>JAODKE010000114.1:10782247-10798213 GCA_026779605.1 Mormyrus hasselquistii | reverse complement strand
CTACAGTATAGTATTTTTATGCTTATATTTTATTGTCTATTTTTACAGTGCCGTTTAAAGTTTTGTTTCCTTGTAATGTGTATTCTCAGTAGTATAAAATAGGTGTATAAAGCAACCACAGTTTCCTCAGTAATGTATTTCATGAACATTCAAGTCTCTGTCATAGTGTGTATAAAATGTTTGCAGCAATCATTATAAAAAAATTGTATGTAATCTGCTAAAAGCCTCTCTCTAGTTGCAGTTGCATCCATTACTAAATTCAAATTGAATATCTTTATAAGCAGCATTTAATGCAATCACAGCTTTTGGGTAAAAATGATTTTTTTAACCAATTTGTCTGTTTTTATCATCCTAAAACATCTGCCCGAGGGTAACAGTTTAGACACAGTGTGACCAGAGTGGGATGGATGTGTCTCAAAGATATCAACATTCCTATATAATAGTGAGTTTCATGATATATCTAAGTATTGGGCTTTTCTGTACGAGTCCAGATATCCTATGCATGATGCTGCACTTGCCCTACACAAGGTGAGTTTACATTTGTCATAGAAATGTCTTATCTGGTTCATTCATGTGCAGTTATCACATGGTGAACCAGGCAATTAAAACCCCTTGTTTTTGATCTGTCAAGGAGTGTAAGTGACTCCCATTTGTTACGTACAGTTAGGCTGACATTTGGTTAACAACTGAAATAAACATAGATTACACTTATTGAAAAGGAAGACATTTTTATCCAAAGCCACAAGAATATGAAAAACTCAGAAAAAACATTATGGTCATACAGTTGTTCTGTCCTGCGCTGAGTCGGGCGCGGAGCGGGGAAGCAGCACAGGACCCGGGACGATGAATTTGAATAGGAAAACAAGAAGAAACACTATACACCATAAAATGGATGTAACAGCGTTAATGACCAGAGTCGGGGAACACACTTAAACGCAGACTTAAACACACAGGACTAATGACAGCAACTTGAAACAGCTGATCACACGGGAATTCGACACAAGGTAAATAAATGTAAGGTATGTTATAAGTCAGCTTAGCAGATACAAGTGTGTGACTATTCAGACATTATAAGTCGTATAAATAATAAATGAACACATCAATACTCAACCAAGCAACAGTAAACCAGTAATGCCAATACTGTAGCTCTAAACGTACTCTGTCAAGAGCACAGAGTAATGGCAGTGCACAAGAAAGACATCGGACTATCACGTGTTTATCTTAACACATTCCATTAAGATTTAGCATCGTCTCAGAGAAAATTTAAGTTAAACAGACATTATATAGCAAATATAGGAAAAACCTTCCTTTTCCTTAATGTTACAACTTCATATAAAACCTAAAAAATTAATTGCCAGAGGGTGTAGCTTTCCATATCTCCAACATAATAAACAATAAGAGGAAAAATATGTTTTTTAAATAGTGCACATTATCGATTCAAGCGTAGCAGATACCAAAAAAATCCATCATACAGACTAAACCAAAAAACGTTGCTGCTGGCACAGTGGACTTCAGGTCTGTCTGTGGATGTCCCTCACAGTATATCTGCAGCCTGAGCCTCTCAGCCAAACAGCACTGCGCATTTCCCTGGAGGCACGTTTGAGGTGAGGCAGATGTTAAACCACTAACATACGGAGATCACCTGGACTTTCCTAATGTCTGTATCAGAATGACCTCAGTTGAGATAAATGCTATTAGTGGGATTGATGTCATTACTAAATAGATCACAAGCCAGACAGAAACAGCATAAACATGATTAATCATATCAGTGGTTGGAAAGCATGCCAAATCCAGATTACTTTCGGACTGAATCAATTGAATCCGCATCACCTGGGCTAATTCAAAAGCACAGCGCAGTGATTTTTATAGCTTATGGTAGGAAGCTAGATGAACAGTAGATTGTATATAGAGAAAGTCAAAGAGTCACAAGTGAAGGATTTTATATTTATTTATTTCTCGGAGCTTTGCACTAACTTGTTTTCTGCGTGGCCCTTTGACGTGTTCGTATCACTGAACAGGCAGTGTTCGCACAGCTGCTTGTTACGAGCGAAAGGGCAGTCGGAGGACAGGAAGGCAATGCGTGCTCTACATTTAATAGCTATTGATTAGCAGACACAGCAGCCAGGGATTGAGCTCCTCCTGAAAGCAGCCCATTCATATGCACAGCTCTCAGTCTTCAATGTCCGTGTTACACTTGGCCTTGATTATGTGCAGTGGTTCTCAGGCTGGGCAATAATGTCTTCTCAGAAATGATAAACATTCATATACTCAATGAACATTGCAGGTGCTGCATAGCGGTTAAGCTCTGACCCTAAAGATACATTATCATATCTTAAGAAGGAATGAAGATACAACCTCTTCACCAGGATTATCTCACTGAATATCTAGATGTATGCATTCTTGCTAAGTAAACTCTAAATCTGTAAACTGCTGTATATTTGAGTGCCTGTTAATCAGCTGATAGGTAGACAGCTTCAGCACTGAGTCATTTCAGAGTTGAGGTTACATCTGAAGATTAGAAATGAAACCAGAAAACTTTTTCTTTGTATTAAATAATATACATGCCCAAGTCTACTACTATCTCTACTGTCTTCAGGACGTAAAAATGGAAATACTTTAAACTGAGTTGTAAACATTGAGCCCTTGTTACCCTTTGTCAACCCTGTTACTATTGAGCAGCAAAAGAGCTGACAGAAGCACGCATTTTGTAAGTCCAATCATCAAACAAAACTACACACAGCATGCATAACACCATACTTTCTTGGCTTTTCTATGTAATATTATTATTCCTAATTTTTCTGCCCTGCGATGGGTTGGTGCCCCATCCTGGGTTGTTCCCTGTCTTGTGCCAATGGGCTCTGGAGTCCTCGCAACCCTGAACAAGATAAGCAGCTTCAGAAAATGGATGAATGGATTATTATTCAATGTAATATATTGCGGTAGCAGAATTGACAAATAATCTACTCTTACCGTGACAGTAATATTCTGCAAAACATGCTAAGAGAATTTGTTCAACATACTTCAACGACCTCTGTGGGAACAGGTTACATGTCACTTGAACCATACTATTTAAGATTTTTAAGTAAGAGCGTTGATCAAACACAATAGACAGCCTATTATATTAATAAAACTACACAGAAGTAGGCAAACAGGAAATATAAAGAGGACCAGCCATATGTTGTACTGATTGGATCTTTGATTATTTAATTTGACACCCAGTTATTTACATGTTTGAACATAGGTATGTGGCAGACTGTGCTCGTAGATTACATACTATTTCTTTTCATATCTATCATATGCATACCTTCCCTCAAGTATAAAATTAAAAGCCTTTTTTAAAAGATGGATTCACTGACTTGTTTAAATGGGGATTTATGGTAGAAATGTGAGATACTCAGAAGTACCTCAGGAGTTTCAAACGGCCCTATGCTGACATGCATTCTGTGTTCTGGAGCTGGGTCAGAAATAGACACAAAGACTTTGATACCAACTTGAAGGCAGAAGAAGGCTGAGGGCATATCCCTAATGAACCTACAGTAAGAGTGCAGAAAATGTACAGCGTCTCCACCCTTCACAGCTAGCCAGGAATTTGACTGATGGAAACATACCAGATCCCAATTAATAAAAAGACTGTATATCAGACATTACAAAGAAAACACAGAAATCGGGCGCCCACACACGCACACACAGATTTTAATTTGCCATGTATACAAGAATAATTTGACATAATCAAATAATGTAATTTTTATTGCATGTATCGTGTTCCACTAACATAGGGAAAAAAGTCCTTCTGTGAGTACAAGGGAGAACTTGCCGAAGCAATGTATGGAGTGAAAATGTCTGCTGCCTTTAGCATAATTAGCATTCTTACATGTAATTAGGCGTCTCCCATTCACCAGAATATGGTAAGAGGCTATAGAATCACAGTTCTTCATAAGTGTAACAGCTGACTTTGATTACTGAACGAGCTCCAGCATCATGGAAGCAGCTGTTATTCCTGGGGAAGATGAGACATGTGTGGGCTATACGCGATGAGGTCGTCACCAAAGCAGTAGCCATTTTTCTCATCAGTACTCAATTTTAACAGAGGAAGGAGTCATCTCTAACATACTGACTCATACCCGCGTCCATTGTCGCCACAACACAGGATTTGTCATTATTTTGCCAGCTTTTGAGAGAGAGGATCAAAATTTTATATTCCCAAAGGGTGCAGGCATGTCGTTCACTTTGGAGGATACATTGTTGTCACTCCTAGGGGGATAATATGGGTAAGATGTGAGGACACTCACTCAGGTCTTTATCGCCACTGAAAATATCTATTGCTGTTGTCAGGGACTTCTCCAGAGCAATAGCGACTGAGGAGGGAAGATTGGTCTGTGATGTCAACTGAATAGCACTCTTAAAATCACAGAGAATTCCTGCACTCTTTGATGACCAGGGGACACCTAGCAGACCCATAACTGTCACCATGATGAGAGAATCTTAATGCCCCCCATTACCAGACAGATGCCCTAATCCCTAGAATTACGTAGAGCACGGACAAGAAACCCTAACCCCATTTAACTTTTGTAATAAGAAATGTATGTTTCTGGACACGAGGTATAACTTTGCCGCGACTGGTCACTTCTTGGTGCTTAGGACTCTGAGACCGTTAACCGTTGGGCCCTTGATCAGAGTCCTACCCCCCCTTTGCCCCAGGGGCTGCTGGCCCTGCATTGTGATTTAACAGTACCGATATTGCCTAATAAATTAACTGATAACACCTTACTTAAAGAGCATGAGTAACATAGTAACTACTGCTGTCAAAAGTACCTAAAGTATCAATTCTATCATGCGTGCATAAAATGGTTTCAATACTCGTTTCTCAAGGTATCGATTCAATAGTCTGCACTTCCACTTCATTCTGACCACTGAGACTCATAGGCATCTAAGTGGCACCAAAACATGCAGGGTGTTAATAAAGATGTGTCAGAGATTTCGCTATTGCATCAGAGCTTTCACCATCGATAAAGAATGTTGGCGCACTATAATTATTCAGAGGCGTATTTTGGGCAAAAAACCAATCAGAAGGGAATGTCACCTCACCTCAGCAGGCGCATGATCTACTGTGGATTGCTATTACAATGGCGCATTTAGCCAGCAAGCCAGATCGCTTTTCGCCTCAGTAAACGGTCATGCTCATGCGTCAGGTGAAAACATGCAAATACATCATTTACGGGAGCGACGCTGCTGCGCCGAAGCCTTTCGGGGGGAAGCAGCCGTGGGGTAAGGTAACGGCCAGTGTCCTCGTATTCTGGCACCACCAGATCATGAACTGTTGTAATCGATCGATGTTAAAATGAGCAATCTTGGGATCAGTACGTAACTAACACTTGTGTCTGGTTAATTAGTGCATTAAATAAGAGAGGACTGCTGCATTATCTCAAGATATGTGTTATCAGTAATGTTCTGACAGTTCAGGGATACAATGGGTGCTGTCCTTCATCCTGGAAGGGCAAGTCAGATGATGTTCACTTCGATTTGTGTAACTTACTGTGTGTAAATATGTGTGTTTTCCATCTTTTCTCAGTAACCCCATAACCCCAAGCCTGTGTGTATCTGCCCATCTCCCCATTTTCCATCAGTCTTCATTCTACTGACACAGTCCATCCAAAATCTTCCTGAAGGATGCCTACCCCATATAAAAGAAAACACCTTTGCAAAACATACCCAAGTTTACTACTCTTCACGTTTCACAGACGGTGCTGAAACTTAGAGTCATCAAGGGATACTAGTTACTTGAATACTCATATATCCCTTTGCCAGCTTCATATTGCTTTTCTGTTCTGAACAACTTGGGTTATGTACCTGTGGTACTTCAATATGCAAATCAAAGGCCAACTGGCCACAGCAGTGCATCACTTCCAAAATAAAAATTATTTAGCTTTAATTCAAAATATATCATGTAGTTTCAGCAGATGAACTGTTTAACATAGCGCTCTGAGTTGAAATATAGTATAATAAAAATGTAAAATCCATTTGCAATGGACTTCAAGGGACCTGGCAAAACAAAAAAAACAGTTATATCCAAAGTCTGTTATATCCAGAGTTGCTGTTTGCCCAGAACACAACATACAATAACATTTACTCATACCACACCCCAGCAGACACACTTGTGCTATAGATTATTACAGTATATTGTACATGTAGTAATCCAACTTTACCTGACCAGATGCGTGACTATTAATAATCCCGACTACGTATCTACACTGGATATCACCGGCACGCCACGCGCCTTGTAAGCAGGGCCTGCATGTCCGTTATAGCCGAACAGAACTACACCTAAAAGCAGCCCTGGGGACCAAACTGTTTGTCCGTTATAAGCGAAATTCCATTATATGTGAGTCCGCTATATCAGATGCTTTTTCTGCATGTTCTTTAAGGAGCAGCCAGCAGACCTTGTCCGTTATAGACGATATTCCATTATAAGTGAGTCGACTATAACGGGATTTTACTGTATTTTACAGCAGATATGTAATATGCATATGCATGGGTTACAGAAGGTGCTCTTAGGCTATGCTGTTGGTAGTACATTAATAATAGCTATTTTTAACCACATGTGTTAAGGTCCCTGCCTTTGTGGCTTTTCTCTGTGTTGGCCAGCAGGCATCAACCCCCCCCATTCAGCCTTTGTGTGTTTCCCAGCTCCCCAGAATGCTGCATAACCTAGTGGGTTGACGGTGCAAGTCAGAGACTGTAACTCCGCTCACAGTCTCAAGGCTGGCCAGAGGCTAACGTCATCATTTTTTGTCTATTTATTGGTTTTCTGTTCTCCCAGTGTTTCTATGGGTTCTCCCCGCTTGTCCCATTTGTATTTTTGTTCCACGTTAATAATCACAGTGTAGTATTCCCAGTGTGTGATTAGTGTCTCTTAGTTTCAGTGCTCGTTGGTCACTGCACCTGTTGCTTGTTGCGAATGCCTGTTCTGTTTGGTTGACTGTCTTATGTTCCACATCTGCCCCCCTTGTTAGCCTGGTTACCTGTGTATTTAAGTCCCTGCTTCTGCTCTGTCCGTGATGCCGGGCGTTGTTGAATTGCTTAGTTTCCTAGTCTTGCTCCCTAGTTGTGCTGTTTCTTTAGTTTGTTCCTTTAGTCTTTTTCCCTGTTTATTTTGACCCTCACAGTCCCATTGTTTTGTACTTTCCCTGGTGTTTGCTTCCATAAAAAACCCATTTCTGTTTCAGGATCATCACTCTTTTTCTGTCTACACCATGTCCTGCCATGGCACATACATAAATATAAATACATTCTTATATAATGCCGTATTGTAAAAGTGTATAATGTCATAAGGAAAACAATGCGGCATATTTTGATTATGGTCTGGGCAGCAGTGAAAAAAAATATGGCAAATTTTACCCCAGAAATGTACTACTCCTGTTAAATAGCAATAAATACATCTGAAATTCAATTATGCCTGTATAGTGTACTGCCACAGGAGAAACAACTTTCAACTTTCTCATTTTTTCTGACCTTTCCAAGGCTTGGAGTATGTACTCGTGCCATAAAAATAGTGCTTGATATTTCTTATATATTGCCCAGCAAGTTCATTAAGTATAGCTGTGAATGAATTAGCAGGGGGAACAAAGAAAAATGTGCTGGTCTTTTCCGTCATATTCGGCTTTGCTCAGTCATGCATGGGGATGCCGCTGATATATGTTTGCACAGTATTTAATACATTCGGAAGGTGAATGATTCACTCATTTACCCTTTGTGCTCCTGCTTGTCCTTTTCAAGCCGAAACTTGTAGTTTAAAATGAAATATAAAGCCTGTATATTATAGTCAACGAATATGGTCACCACATGTAACCTGGTCTTTATCATATTGTGATGTCTTTCATTCTTCTTAAATTATAGTTCAGTTCGATACAACGTGAAAGTTAATGAAGGATCTGTGAGTGATTTATTTAGTTGCCTCATTTCCAATAATGAATTAGGATGATTGTTCTTTCCATGCAGCTCACAGTCTGATCATTTTCACTTTAGCCAGAAAAATAAAATATGGCAAATTATTTCACTCCTATATGTACGCCCTTTGTTAAAAGCCTTCAAGTTAAACGAATTTGTTGCCATTTTGGCTGAGGTCAACTTGTTTTTTATAGCTATAAATAGCTTACAGGTCAGCAAGACATTTTGTCAGAAAGGCCTAAATACAGGAAGGTATTTTCACAGATTGTTCTCGCTGTGAAGGGCATAAAAAATGGACTCACGTCACTGTTGTAGTCATCAGTGGTTATTTTTATTAGGATTTAATGAGTCCAAGTACAATGAAACACCCATAGCCATTCCACAACAAATTAAAAGCTATAATGTGAATTGGATTACGAAAAGTTGGCCCAGACCCACACATCCGTTTCTCCATCACACACAACAAAGCAGAGTTTGTTGACGATTCAGTTTGTTTTATTTGAATGATAATGACTTTTATCATGTTCCAGTGCTTTATTAGAGGAGCCGCCTGGGCGAAGCAGACCGCTGGCTCTGTGTCAAGGACAGCAGCTCGTTCATAATAAGGTGAACTGAGCTGACCTTGTGATCTCAGAGCTGGTCTCCTCGTCTATCTGCATAGGGCACGTCGTGCTGCACGGTAACCAATCATGGAAGACCACAGACTCTCTTCTGGACACAGACCAAGAAGCTTTTCTCAGCGATCAGTTCTGATAGTGCTTTTAAATATACCTGCAAGTTTGGAAATGATGTGACTGGGAATATAATCCACCAACTGAGGAAGACGAAAAAAAACCTGGCATTTACAGAGCCGAGTGGAAATCAGATGCCTTTGTTCCAACAGTGTGGGTCAGGTCAATCACCAAGTACTTGTTAAGCTTTGCTCAGATCTCAGATCTCAGATCTGCCTCCCTTTCATTTGCATTCCCTAATTGTCATGGCTAATAGGAAGTAAAGTCTAATCATTTAAAAAAACAAAAAATGGAAAATAAATCTGAAACCCAGGAAAGATGCACTAATTACGAAACTGCATGATCAAACCTGTCTGTTGGTTTGGGTCAAGGAAGTTCTGGTAATTAATTGGAGCTTTATTTACTCATTTATATCAGCTGAATGGTGTTTCTAGTGTAAAGCACTTTCAAATGTGCTTTTCTGCCAGCACATATTAAGTTCATAAATAAACACATCCATCCATCCATCCGCTAGTCCTGAATGCTTTCGTGGACAAATAAATGAATCCATTTATTTCTGAGCAGGATTGTGGTCAAACATACAAGCAAACAAACTCTTGAATGGATCAAAAAACTCATCTATCTTGTACTGTTCTTCCATATTTTCAGAACAAAAAATGGTCCCCACCTACTGAGTCCAGTTAATAATAATTTAAATTACAGTCTCAGTATTTAAACAAAATATCTCTAATAATAATGACTCTGAATTAACTGAATGTTCTATATGCTGTTCATTTTAAAATTGTCACTGTTTATACTGTTTTAATAGGATTTCGTATACAGGTATGGATTTAAATTAAGGTTTAGTTGTCTTGAATACAGCTTGTTGGTACTCTGCTAAAGAACTTTCAGCAGTCAAGAATTTCTGCTGTTAACCTTTCATATTTTAAGATTTTTTCCCATAACACCCACATTTTGAAAGGTAACTATGCATGTACAGGTCAGTAATATTGTATTTTATGCATTAAATATTCAGCCATTATTAACCAGTCAGTGACCCACAGGAAAATAAGCACTAGCTGCGTGTTTTGCATGGCTGTGCATCTGTTTTAATCTGCTCACCGATGGGCTGCTGAAGAGTGCAGCCACCTGTCAGTGTTGGTTATGACTCACAGGCCACAAAGGCATATATGGACAACACACAGTTCAGGGCATCACTGTCAGGAGAAAGAGACGCGCGACCGGCCTTCACACCCGCCTCCCCAGCCTCACTCGCACCCTCGCTGCCGTCGAGGAGTAACTTCTCCCAATGAAACTCTTAGCCTTTATCTCCTTTTCAAACTCTGGTCCTGTTTTTGTCGTACTTCCCAGTCCTTTGTATTTCCTTCTTTCTCTCGCTCTTTGTAACCCTTTCCCTAATTCTTTAACCCCCTTTTTTCATTTTTTTGTGTGACAGTTTCCTCTTTTGTGTGAACTTTGGCCCTCAAGCATTCTGATTTTGTATTTTCCTTTGTTCTGTTCTGCTCAGAGCCTGAGCTGTTCCTAATTAAATGCAAATACAGACTGGCTTTCATTCAGATTAGGTATGAAAAAGCACTCCATATCCTTTTCAATATTGTCTTGTTTTTTCCAATGGTCAACCTGCTGGATAAATGCTTTGTGCAGAGTAACAGTTATAGACATAATTTGGTCTATGATACTATCACCATTTTCATTCCCTTTATTATGCATGTGTGTACAATATTAATGCATTACTGATGCAGTTTATGTCAAAGTGATGCTATTGGACAGAATACAATGATGGGGGTCATGTCTGTGAACATGTGGACACTTAAACACAAAATGATTCAGGAAAAGTTATGAAAGACAAATTAAGTTTATTTTTGTAGGAAGCTACTAATTTTTATATTTCTATGTTACAGTATATTCATAGGTTATCAATAATATATAATAATAATATACGTTAGACAAAGTAATATAGGTCCCAAAACGACAACATTCCACCCTTTGTGCCCCACAAGGTTTTTCATTGTTCTCTACAGTAACAATCTAGATACTGTATGGAGTCATTGTTAAATGGGGGGGGCACTACCTGGTACCAAAAGAGATAATGGCAGTTCCCATACCAAGATCAACCCATAATCCTCATCCCTAAGCGGGACCTTTGTATCCAGACATAATACAATGGAAAAACACAGACTGAAAGCCAGTTTCATTTCACCATAAATATGCCAAAGTTCATGTGTGAATGCTGACATTTGATTAGGAAATTAAAATTTGAATGCATTACACATTTACTTGCATTTTTGTGAAAGTTATTATGCATCATTTTTTCATCAATTTCTATTATTTATAATTAGCTTTTTATTTTGCTAAATGACACAAATAAAGCAGTTGGTATCAGTGAAGTACCAAATTCTGTTATTAGAAATCAGCACACGGCATTGTCATCAAGGGCATCATTAAGACTAGCCCTCAGATTACTAAATTAATACAAAATGAAATTGGGCGTCAATTGATTTGTTTATTTTATTTTTTTTTTATTTCTGTTTGTCACGTTCGCTGGGAAAGGACGAAGGCAGGCAGCCGAGGATACAAACGTGATCGGGTTTATTAAGGCAGGACTGGGTAGACAACGACGAACATCAGTGACGGATCTCGTGAACAAGGGTAAGACGCGGACTGATATTCACGGGACAAGCAGAAACTAACAGGTAACAGGGGAGTACAATCAGGGTAATGCACGTGGGTAATGAGGGGGCGTGGCACACACGAGGATCGGACGAGCCGGGCGTGAAACTGCAATGTGTCGGTGTGTTGGGAGAATTTATAAGAAAGGAACGATCTTGTCTATTCAGTCTTTCATTACAAAGGTCAAGCTAAAAAGTACTTGAGTAGACATTTTCAGTAATCTGTGTTTGTGAGGGGAAGGCACTTCACATCAGCTGAGGATCAGAACGGTAAATATCTCTGATCATTTGAGTAAGGGATAGTCACAGACTGCTATAGGCCTCATGGCAATTTTCTTTCTGAAGAGGGGATTCTTCCATGTGGAAAATGAGCTGTTGGCAGCTGTATTCATTTGGTTTGTATTTATTTCAGCAATTTCAGCTTGCTATTTTGTCCACAAAGTGACTGTGAATATTCCTATTATAAAGTAGAACTTCAAAGAACAGAAGGGGGACAAAGAGAAGGTGAAAACAGACGTGAAGAAAAACATTAGGAAATATATTACAGTGAAAAAAATTCATATAAATCGATCAGGAAATCAATGATTCTGAGAAAAGCCAATGAGTGACAAATGAAATGAACTGAAATTGTGCTTTATTAGCAATTTGCATGAGTACAGGTACATTGGAATTCTTTACTGTTCACATTTCCCATCATGCCCGCCTTTGAGAGAGACACAAACATAAATACAGTTGAGAACAGAGCTCTGAGACGGAGCAAAGATCAGCCATTTATCCAGTGCCCCTGAAGCATTTTGGGGGATTAAGGGCCTTGCTCCAAGGGTCCTGCAGAGATGTGGCTATTCTGCCTAGGGATTCAATCCAATGACCTTCTCATCAAAGGCCTAACCCGGTGAGAAACACACAACAAACACCTGTAGGACAAGTGAAGGGAGGAGAAAGTGCCTGGCCGGTTTTGCAGAAAGGGATTCCCCTGGGTTTGCCCTATGCCCTAGCTGAGGTCCATCCTCGGTCAGAATAGGGCTGACTAAGAAAGACATGGAAGACGGCAGGTATGCCATGGCAGAGCAGGATCTATGAGAGAAAGCTCCACCGTCAAAGCCTCCGTCGATAACGCTTGGGACCGAGCATCTCCCCATCAATCATCTTTGCTTGATCAATGTCCTTAAAATATTTCGAGTCAAGGGCAGAGGAGCAGTGTCTCTCTCAACCCAGTCTGAACAATCTGTGCCGCGCTATCAATCATAAAATGGTCATTAATATACCACATATACATAGAAAGCGTATTCAAACTTCTAGATGTGCCACATCTGATTTTAAAGCCTTTTCAAATCCCTTTAAGAAATAAATAATGGTTGAAATGGATCTTTGTGCTCCATAAATAACAATATATTGCCACTGTGTTTCCCCAATTTCTGGGAGGAGTGTGTGTCAGCTCGTGTCATCTTGAATCGTTTGCCATTTCGTTTTTCCCAATATTACCAACATGAATGGGTGCATACAAGTAAGTTGACAGAATGACATGCGCAGGTACATGTGAATAGATGGCCTGAGCTACAGTATATACTGTATGTGAAGGCTTTGGAGAAAATGGTGATTCATAGGCTGAAAAGTATGGTGTCTGTGTCATGGATTGTTTCTATGGTCAGCAGGCTTCAGCTGCTTAAAGATCACAGACCTGAAGCTACAATACAAGAGTACGCTGGTCTGAATGACGATTGCGAAGGTCGTTTTCCTAAAATGACCTAATTTTTCTGCTGTGCTTCCCTTCAAATATATTAATGCTTTCTTGCGATCTTGATCTTTTAACCTAATATCCATTAAAATGTAAACACAATACAACGTTAAACTTAGCACATGGAAAGGAATTATGATTTTAAAAACATAAATGATTCTGAACCCTATTTAGGTGGCTTCTGCCACCCTGTTTAGCCATTATCGTCATACACATTTAGTATAAATTTTATACTGTCCCCCTCCGGCCTCCATTTCTCAACAGTAAAATGAGCAGTACAGCCCAAAATGAACACATGAAAACTGAAACGCCGAGTCGGAAAAATGTTTAGTAAGTGATCGATGAAGTGTGATTTTTATTGTGAATCCAGAAAACGAGTCTTTCATTGTTCACTACGTTCATATTAGCTTGTCCATGCTGTAATTTACCAAATTAACTGTAAGCAAAATAACATTTCTCTCGTCAAAGTTTTGTCTGCATGCTCAGTCTTCATTTAAAGCTTGTTCACCTAATATAAGACAAGCATGTCTCTATGTATCTTTTGCATCAAGTTCCCAACCATTCGATAACCCCAGACGAGCCACACGCGAGACACATCATCAAAACATCATCAGCATCTTAGCTTGTTTGCTAGCTGCTTAGCTTTTTGCTCACTTTTACTTAATCTTCTTGACTCCAGGTGATCAAGGAGGCACCAGTGTATCAATCAGCACTAGATTTTTAGCGGCTTCCATTTTTAGCCATTTCCATTTGTCTTTCAGGTGACATAAAAAAAGACATGGCTTGGAAATGTGTTGTTTAGTTCTGGAAATTAAGTAACCCCTCCCCCAGACAACGTTCTGTGACCCAGTGGAATACTGGCTGCAGACTGGTACTTGGTAACCTCTACCCTAGATACCCAAAATGAGTTTCCAATGTTTCTGTGTCCTCTAACAGTACTGTTGCGTTTGGCACACTGAGATTATTTTATTTTCGTACGAGTTCCACAAGAATGTGGAGCATATGCAGCAAATACTAAACACTCTGCCATACCTCCAAAGTGCAATCTAACTGTGGACTTGTCCAGCTGTTTCTGAGTGCATTAACCTAGCTGGCTTCCAAGCTCTCATTCTCCTTCATGATTGAGTTTTTTTTGGCCTGCCGCATTAGTATGCCACATCGAGTGAATATATGAACACTGTTCTCAAGAGTCCAGAAAACGGAATGTTGAAAGTTTAAAAACTCAAGGGCTTTTAGATGCCTGGGGGCATTAACCCTATTATCTGTTGAGCAGGAAGTATGTTAATTAATCAAACGAATTTGGTACTCAGATGATTATGCCTATGTCATTTGCCAAGAGTATTGCAATGTACATGGACTTTGGATGGGGTAACACCAAGACGTCAGACAGTTCACACACTTATGGTACATCACCTTGTCGCTATTTACGATGAAGCCATGAAGAGCAGTTTCATATATAAATTTTAGTGCCTTGACAGATGGGTCGTCTGAGTTTTAATTTATCTACAGCAACTAAAGAAAGGGGAATACACAGCCTTGCTATGGATACGGCAGTCTGAGTCTAGCCACACATACTCCTATTAGTTGTGACAGATTGAGTAAACTCAGCTGGGACACCTGGTATGTACAAATATGGGAACAATGGTGTGGTGTTCAGAACCAACATCCAGAAACTGAAAACCAAGCATGCGTAGCTGGAGATTCCAGATGTTGCAGGATATACAGAAGCCCATGCACTGCTGGCCCTGTGTGAAAACTTTGGGTGTGAGTGTGTACATGCATTTAAGATCTGCAGCTTATCCAGGGCTGTGTTGTGGGGGCTCATTCACCGTACTGTTTAGTCTGAGCGGGGATACCCAGAATTCCCTCCCAGTTCCAGCTATCACTTATGGTCAACACGGATGCAGAAAAGTCATATCATCTTTCCAGGTCCACAAAACACATGTAGACTAATTGGGCAAACACCAGAAAAATTTGGTTGGAGATGTGAGTTGAAGATCCCTGTCTGCCAGATGTGCCCAGCACACTCTCAGTATGCTTTTGGGTCTTCCAGGTCTATCTGTCATTCTCCCCCGCCATCTGATCCAATTCACTACCAGGTGGTGATCCGTTGACAGCTCAGCCCCTCACTCTTCATCCAAGTGTCCAAACCATGCAGATACAGGTCCAATGATTTCAAAATCGATCATGGAAGCCTAGGGTGATCTGGTGCCAGGCGCACTTACAAACACCTTTATGTTCACACATGGTGTTTGTTATGGACAAACTGTGGTTGGCAGAGGAGTCCAACAACAGTGCATCACTGGGGTTCAGATTGGCCAGGTCATTGATACTATTCACAATCTTCCATATTTTACTGTTGTTACCCACTTGATCATTAACGTCCCCCAGTAGAATAATGAGGTGAGCCAGTCAGTATCTCTCTATCTCCCGCGCTAAGAGACTCTTTTCCCAGAGAGGTTACATTCCATGTTGCTAGAGTTAGATTAGGTAGCCAATAATTGGTCCGACAAGACCCCTGCCTTCAACTTCCTCCTGATCTACATCGCACCTGCCCCCCATGGTTCTCCCTGCAGGTGGTGGGCCTACAGAAGGGTGGACTGCATGGGTAGAGGAGCAGCCACCAGAGGGCTGGCTCCAAGTTGAGGCCTGTGTGTACAGATAGACTTTCTGTTCTTCAATAAGCCAGACAGTACAAACTTATAACAGAGGAATAAAATAACAGACATAAATGAAATAAAAGAAAGGACTGTCCAGGCAAACAGTAAAATGAGATGAAAATTTGTTGCCTCGCACCTCTGGGACCTGGATTCGAGTCTCCGCCTGGGTTACATGTGTGTGGAGTTTGCATGTTCTCCCCGTGTCGTCGTGGGGTTTCCTCCAGGTA
>JAODKE010000114.1:10757330-10782147 GCA_026779605.1 Mormyrus hasselquistii | reverse complement strand
TTTACAGACTGGTTTTATTTTCTAAATCTCCTAAAATCTTCCTACCACCTTTCATTTTTTTTATAATTTTTTTTGAGATTTACCAAGATTTTTTTCTTGTGTTAGAGTAAGGTCGCCCTATGGGGATTATGTCAGCATAGTGCTCCTTGGAATAAAATATAAAGTTTTATAAGTCAAAAAACTCAACTAAAATTATAGTTAAAATCAAGACAGTGTAACCACTAGCTGTCATATTTCATGAAATGGTTTGTATTCATGAGTCCGAGTGACAGCAGAAGACACTTAGCTTAAACTTCAATCCAGAATATTCCCCTATTCATTGTGGCCATACAGCAAGCTTTAATTAATTACACCCAAGAGAGACACACATATAACTTACTGCTACAAAGCAAGTGAACAGCATTTTGAATAAATTATACCAAATGTCTGCACTAGCAAGGCATATCAACTATGAGAAATGTGGTATCTTATTCATTTATTTTATACCATCCCACATAAACTGGAAACCAGGTTTAGGCCTGGATGTCAGCCTTCATGGAGAATGCCACGACTTTTAATTGAGATGAACCAGATACATCTGGAAATGCAGGTACTGTTACCCCCATGAGGGTAACATATTGGTGGCCTGTGAGTCGGTGTATGGTATATGGTGTATGGTGTATGGTATATGGTATATGGTGTATGGTATAGCCCCAAGGTGGAGCATGTAAATCTGGTTTCCACTCACATCGCAAACACATGCTGGTTTAGAGTATCTGTTAGTGAGCATACCAGCAATACTAGCATGTTTTCTGTAATATTGTAACTATGATTAAGAAATCATTCAAAATTAGTATCCACGTGTTAATATTTTCACTTAAAGAGCAATGCGTTACTTTTGTTACAAGCTGCTGCAAAATGTTTGAGGTATAACAGTGTTTCTTTTGAGTAATGATATGCCTATTTAGTGTGCAGAGCTCAATTTTTCCTTTAGTTCACATCTTTATTGGGAGGTTCATTTGCACTGTGCAATTAACACTGACAGCTACCTATGATATGCATGTCTTCAATTCAGGGTGTGAGACTGCTCTGATGCATTAAATGCATGCATTGTTATACAGCCCTTTTGAACAGTTATTAAACACACTGTGTAGCACTGTAGCCTCACACCCCCGGGCCTGGTTGCTCTGAATCCCACCCCTGCCCTGTGTGTGGAGTTTGCAGGTGTGTGGGTACCTCCTGAGCCAGCCAGAGGAGCAGCGACAGGATAGGCAGGACAGGCAATGAGCTGGGAGGGAGCCCATTACATAGTACATTGCAACAACAAATCTGTTTTATTTGCGCGTTCTATTTTTCACAAAAGTGAAAATGAAGGTCTTGAGTTTATAATATTCTTTATTTTTATTATTAATTAACACTTCACAATTAAAAAAAGGTAATAAACTTTACCATCCCGAGGGAGGGGGACTTGGGGGGCCATGGAGTTTTTCGCCTAGGGTCACAGAATGTCTGGAATCGCCTCTGGAGCCTGGCTGTAAGATTGTGTGTCATGTAAGCATAAACTCTGAAACAGAGCTCTTTTATTATGAGGTTCTGACCCAGTTGCAAACTGATAATAAATGTATATACTGCTCTTTTAATGTAAGAGGAGCTTGGTCCTTCCCTCAGCCTGTATCCTCTCCAATTTCTCACTGGTCCACCTATGAAGATAGATATTTAAGTGCATCAAATAGAATGGGTTTTCTAAATTGGTGTGTGTATAAGATCCTGAACACATTATGCCACTTACAGTATATGTATACCAATAAACAGTTGAGAGAGAATGTCCATTTCCTCTTAATGATAAATTTCAGTGTTGTGTATTTTCAATCATGTTTCCCAATCGAAACAATATAAGATGAAAGATCACGTGTTGCAAGTTTCAGATGGGAGGAATTAAGTGTGCCATAGTAATGCAAAAATGACAATACACAAAAGAAATAAATTTGAAACTGTAGTTAAGTTACAAGTATTAATGGCCAATAATGGTCTACAATTGCATTTGATCTGACTTTGTCTCCTGAGCCAAGTCTAATTTCCCATTGTTACATATACCAATGAGCTACAACATGATGACCACCTTCAGATGAAGTGAATAATGATGACTATCTCAAAAAAACTATGCATGTCAAGGTCTGTGACACATTTAATGGTAACTTAACATTCAGCACTCATAGTTAAGATGATGAATGCAGAAGAAATGATCAGAGATAATGATCTGAGCGACTTTGACAAAGACCAAGCCATTATGGACTGACGACTGGGTCAGAGCATCTCCGAAATGGCCTGGCTTTGGAGTGACCAGGGTCAGCCATGGGGAGCACCTACTGAGAGTGGTCTGCGGGGGGATAGACCATGAACTGCTGAGCAGGGGGACAGACCATGAACTGCTGAGCAGGGGTACGTTTGCTAAAATCTCTCATTAGCAACTTACATAGGTGGAACTGTTCAGTTGCATGGTTCCAACTATGCAAGCTGCTGTTGTTGTCAGCAACTATGCTTTTGGGAAATGTACCCCAGGAGTCCATCAACACCCCACAAGCTTCGCAGTTTCAGAGATGCTCAAAGTCACCCAATTCTTTACCCATTTCTCCTGTATATTCTGTCTATGGGAGCCACCAAGGACCTGGTCAAAGCCACCCCCAAATTCAATTTGAGGTGAGAGTGAAAAGGTGTTAGGTGAAAAATATGTAACACATTTAAATGACTATGCTGTCATTGCATAGAACTGAACTGTCAGACTTAATGTTAAACTGGAGAAAAATGATTGTGTCATTCGTGGCTACAAGATTTAAAATTATCTTTAATGTGAATTAAATTGCAAAAACTTTTTTTGTACTTTTACTAAAACTATACGTTTCTTAAAGTTTCATTTTTGATTTGTAAACTAAATTAAAATATTTTGAATCATAGCAACTGTGCTGTTTGACTCGTTTAAATACAGAGGAGAATTCGACCTTCATGTGAGGTGAATTTGTAGTGAAATGAGCCAAACAGTGAAACGTTGCTATTTTGGCTGAAACCTGAGTTAATGTCCATGAAGGCTTTCAGACACCCTAGCACCACTTCATTGTCTCTCATTCTGCAGAAATGACCATTTGATCGGGCTCAGGGCTTCCACTCATTCCTCATTTTATAGACTCCTGTAGTTGAAATCAGTTGAAATCACAGTTATATGATCCATCCATCCATCCATCTTCCAACAACTTGTCTTGGTCGGGGTCGGGGGCGTGGGGGGGGGCTCAGTCTTATCCCAGGCACAGGGCTATCAGTGATGTTACATGATACCTACACAGTAATGTGCGGCCAAATTTCTTTTAACTCAATTCTGGTAAGTCATTTTCTGTCTTTGGATTCAATATGGCTCATCTCTTGCCCATAATTACTGTAATATTTAAGTCCTGCCCTTTTGAAAGGCATAATCACATAATTGAACCCATACCCATAATGTATTAGTGACAAAATTAAAACTCTGATTTAATTTAAATCAACCAATTACCCTACCGCCATAAGTTTTTACACTAATGAGGTGACCAATCCCATATGATTAGATGGAAAGTTCATTAGATATATTCCTATTAAAAAAAGAAAACATGGAATTAAAAATTAAGAATGGAGTTATCACACAGCGGCTGAGATGTTTAATATGAAGTCCTCATACTTGAATTAGTGTAAGAGAAAGTTGTTTAAATTAGATATTAATGAAGAACTATTAGCATCTCATGAGAGAAAAAGAGCAGCCAAGTAACCCTGTATAACTCCACTGACGATCTCAGTAAATCGTCACGGTCATCCTAAGTGGCAGTCATTTCATATACTAAACCGCGTAAAACATATTACTTTCAGCTCACGTATAACCGGTTTTATAATTTATGCTTCACGTCTGAATGATTTAGGATATATAGCTGTACACTGAGTCTTCAATGACCACCTTAGTGGTTTGTGTGTGAATTTCCAGGTTATTCTTCTCGCAAGCTAGAAAAGTATCTATGAGTATACACTGACCTCAGTGGTAAATGGCCCTCCCCCACCCCCCACCCACAACCCATTCCCAAATAGCACTTACTTTAGCTTTCACAAAGCAGCAAAACCACAGTACAAACAAACACTGGACCATCTTCAGGATGGCTGTACTTTACCAGGTTTCTTTTTCGTGATGTTTCTGCTTCCCCGTATTACATAACTTTGCTGTAAAACCATACTAACGACTTCAGGAGGCACGTCGAAATACAGTGTCATTTGGCATGCTTATCTATTTTTCTGAATAGCCCCTCTCAAGGGGCCAGCACAGTGGCTCAGAGCATATGGCAAGTCATACATTTCCTAAGCCAGGGGTTTCATTCCCACACTGGCTCTGCATGTGGCGAGTTTAAATGCTCCGCCTGTGTAAAATCCTGCGATTTAGATAACTTGTATCCCACCGTGCATTGCATGTATCTGCATTAGTATGTGTGTCATGTGACAAAACTGACATCCCACCCAGGGTGTGATCGGAAGGTTCAAGTCACACTTAGCCTTTGACCAAAGGCTTTAACCCAAATTTCCCTGGAGATGAAACTCCATCTCTGAGGCCCTCAGTTGTTTGATGTAAATCTGTTCTTAGGTCCTGACCAAACCAAACACATCACAGGTCCAGGCCCTCCATGATGTAGTGATGGGTGAACAGTTGAATGTGATGGATTTTAAACAATTAGCTTTTCGAGAAACTGAAATGACAACTTGGCAGCTAAAGGCAGGTTGAGAGGCCTGTGGCAGAAAGACCAAAAAGGAATGAAATATCTGCGGGAAAAAAATGTCAAAGGATAGTTCTGCAAAAGGGACAAGAGACAGCTTATATCAACATAGTCCCCAAATAATATCCTACAAAGCAGAATTCAAAAATACAGCAGACAACTACAATATGAGCTCTTATCCAACACTTCCTACCAAATAATTAACTGCTGGGGATTGATTTGTACATTAAAAGAAAATATCCATCAGCAAATAAAACACCACTCACCTGAAGGCTAGTTGATTTACAATAGTAAACATTAACAAACACTGACTACTGTAAGTCAACATCTGTGAAACTAAGAACAAATGTTTCTATTAAATAACAAAGCCAAGCAACCAAACTTCATTAGAGGCAAATATGATACACATCCTGAAGATAGCATAGCCACAAAAATGCAGGCAGAGCTCTGCTGCTTGGTTTACAGCCTCATCATTCAATGGATATTAAATAAATAAATAAAAAAAAATAATAATAAAAAATCAACTCCTAAAAGTTGAAATCACCAAAAAAAAAATTCCTATGACATGGTTTCTCAATGGACACAGAGTGTGGGTCAAATACAGCCAACAGACATTAAGATTACTTAAAAAACATTTATTTACACATTTTGTTCTTTAACACAATTTAAAAATTCAGTTTTAAAATTACAGCAGAAATATATGTTTGTGTATATGCTTGGCATAAATACCTACATAAAATAAATACAGGAGTAACTAAACACACAATTAAGCTGAGGTCACAAGGATTCAGAAAGTTTATCCTTCACCTTCTCCTCAACATTTACAAAGTACTTCATCTGGGCCAGAAGAACTTTTGCAGACTGAAGGTCTCCTAAGGTGTTCAAAAAAACAAAAAAAAATATATCAGAAAGCAAGAGGTTCATCTCTTTCCATCAAACACAGCTACCCTGCACAGGAACATTGGGTATAGGGCTGATCAGTCATCTGCTAGCCTATACTCCATTGGCAGCGCACAGCTCCCTGTCAAAATGAAACACGATGCACCAACAGCATTAAATTCAGTTTTAAGGCTTGCAGTGGGTGGGGTTATCGTGCGCGGTCAATCACAGCTTGGTTTTACCCAATAGCAACTAATGATGCAACCAATAGGAATTAGGCAAAACCACTTGGAGGAAAAAAAAATTAACAGCAAGGAATATTCCCTCCCCCTTCGGGTGTCACACGTATCGTCCTTCACTAACTTGGGGGTAATGAGGAAACTGCAGATGAGACAGGCTACCTTTCCGGAAGGATGCATTAACTTGTTCGGTCAGATTTTCCAGCTTGCCTGGAAAGAAAAAAAAGGGGGGAGTATAAATGACTTCAGTCAACTGCTTTTCCTCCCTAATGACACTTTATCTAGCAGTAGATTAAGAAATGAGGTTTTCTAAGTAATTAAACAATTTATACACTCAGGCTGAGTTAATCTATTAATGATAAGTGACAAATTTAGAAAGAAAATGTATCCGTTTTCCAAAAGCAACCATGAGCCCCCTCTTAGGACTTACAGGACACAAACAGTGGGCACCCTGGATTAGACGTTAATACAACGCGCACAAAGGCAATCGAGAGGTTCTACCCTAAATGAAGTACATTTCTATAGACTGCGGGGGAGAACTGGAACATCCAGTGGAAACATGGAAAAACATCCAAGCATAAATGCAGCATCGGAACTGAAGACGAAAGCCACAGCATGACCCACAGAGCCCCACATATCTGTTTAACCTCTGACTGAAAGGCCGATGCTGCTGGCTTCCTCTTTGTTCTGTGTCTTTGCCAGGCGCTCGTTCAGATCCATGACTTCCAGCAGATGGCGGTGATCTGCCACAGAATCCGTCTCTTCCTCCAGACGCACGCCCCCTAGCTCAAGCTGTAAGAAGGCACCAGAGAGGCTTGACCAGAAACCTATTCGGGTTCGAGTCTCCGCCTGGGTTACATGTGTGTGGAGTTTGCATGTCCTCCCCGTGTCGTCGTGGGGTTTCCTCCAGGTACTCCGGTTTCCCCCCACAGTCCAAAGACATGCTGAGGCTAATTGGAGTTAATAAATTGCCTGTAGGTGTGCATGTGTGAGTGAATGGTAACAGTGTGTGAGTGTGCCCTGCGATGGGCTGGCCCCCTGTCCAGGGTTATTCTCTGCCTTGTGCCCATTGCTTCCGGGGTAGGCTCCGGACCCCCCGCGACCCAATAGGATAAAGTGGGTTGGAAAATGAATGAATGATAAAACTGTGAAAGATATATAAAAAATGCATAACAAAAATCTAAAACATTAAAAAAAAACAAATTAAGACACATGTACATTTACAAAGACTGAGATTTTAAAGTTCCAAAGTCTATAGGAGCCATTCAAGAAAATGATTATAATCCTTGGATTTGAGTCAGACTTTGGAACGGCAACTAAACGCTGGTTAAAAGATCTTAAAGGTCTAGCTGTCTATTAGGGTACTAGCAATTCGATACATATGTAAGTCTGTGAACTTCCTGAGAGTCCTGGTAGGTGAAAGTCCCACATGATTCATGGTAGAAGTCACTGAATTTTCTTCAGCAGAGACAGAGCCACATTTCCACAAGGGCTTTCTGTATTTATAAATGGTGAGGGTTTCCACGCCCTTCCATGCCCTGAAGCACTTGCTGGTAACAAGGTACAGTATTGCTCCAGTTTATTTTCGCATTGTTTTTTCGGCTGTCTCTATTGCACTGAGGAGTTTGTTCCTGGCCCGTCAGCAGCTTGTCCCATTGGCTTTGCTCCTTTGTTGCACTTCCCAGTGATTTTAATGGGAGAACAGAAATGGCTGAACAGTATTTTGTAGTAATACATTTTATCACATGCAACCTCTGGTAACATTCCACTTCATTGAATTAATATTTCTCCCCATGGTCTATTCATAAAGTATTCTCCTGATCTGTTTAGCTAATTTCAGCTTTTGCTTGTATGTGGCTAATAACATGGCTGCAAATTTCCCATACCTCGGTAGGTATTGTTTCATGTGCTGTAGAGGTTTCCACTTCTCTAGTTCAGCAATTAACCAGCTGCTTATGTTCTGGGAACTTGATTTCTATGCTGATGTGATTAAAATCGCCCATAGTAATGATCAGGGCGGTTAGTTTCCTATTTTGTATTCTGATCAGCAATGTGCACACTCACCTGAGGTGGAGTACAGGTTTTCTGTGAGAATGAAAACAAGACTAAAATGATTTATAGAATATGTGCAATGATTGACCGAATTAATTTTTGAGAGAAAAGGTTGTAGTTACACATTTGGTTTGGTTCTACATCTGGTTCTAAGGCAGAGCGATTTTGCAAAATTTTGGTGCTGAAGTAAGAAAGGAATCAAGTGTCAAGCAGTAGCGTGTCTATTTTTATACAAAAGGGGATTGACATGGACGAGAATCATGGCAGTTAATGGATCTTGGAGCTGACACTTTCCACAGCACACTGGAGCCTGGGCTTGGTTTCCCCTTCTGCAACCTATGTTTGTTTGCTCAGGTTAACACTTTTCTATGTTGGCAGTGAGTCAATATTCTCAATCAATATTTCTGTGGGTGAGCATTGTAATTCACTCTAAATTTTCAGTAAATCATCCCCAGGGAAAATTATCTGAAGCTTCAACAAATGCCAGAATCTATTATTGGTTGGAGACACCCAGCCTCAGAAAAAGAACACAAAAAACTGGCAGCTTGCTAGGGTCAAGAGTCATAAGGCTTTTAGCTTGAAATCATAAGGTGAGGCCTAAATTACCCATGAGAGCATTTATAGAGTTTGCACCCAATCAAGGCACTGCAAGTCAATATGTGAGCCAATGAGCACATTTGATGTAGAGAGGAGAAACCACACAGAAAATGGGGGTGGGGCACAAAAGTGAGAAAACTTCCCCTGCTACTTTGCACGTGCTCCTCTCTCTCTGCCCTTTTGTGTAAATCAGCTTAATAGCCATGCCGTATCGGCCCTCCCTGTGACCAATGGCCTCCCCGCTCATCTCAGCCTCACTTTCCACCATTTTTACTCACGCCTCTCTCTTGCCTTTCCTTTCCACCCTCTGGAGATGCAGAAAATCAATTACCAATCCAAGCCAGAAAAATATTTTAAATCAATTAATGCAGGAAAATAACGTAGTTAATTACGGTGGCACACACTTCTGATTAAGGAATAAAAGTAAGGACTGAATACGGCTGCAGCTGTTCCTGTTAATTAAAACATAATTATTTTTACAAAATCAATTTCATGCTGCCTGCATTTTTTCATAATAAGAATATACTCTTTAGCACATTGAGAGGCATGCGCATGTGTTATTTGCATTTAGATCATCAGTTTTAAAAGTATTACTAAGTTTAATTTCATAGTGCAGAGTCACGAAAAAGGAGCCTGAAATATGGACACTTCAGAGCCAGTGATCAGCCACTTTCTTCTCAGCTACATACCGCCGTTCTTTCGATGCCAGTAGCAGCCATGACCAGTGATCCGCAACTTCACTGTAAAACAAGTACTGACCAGTATAAGCTGTGTTTTGTCATATTACGCAGCATTAAGTAAATTAACAAACTCGTGATAACTATTGATTCACTGGAGTAATTTATGCTCTTGAAATGGACAACAAGAGCATTCTGCTTAACCCTCCTCCTGTGGTCACTGGACATCAAATATGAGCAGAAAAATGTCAATGTCAGCTTTCGTTATATCAGAACAGATGGTTTATTCAAAACCAATCAGCTGAAATCACTGCCAAAATAAAAGTTCTCAAAAATGTTTTACAGTGTTTATATATTATTTATACAGCTTATCTAATTAGGATATTAAATGCATAAATTTGAGGGAAAAAAGTAACGGGAGGGGCCCTCAGACTTAAGGGTGTTAAGTCTGGTATAATTAACACCTGCTAGGTGACAGAATGTAACACCTACTGATGTTTTTCATACGCATTAGAAAACCATCAGCATATGATTGTTGTATCAGGACTTTAACTCAAAATAAGAGTTTGTTATTAATCATTTTAATTAAATTATGATATATGACGCACTATTTAGATTAAACAACCTTTGTTTTTCCACAGAAAAATATCAACAGCGCTTTCTCTGAATGACATGTCTATAACAATCTATAAACATATTCTTAACACATTTTAGTGCATTCATAAAGCATTATACACATGGCTATAAATATTTATAAAAAGGCATAACACATTACAGCCATGTGTATTATGCATTATGAATGCATTATGAAGCTCTCATCTATAATGCACTATAGATACCTTTATAATGCAGTCCAAAATATCTGTAATTCTTAAACTTAGCATAATAATGCATTTTGAAGGTATATATAGTACATTATAGATAAGAGCTTTATTTGAGCTTATAAAGTATTATAATCAACATTATAATGCTTTACAGTATAACTATCAATAAAATATGCTGTAAAACATTAATAATTCTTATGCATACATTATAATGCATTATGAAGATATCTATAGTGCATTATAGACAACAGCTTTAAGTATAGTGTTACCTAAAAATGCACATGATGGGCTGGCATCCCGACTGGGGTGTCCTCTGCCTCATGCTTTGTACCTCCTGGGATGGAAACCCTGTAATTCCTGTACACACATTTCCCAATTACAAAATATTGACAACTTCCCAAAATACTAATGATGTCGAGATGTTCAGCACCTTCTGTTACTTTGCATCAGGGAGCAGCGGGGCTTGTCTCTGTGCTTTTCTCGTGCAATATTATTCAGTAAGAGCAAAATGCAGCTAAGCTACAAGCAGGAGGGAGTCAGACTGGTCAGACTGGTGTCTGAGTAACAGGGATCAACAGACCAGTTTGTAAGCATTGGTTAATGTTCAGGTTGAGTCAGGTCATGCACGGGGAACAGAATATCTGGTTGACTAGGCTATTGCTAGGCTGAGGCACCAAAAGATTTTTGGAAGAACACAGCTGGGTAAAGCTGCAAAGGTCACATGTGACTGTGCAGTGGGGTTGGGGTCTACAGGTGACCAGGTCCTGCAGAGGCTGCAGGAGGTCATGGAGATTTGCAGAGTAAAGGCCAACTCCTTCGCGTACAGCAGCTTCACTTTGCCGAGCAAGGAGGGCAGCACGGGGCAGCATGTCGAGGGAATTGGGAATGACGCTGGCTCCAGGAAATGACCGGACAATGACAGTAGTCCTTAGCCAGCAGATATGTGTCCCTGAAATCATCACCACCTGAAAATTGGGATATACTCTGCAACAAATAAGATAAGTTACAATTATTAAGCTAACCATCACATTAACCCCCGAAGGATGAGTAGGAAGGGCAGAGCTGGCTGCTGGGAGGGGGGGCGGTGGGCCCCCGTTACCCAGAAGATCGTGAGCGGCCGAAGCTTTGTGGAAACATTTACTTAGTATAAGGTAATAGGGGAACGGGGGTAGGGCGTCTGTTATTTTAAGGATTTTTCCTCAGAGTTAGAGTAATGGAAATCCAGACGGTAACTGAGGAAACACTTGCTGAGGTGAGGAAGAAAGAGCAGAAAAAGAAAGCAACAGGGGTGGAAGGGGAGACCATTGCCCTAGCTGCAGGAGAGGAACCAGGAGGCCGGATCATCAGTGAGGGGCAGAAACTCTCAGAAGATGTGACCCTTACCTGTGCATTCAGCCACGGGAATAATCTGCATGCAGACAGCTGCATTACAAACAAAAGCAGCAGGCCTGCACACAATGGGCGGAACATTATTATATTCCCAGTTTTACACAGGGAGTTACACAATAGCCATGGTCCCCTGGTCAAACATTAAAATATTTAGGAATTTTTTAACATTACTTTATAATCCCTTAGCACATCACAGTCGTGGAGACTGAAAATATTTACATTTAGGTGCTATGCTTATAGTTACAGGAGCTGGTGATGAATAACATTTTATTTTTAATTTTGATACTTGATAGACTCTCAAAAATGTAAGCCAAGCATTACATATTTTTCCCCATTAAACCTCACAATGCACCCCCACGCCGTCCACAGAAGAGTTTCCCAGGGGGTCCAGCAATGATGGGCAGGTTTGGGTGTAAGCCACCAGAGCCATGAAGATACCGGGGCATATTGCTCACTAGAAAGCTGATGCAATCTGCTGATTTGTGTATTGGGTTACAGATCTCAGGCTTTGCCAAAGTTTGTGTCAAAGTGCTCAGCCAGAAGCTACGGATGGCCTGCTGGTCAATGTCAATATGTTCTCCCTAGCACAACTTCAACATGTAAATGGATGCTGAATATATGCACTGAAATGCACAGCGTCTAATATTATGCACAAGTTTAATCGATACAGCAGTTGGCTAGCTAGCGGTGGGCTGGGGGGGGCTGCCAAATAGGCTGCTCTGAGTCTTGGAGCAACATGATTTGCAATTAAAGGACTTTATTTAACAAAGTGTATGAAAAACACAAGCAAGACCCTTTAAGAAAACAGGCAGTGAAGTCCTGCAGCTTCCCCCACAGTTCTCTCTCTTCTCTGATCTCTTGGTTTTAGGCAGTTGGGCCATTTTAACATGCCCACATAATGGGACCAGCTGGCCATTATTATCTGAGGAGTCACTCACTTGGGGCTGGGCCTAGTGAATGTCAAAAGATCACCCGTCGCCAGCTCACATTAATGTCGTCTGTGTAAAATCCACAGAAATAACAGCTGAAAGGGACCATTCCAGTATTAAAAATGATCCAGTGGTTTAATGCCAGAAAATTTGCATGCAATTACAAACAGTGACTGTATCTTGAAGACTTGGCGCTGTGTTGTTTTCACCCAAAGAAGTTTTTTGATGCAAATAAAACTGAAAAATATAATCACATATAACAGATTAAACATTGGCCTTTTTCATTAAACTATAACCATGCATTTATCAGTCCGGTAGTCCCTCACATCGCCTGTTAACTGTATTACATAAGATACATGGTTATTAATTGCCTAGAAAAATAACCCTTGCCCATTTATGTCTGGAATTTTGGTTTATTACTTTCATTATTATTTTATTGCTTAACCCTTGCATTTATCCACAGCAACTTGCCATTTCGGTGAGCTTTATGAAAACATTGCCCTGTTAGACCCTGATTTATGCTATTCAAATTTCCTATTATCTTATTCCTTAATAAGGCAAAAGGTGCACTGGAAATGATATGCACTGGAAATGATTGAACAAGCATGGCCATAGTCAATGTTCAATTACCAAATCCGGAGCAGATGCTGTGCTTCCAGTTTTGCTCAGTGTATCACCCAACATTAGAAATGCAATAGTAATGTTTAATAGCGCAAAACCTGTCAGTTAACAGAAAGAACCTGAGCAATTTCTGATAAATATCAGTAGATGTGTTGTGGCTCTCTCCTGTTTACAGTGGTATTTCCTCTAAATACTGATAGAACAAAAAGGATTATGATCAAAATTAGACTAATGTTCACTATCCCTGCAAGTTAGACTTAAACATAAATATTCACAAACATCTACAGTACTGTGCAAAAGTCTCAGGCAAAGGAAATCCTTTAAGCTATTTATCTGGGTAGTAAGTATTCAGAATAAAAATTATAATTTAGCATTAGAATATATGCGAGAATTAAGAGTAAAAATTCTAATTCCCCAGTTCTCTGAAATGTTGCTATCCCGGTGGATGGCTGGAAGAGCGTCGCTTGCTAAAGCTCTCCTTGAGGGCACCTCAGCCATTCCATGTATTTGTTGAGTTCACCACCAGCTCACTTATTTACTTATTTACCCAATTAATTAACTAATTAAACTGGTTTTCAAAAGTCAGTGAGGTATAGCGGTACCACTAGTGGTGAGTCACAAGGGTGTATTGGATGGTTGCTGCAAATCTGGGTTTTGATATGGTTACTATAACACGCATTTACATACATAATAATACTATTACACCAATGGGAAGATCATTTAAACATTATCTTTGCACAGCTCTGTATACCCAAACATCACAGTTATACAGATAAATATTAGTCCATGTATGCAATATTTTCAAATTTCAGATTGCTGGTCTTTAAACACTTTAAACACTGTAGCTCAGGCAGATGTTATGAAGATGTTATGAAGATGTTATGAAGGCCGATGCAGCTTCCAGAATCATGTGACTGATGCCGGAGATGGAGAATTGCAATAAAGACAATTTATAAGCAACATCCAGGAAGTTTTTCATTAGCAGAATATACAGTGATAGGCAAAGTCTGAGTACATATGCTAACAACCATAGTTTGTTCCAATTTCTTACTATAAATAGATTACAATAAAAGGTACATTACAATATACAAAAACGATTAAGCAAATTGAAGGTTAATTCTAAATCTTGGATTCCTCACAATAGCCACCACTTTACTCCTTAGCAACAAGTTTCAGTCCCTGGCATATCATAATTGGGGCCTGTATCGCGAAGATTTAAGGTAGCCTAGGCTGATGTAAATCAACGCAAATAAAGTCCATTTAAACTGGTGCACCTTAAATCCAATGAGTCATTTGGCTAATTAAATAATCCGGCTCTGTGATACAGTTCAGGCCCCTCGTCTTTTGCAGCAGTTCCCAGGAATGCAGGTTCTTATTGCTTTCTTTAATTTGACTCTTCTGACCCGTTTATTCCATATTAGGTATTTGGGATTAAACTCTATAGATTAGATAATCCAGGGGTGGATTTCACAATAACTATGACTCTTAGCGTCTTATGAAGGCTCTAAAGATATATTTTACGAAAGGTATTAGATTTCCTATTTCTGTTTCCTGAACAATCTCTTAAGAGGTTACCCAATGGGGAGCTTCTTAAGAGCGACCTTAAAATGCGTCAGAACGCCTGATTGGTTGACATTGATGGCTCAAGAACTGATTGCTCTCTCCATGCAGCGACTACTGCCACATGAGAGAAAGTGTTCTTTATAAATATAACACTGCAGGAAGGCTTCAAAATACAGCATTAATCAGAACTGTGGAGAACCTAAAAATAAAATACAAAATGCACAAATTGAATCGTCTAACCGTAAATATGATCTTTGCCAATTGGGTGCAGGAACCAGCCTCCCCAGATTGAAGTATCGGCACCTTATTTTTATCTGTTCTATAAAACACCTGCGTGCACCAATATGGGTGCATGTCACTGATATCGGGAGGAGCAACAGCACTATAGGCGAAAGAAAAGTCGCGTTACTGTAAAGCGCTTTGGGTGTCAGGAAAAGCGCTATACAAATGTGACTTTCATTCATTCATTCATTCTTTCATTCATAACGTAAGAGAATATCCTGCGTGGTTCTTTATTGTCTACTGACGGGCTATTCCAGGGTACTTTTTGGGGGAAGATATATTAGGCCTATATGTAAAGTAACCTGTAGTGTCACACAGCGGACTATCCTTACTGTTCAGGGAGCTGGTCATAAGTCGGGGTGGTTGTTAGGTGAGGAGTGTCTGTATTGCTCATTTCAGATACGAATGGTCCGAATAGGGGGGGTCACTTGCGGTATGTGAGTAGGTGAATAGAAGAGGCCCCTCCTGCAACCAGGTACTCGTGGCAATAAGGGACAACTGAAAGAGGCTCAAACGAGCCTTATGACAGAATATCTCATAGAAGATATACTTTACTAAGAATGTTTCAGGAAAACGTTAAGAGACAACTTAAGAACTTACAAACGACGTAGCGTCAAGACGGCTTCGGGAAACACACGATTTTGTACAATTTTGAAATATGTTCTATATCTTGCTATGTAAAGCTGCTCAATCAGCAATAATCCTGATGGAGTGGCATGCTTTAAAGTGTGTTATAATAGCCATACTAATAGCTTTGGATTCAGTAAAGACTACAAGTGTCACCAGCAGAGCAGAACAAGACACTGTGTCACAGCCGCAGGAATGAACTGTAAAATAAAATAAAATTTAAAAACAAGAAACACTCACGACAGCAAGTGAACAGACCCCAAGCTGCGTAGCCATGTCATGCCTCAGATTGTCTCATGCAGGAATCATCAGCGGTCGGAACTTTGCTCTTTGACAGGCTGATTTTTGAGCTGATTTTTTTGACAAGACTAAGGCTACTAACTGAGGTACATACTGTAGATGAGACAGCTGGGTTGGATTCAAGTGCCAAGCTGCTCAAGAGTAGCCAAGGATAAGATAGTTGATCAAATTGGGCTCAGGAGACCAGTAAGCATAAACCGGGACACTATGACAAACACTGGACCAGAAGTTAGACCAGAACCAAACAGAAGCAACCCCAATTATTAATAAATAAATAATACAGAATAAAAAGTAGTAAAAACCAGTAACTCAAGAAACCAGGACATCAAGGCAGAGCAGATGAAGGTTATTTCCACGTTTGACAGCACATCGTCACAGTCAATCTGAATGAGATGTCAGGAAAGGAGGCAAGGGGTGAGTTGGAGGGGCATTAAATCAGTATGAAGCGGAGACACAAACACACACACACACACGTCATATTAGGTTTGTGTCCTGAGAACGGCACAAAAAAGGAGTTAAAAAAGTTACATAAACGCCACGTGTCGCTTGACTGGGAATAAAATGTATGTATAGTAAATATATAGACCACTAACATAGTTGTTTAATTCTGAAAGCTGCATCAGCCTTGATAACATCTAGTCTGGACCCATCTGGAGGGCAGCTTGCCCAGGAAGGACAAGCATGTCTGTAACAGGTGACCTGGATTCTGAACTCAATGGGCCACGCTGCCTCCTCCATGCTTGGCAGTGGGATCACACAAGACCCCCCTGTACTCACCCATCTTTGCATCTTACTGCGGTTGGGCCCAAACGCTGCAAATTTTGACTCAATATCCTTAAGAACGACTTTCACTATTGTTACAGGCACGAGAGCACAGTATAAACCATAGACAAATATGATTCTAAACAGCCGTACTAAAAATAATAATTATCATTATAATGATATCCTGTCTGCTGTCACGGTGACACTTAAAAAACTCAAATTGAAAGAATATGCATGCATGCGTCGTGCTCATTGCAGCACCTTAAACCTGTCCAGAAGCTTTCAGCTTTCTAGCCTTTGCTGTTAAGACAGTAATAATGGTATTGGACAAGGGTGGGTATTTTAATCTGAAAGTCTTACACTGATGGAACCGGTGATGCAATGACAAAAAAGCAATGACAAACGAATGTTTCGTGAAGGAAAAAGAGTGGGCTGTGTACAATCCAATCAAACTGATCTGAACACTGTAGGAGGTCTAAGAATATCTCAGGCAGGGGGGGGGCTCGCTGGACAGTGCTGTGGGTGTTTCAGTTATGAAACAAAGAATGCCCTGGGGCAGGCAGAACATTAATTAGTTCAGTAAACACTCCCCAGATTAAATAAAAATCCTGCCATCCATATTGCAACCACTCTTCCTGCTCAGAGCCACAGAATTAATTGAAAAATGGTGCTTTTATTCACTGTTTGCACAGTTGTCTATGCATGAGGTCGGTCCCTAATAAAACAAACATAACAAGTAAGGTATGTGTTGGCTGTAAAACAGCTATCCTTTATAGAGTACTTTCACATAACGATGGGAAATCAGTTTGGCCTTGCTGAAACTAAAATGTGAAGCATGTTTCTGGTACCTAAGTGTTCTTCAGGCATTTATGTTTGTCTCCTGCATATTTAGGAGCAAGGAACCACCATCCATCGTGCTAGAAAACAATGACACATGGTACCGAAGCCACCCCCGATCTCCCTTCTCTTCAGGACTAACAATTAATTGCATCACCTTAATTTTAAACTCAAGCTATTACTCACTTCATGGCATAATTTTAATTTCTCTCCGCCATTTTTGTGGTAATTAATTAAGAGAGCAGGTGTATCCGTCACGGAACTGCCCGGACGGTAGCTTATGTGAGCTGAGGGCAGAGCAGTAGGCGAACAGGGAGCAGAGAAAGGAGCAAATTAAAGGGAAGAGGATGAAACGGCGAGGTCGTACACCACACTTACCATGTATCATCAAGCCATTATTCCATTACTGAATTAAAGGAGCACACAGGCTATGCCATACATCAGCAAAGCTTTTATGGAAACCAGTGGGGTCACAATATCCTGTGATAAAGCAAGTCATTCTGGGAGTTTTTCCCTTTTCATGAACAATAAATGTAACAAGCCAAGGGTCAGAAAAAACAAAACCAGAAACAAATTAGAAAAAAATATAGAGTGCACAACATAAACAAAAGAAATATCCGTAGTTCGCTCAGGGAAAAGGGCTGTGTCATGATGTTTCAGCGGACCCATTGTGCATTGGAGTTAACTAGACAGAAACTGAACACACATATTTAAAGAAATGACAAGGGTTAACACATTAGCAAAAATCATTTAGAAAACACTGTTTAATTTCTTATTGTGAGTTGTAGTAAATGCCAGAACTCATTGTTAGCTAATAGCTACTAGATACCTCATTTGTCTTTTAACTTCAGAGGACGGAGAAAAGGCTGTCCTTGGTAATGGGGGGGACTGGGAATCCGGAGTGGTTTTGTGGCTGAAGTGTTCTGGGAATGTCACACTGTTTGCTGTCATCCTGCCACAGGAAGCCCGTCTCCGGCTCTGGGGGCCCTGGGGGCCCCCGGAGCCACATTCCCCGGGAGCCATTTGAAGCCTCTCCACGTGGCAAGCCCAACACTCCTGGAGGGACCGGCTGTTCTGGAAGCTGCCGACGTGGTGAAGCTCTGCAATCTTGATAAATGAAGCTCCTTTCCGTCTGCTTGCCAGAGGGAAATGGAGAGGAGTGAGCGGAGCCAGAGGGGGTGTGGAAAAATGGGGGGGGGGGGGGTGGGGGGGGGGGGGGCAGCCCCTGTCAAAATAACAATACGGATGATTTATTTAGAAACTCTACCACAGAAAAGACAGGGTACACCCCTCCCCTCCCATTTAATGGCCACCCCAATCGAAATTTTCTGCAGGTGCCACTGGATGGGGGTGTGAACCTAGCAGAATTTCTACTTTATTTCAAAGAGAACACATCTGCCCATCTATCTTCAAACTGCATATCCTAGTCTGTAGCTCCTGGACGTCATCCGAGCACAGCGCTACACAGCAAGGGCTGTGGTACACAGTGGACGGAGAGCCGGTCCATCACCGGGCACGGGGCTGCGGTACCCAGTGGACGGAGAGCCGGTCCATCACCGGGCACGGGGCTGCGGTACCCAGTGGACGGAGAGCCGGTCCATCACCGGACACGGGGCTGCGGTACACAGTGGACGGAGAGCCGGTCCATCACCGGGCACGGGGCTGCGGTACACAGTGGACGGAGAGCCGGTCCATCGCAGACACACACACGCAGATACAGACACACATGCAGACACACAGACATACAGCTTTAATAGATTCATTGGCATTGCCTTTCTAAATAGTACTTTTTTCTTGGAAGGGAAAAGATCTGCCATTGATCTCAAATAGTAAATATACACAGCCGTAAGCTGAAAGTCACTAATGCCCTTAGCCTTTAAGTCAGAAATCCACCACAGGTTAAAGAGGATAATCGAAAGTTAGTGGTTTTTGTCTTGAACCACGTCTGTAGCCGGGGTGAAATCAAACTGTAATTTAACTTGGTTCCTGTTTTTCTTGGGGGTGCAATGGCTAAAGTTTCAGAAGAAGTGAAAGCGTTGTAAACATGGCAAATGCCAGTGGTTTTCTGTTAATGACGTCTTAACAGGTCCGTAATTATGTTTATATTCTTTATTTCCCAAATATGTTTTGTTTTTAATCCCAGAAGTCGGGCATAAATTTTTCCAGAGTTAAATAAATAAATATGAAATGTGCTCAGAGTGAAGGGGATCAGGAGACCGCAGCTGAAATGTTCCGGCCGTAATTTGATGTGGGCCGCTGTGCCCTCGCCGAGCTGGATTCATACTTTTTGCAGGGCAGAAAGTCAGAGAGGAGATTGATTAGGTCTGTGGGCTTTACTCTAAAGTTGCCACAGTTTCGGTGCAGGACGCCCTTAGCGAAAGCCCCAGGAATTCTGAAGGCATCTTTCCTTCCATTCCGGAACATACTCCAGTCCTCGGGTTTACAGTATACAAGGCTGAAGGCTTACAATTATGGAAGGTATTTTTTCTTTTCAAAGTTACTGCTGGATCGTTGATATCCATACATCTTTTTTTCCTGACATAAGAACCGCTCCTAGCTATCTTGATTAGCTCCACTGGACATTAATCAGATAACAGGCCAATAAAAGCCAACATATAATGGTGCAATCTAGCCGGAAAAGCAGGGGAGATGAGCGCAACGGATTCCTGTAAGACCCAGACGGTGGTATCCACAACCAGGCCGATCAATAATGAATTTTGATTCAATTTAGAAATGTATCATAAAACATTGTTGTGGTTTTAAAGAAGAAGAGAAGAGAGCAGAGACCAGCGAGAAGCACCTTCCAAGTGCTGGACCTTGTTTGACTGGCAGTGGGGTCAGAGAACTACATGAGAATCGACACGCCTCTTTATCTAATCTTTAGCTTATTATATTTCACCTTCAGCACAGTTGATTCGTGCAACTGCAACCGTGTCGAGGAAAGTTCTAGTGGTTCTGATACAAACGTGAACGTGATCGATTTCAGCCTTGCTGTCATGTGACTCCAGCAGCTCCCTGTTTCATCCCGTTAGAAGAAAGGAAGCCGGAACCTGCTCTTATGCCCTGTACAGCTACACCAGCCCGAAGGTGCCCGAGGGGGTGAGGATGCTCCGACTCCATCTGTCTGCCCCAGAGGGTTCTGTTGCTCCTCCTGCGTCAGTGGATTTGCCCCATCCCTGACCCTGGCTATGCTGGGAACCAGCCGTAGCCCATTAAAGCTTCCCACTGTCTGCCAAATCCAGCCCCCCCCCCCCCCATTCCTAAAGTACGTCTGGAGCCCGACGCGATCAATAGATGTGACGGCTTTCCTGCCGCATGAATTCCAGGGACGTTTCCTATCGCTGTTTCCCAGGGAGCTCCGCCCACCGGGGGGCCAGACGCCCAGAGAAAGCTCTACCTCTCTGAGATTGCCCCCCCCTCCAAGGTAAGCTGGCTCTCATTCAGCTAGAAGTTTCCCCCAGGAACGTCAAACAGACTGGTTAGAACCGGATTTCTCTGATCCCTCCTTCCGCAGCGCAATGGCCTGCGAGTGTGCAGTGCTGCACAGGTGAGGATGAGCGATCCGCCACCCAGATGCGCCGCGGGCTGTGTCACATCGCAGCCGCCGGCTCTCTTACATGCAGGACGTGTATCGCACCTGTTTTCTGACACACGGCAGAGCTGCACCCGTTTCATGTCCAGTAACTCAGCTCCATGTTATCAGCAGAGAAAGATCGGCTACGACCCCAGCAGCCAAGAGAGAGGGGCCATGTAATATCATCACTGACAAGTGCTTTTCTGCACTGTAATCTGGATTTAATATGTCGCAGGACAATTTGCTCAATTTCTTATTCAATTTTTTTTATAGGTTAAAGATATTTGACAGTTTAATTGCAGATGGTTTAAACTGATAGCAAAAACTGCTTTTGTTAGAACCTGGTTATAACAGGCAATAAAATCTTATAAGGAAGAGGCTGAAACTAGTGCATCCAATTTGACTAATTAAAGGCATGAAGATACTTAATTAGTTTAATCAGATTATGCATATTGTTATTTGTTTCAGTGAAACTCCAAATGATCGAGCCTTGATTTGTGTCAATTGAATTATAATCACTGCTTCACTTACCCTGACATTTCTAAATTTCTCATTTCATTTGATTTAATCAGTGCCTGTTGTGGTCAATTATAATAATTTATATTTCCTTAATATTGTGTTTTACTATGCCAGTTATGAATTTGCTAATTTATGGTTGGACAAAGCTTCACATATGCACAGGTGGCGTATCGGCAAGGGAACTTCAGTGCTGTGACGCGTCTCACGGGCTGATTACTGGTGGCGCATGTGAAGCTGCTCTTTTTGTGCGTTCCTGACACGAGACAGCATCTTGCGTCCACAGATCCACCACAGGTGCTGTCGCAAGCACAGACAGGACCCAGACAGGACCCAGACGATCCGGAAGGATCCGAGCCGGGGCCTCGCTTGTCCCCGACCGCCTATTTTAGCATCTTTCCCCCGGCTTCCTCTGTGCCTGTATTACCTCCAGCTGTGACTCATTCGCTTCCTCCACCCTCCATCTGCACACAGCCAAAGGCACTTGGCACTCCGTGAATGATCTTTAAGCGATTAATGATCTGCTTCATAGCCAAATGTTTGTATAGCAGTCACCTTCACAACCTGCACTGCCCTCTCAGACACAGCACTCTGCCCGGGCAGCTCCCTGCCCCAGACGTGGCTGAAGCCAGGCTGCTTGGGCTGCAGAACAGAAACACAAGGCTCCTGGGAACTTTTCCTCTTACCTTCGCCGTCTGAGTATGAAGGCCAGAATCGTGGGCCTTTAGAATGGCAGGCGCATTCGTCTCAAACTCCTCTCATTGCGTGAGGTGCTCCACCTCGCACTGGTACTGTTTGTTTTGCCTGCTCTGGGAGGCCTTAAAGAGTTATGAGTGTCTTTCATTTTCCTCAAAGAGCAAGAGAGAGTAAGGGCTGGGGTGCTCTGAGCACTGTTATTCCAGATGATGCGAAGAGCTAGACTCATGCTAATTGGTTATTAGATTGCCAAGATGTGCTGGTACATGGCTAATTGGGTCAGGGCCCTAGTCAAAGTGTCTTAATGCACTCGCTCTCCCTCACATGCGGTAATGACTGATTTTCGCTCGTCCATCAGCCCGTAATGCGTGTCTTTCTGCAATGACGCGGGAGGGAGCTTTCGCCATTTCCCAGACTTCCCAGAGCGCTCGACTGCGGGCCTGACCTTTCCAATTAAGACACCCCCCTCCCCCACTGTCGCCTGTGCTGCCTACCCCACTCTACAAGTTGTCCTGGGGGGGCCTGCAATCTTTCAAGTGCCGACGATAAGCGGAGTGTATTTTGTGTGGCTGCACCGTGAGCCTGACGCCGGCTGCTGTTTGACTCGTCTCCGTTTGATGTCCCCCCCACCCCACCCCCCCCCAAAACGGTCGCCTCACGCTTGCCGGCTCCTTTCATCTGGGCCTAAACCTGACTGGGAGTGTCCTTGTGAGAATTCCCGAAAACTGCACTGATATTATCGCACGCCCCTGGTGACCAGCAACCACGTTAAAGGTGTCCCCGCGCTTCGCCCTCCAAAGCAGCCCGTCTGCTCTGTCGGCCGAGCGCGGCCACAGTAATTATCCTGTTCTAAGCATCTGTAGCGGCAGAATCAGTTTTTGCCATCTCGGGTTTGTTTTATCGAGCAAGCAGGCCTCGACACACACAAGGCTGCGATGCTCCCTTCACAAACGATCACACTCTGGCTTTAAGAGACTAATTACGTCTTTATGTAGAGCACTGTGACATTTTCTTTCTGCATACATGCAAACTGCCTGTGTTGCTGATACTATTAGGCTACCCAGAGTTGTCAAACCACGCCGTTATTTGGAGGCGACTTGGCTCTTCAGCAGAAACACACAAGCCGTCCGGAAAGCCAAAACGCTGAGTGCTTATTGATTTTCGCGTGCAGACAGGGCGGGCCGCAAATCGCCGCACTACACACCCTACCTACCACGTTCTCGCTTAATTGCCATTTACGGCACAGACATCTCTCCACCCGGTACATTTTTAAAGAGGCTGCGTCACACAATGGAAGTCCGGTGTTGTGGAATCCATTAGGGTTTTGTTTTGAGAGCCATCGCTGAAAGGCGAGCCGCTCCACACTGCGGTGTGCCATGTGCGCACGTGCGCCACCTGCAGGTGGATAAATGAAGCGACACGCTTGGCCACTGTGCTCACTTTCCCAGTAGCAGAAGTAGCTATTTCTGTCCGCGCCTGTTATAAGTCTGGGTGGAGTGCCGTTCTTTCCAGGCCTCTCCAGGAAATGGGCAGAGATTTCCGCCCATTAAAGCAAGTTTAATTCACTCTGAAATTTTTCCAGTTAATTAACGAAGTTTGTGTCTTATCGCATCCCACGCTGGCGAAATGGAAGTAAGTCACGGTCAGTTATGCAACGCCTCCGTTCGTGTTATATAACGCGGGTCAATGAGGGAACTGGGAAGAGATACAGTGCCGGGAATATCACGCCAGCAGACGTTACGGAAGACGTGAATGTTTGTTGCGGGGTCCTGTATGAGTGGAGTGTTTGTGTACACCGTGACTTTAGGTGGCAGTCACCGCCTCTACCCACGGACCTGCGATTGGCCCGCATCTCATAGCCGACTCCCACGGGAGTGCTGACATCAAAGCAGAGCCGATACGGGGAGTTTTTTTTTTGTGACTGTGTGTGTGTGTCAGTGCCCTGTAATGGGCTGTAATGGGCTTTCTCCCCTGCCCTGTCCTGCCTGGGATAGTTTCCAGTGTTCTCCACCCCTCTCCATGCCCCTGACCAGCAAAAGTGGTTAGAAGATGCTGCTCTGCTTATCGCCTTGAGGTCAGCTGGATGAGTGTACTGCTCATTCACAGCGGCTGTGGGCCGTACTGCTCATTCACAGCGGCTGTGGGCCGTACTGCTCATTCACAGCGGCTGTGGGCCTAGCCTTCAGGTAAATGGCACAGGGCTGCATTTAACATTTTGCCTGAGCGTTTACATTGCTTCGCGATGTGTATGTTTTTATGATGCTCGTTTGTAATGGTAGTTTGTCTTGGAACCGCTCTGGTACAAACAAGAAAACACCACATGGAATTTGCTTCACATTTTAAGAAACGCTGGATCCAAGTAACAGCTGGATTTTTGGCTTATGACACTTCAGCGACTCTGATTCATTAGTGAAGTTTTCCTGTTGATGGAAATTAGCTATTATTTACATTTATTAACAGAACATCTCTCATGCCTGGCAGAGCTGCTTCAAGAATGCTTGGGGTGCAGACATAACTCCTGGACGTCTCGCTGTGCCTGACTGACTCTAAATCATATGCGTTTTGATACCGCCAGTGAATTTATGAGGATGGGCGAGTGTGTCGCTGCATGTGTAAATGTGCGAGTCATTACCCCCCCCCCCCCCCCCGCCCACACCGCGGGAGGGAGGCCCCCGCCACCCACCCTCCACAACAGGTCCCGC
>JAODKE010000114.1:10735921-10753416 GCA_026779605.1 Mormyrus hasselquistii | reverse complement strand
GCTGTACACCGTACACCGAAGCTATAAATCTCAGCTGTACACCGTACACCGAAGCTATATACCTCAGCTGTACACCGAGACCGTACACCGAAGCTATAAATCCCAGCTGTACACCGAGACCGTACACCGAAGCTATATACCTCAGCTGTACACTGAGACCGTACACCGAAGCTATATACTAAAGCTATGTCTTGGCAGCTGTTCAGTACCCTGAGGCTCCACAGATGGGGAAAGACAGTTGTTATAAGTGGAAAACTAGAGATTTAGTGTAGAGATGTGTTTCAGTGATAGGGAGGAGCTTCCAATGAATGAGCACAGAAAGCTCTAATTTTGTAATAATCATAAAATAATGTTGATTATGTTAACAAATGTTAACATTAACAGTCTATTTTTCAATTATTAAATAATCCTTAGACTTTATTGCCAGGATATAACATTTTACCCATGTTCCTGTTTTTTGACATTTTATTTTGTAATTAGTCCTTTATGCATACATACCTGAACTGAATTATGTTTTTTTAATGTACCTTATATTTTCTATGGATGGGCAATATTGTCAGAATTGTGTGCATTAATTGTTGTGTATGACATAATACAAAAACATTATTATGTGTTTTGTAATGTAATTTTAACTACAGTAAGAAACCTGGGCACACACTCTAAAATAGAACAACAATCAATGATAAGCAATCATTATCCTTGAAATTAAGTATTTTAAACAGCATTCCACCATGTAAGTTGTTCTCTGGGGGCTATACACACCTTAATATGTGTAGTGTGCTTGACAGCAATTAAGATTGAAAAACTGTAGCTGAAATATATTAGCGTAGCATAACTAAATAGCCATGAAATCAAATGTGTAGAAATGCCAGAACGTGGCATGTGACACATAGAGGAATAGACGTAATGTTCAGTGCTTTATATACTATAATATTCCTTATGATATAAAATTTAGATATTGTTTTTATTCATTTGGGTTGTGCCTAAGAAATAATAATCAGATTAAATGTACAACAGTATTGATCTAGTTTTATAAAATGCATACTAGATAGTTTCCTGGCGATGGGTTGGCAGATCGTCCTTAGTAGTTCCCTGCCTTGTGCCCGTAGCCTCCAGGATCGACTCTGGACCCTCCGTGACCCTAAACAGTGTAAACGCTTTCAGAAGATGGATGGATATATATATATATATTTTAACTATATATACAAGAAGCTATATATAATCCTATGGTCAAACCCAACATGCCGTAAGCAAAAAATAAATTACAAAGAGGCATTTACACGTGGGGATTAAGCAGTCACAATAGTAGATGGATGGATGGATGGCATTTACTCACATAAAATTAGAAATGCCACAAAATCTGAAAACAAAAATGCATTTTTAATAAGATTGCAAGCATCTAGTATCTCTTGCATTTGTCTTGCATTAAAACCAGCCATAGATGTCATGTAAATGTATATAAACACTGTGTTTGCTGTGTAAGTCAGTCTGCACTAGAGACATCTGTTGCTGCAGGGTAGATGAAAATGATTGAAGAAGAAGAATAAATGATCCCTTTCCCTGTGTCTTTCGTAAGGGTTTAATCTGGAGAGGCCTGGAATGACCTGGCCAAATGTAATCAAACTTGGCAGACTGTTGGAAGAGCGCTTTAGAGCCCTCTCCAAGCCACCTACACCATAGCTCTTGAAGCTCTGGATGAAAGCCATAGCGCTAACTGAAGTGAGCCTGTTTAAGGCACTGTTGTGTCATCTTTATTCATCGGTGTACTTATCTCAGTGGTCCTTTGGCTAAGCACTCCAGCATCCTTTTTTTGTGTCCCCATCAATGGGTTCTGCCAAACTCAACTGCATGTATGCAGGAATCCTGCATGAGCCACATGTGGCAGTGACATAAAGTAAAACACACGGCAACAACCGAAACAGTTCTCCATCTCTGTTATGCAGTCGAGGAGTCACAGTCGAGGGGTCCGGAGGTCCAACCTCATGCTACTGCCATCAATAGCCATAAAGAGAGGCATACTTGGATAGAAGCAGCCTTAATAGATATAGATTACTCTGGTGGCAAGACAGCTCACCCTCACTATCCTGCACCATATCTCCAACCATGACCGCTGGTGCCAGACTGCATGGACCGTCGCAAACGTGATGAAAACGCAATTCGCGAGATGGGAAAGGCTGCCTGCAAGTAATTACTCGCCACGGCGCTTATAAAACCCTGTAACCCGGCGAAAACAAACTTTACAGCTCCGCATCATAAGGCGAGATAAGAAAACAGTGAATCCGCAAAGGGTCGTTTGTCATGTTTCACTTTTAATTACTAGCGCATCCCGGTCGCTGCCCTCCCCGCGTTTCTATGGAGCGCCGTGTGAGATGTGTAGCTCATTAGTCTGCACGCCGCGCGGCCGCCTGTCAGCCTGTCCTTCACATCTCACTGCACCACTAAGAAGCCATTTACACCGCTGCTCTCCATATGGTTTGATTACTATTCCACAACAGTCACTGACGCTCATAAAAACGCTGGACTGTCAGCTTTTTAAAAATGGCATTATCCAGCTTAATGATGCAGCACTTTAATAGCACAGCAAAAAAAAAATAAAAAATGTAATACAGCGGGCTGATACCAGAAAAAATGTCAATGTGAGATAATAAAAGAGCTATTTGTCATTCCTGAGAGTGAATGGCACATCAGTGGGAAATCTTAACCGGTTGCTGTGCACTTGTCGCTGAGATAGAGAGACCTGCATTCCGAACTCTGCTGGTTGCCTTTGCAGATAGAGGTGCAGCAACTGTCATAGATTCTCTGGACTCAGCTTTGCGTGTGCACACCACACTGCCTGAGAAATGCATACAGCAGCTATATCACTCAACAGGCAATGCCAGAGAGTGGGAATTAATTCCACAATGCCGACTTATTGGCAGGGACTTCTGAACATTTTATAGCATTACCAAACACAAGCCATCATTGCAAGATAAGCTATTTTTCAGCAAAGAACAGAGAATAGAGATTGGAAATTATTCATGGCAAGCACAAATACTTCCTGTCCGCTTCTGAAATCTGTGAAAATTCATGGCAAATCAGGTTTGTGGCCCAACTTCCCAGTGCTAAAGAAGTTAGTACTTTGATACTGGATCCATCCAAGTTCGATACAGCCTATAATACTTATGTCCACAAGTTCACCAGTAAATGGTTGAAAGATATTTCAGAACTGGCAGCACCAATCAAAAGTTTGGACACATCAAACGGACTACAAAAGAGAGTGATAGAATATTGCGTCACATGACCTGGCCACCTGACCTGAACACAGTAGAGATGGTTTCGGAGGGGTTTGGCCAGAGAGTGAAGCAAAAGCAGCCAATGAGAGCTCAGCATATGTGGAACTTCCTTAAGGACAGCTGGGAAAGCATCTCAGGATGCCACCTCGTGAAACTGGCACAGAGGAGAGAGTTCAGTGCTTTATATACTATAATAGTTCAGTGCCAGGCCCTGCAGCAATTGGGGTTAAGGACCTTGCTGAACGGTGGCATCATTTTGCCAACTCAGGGATTTGTACCAGCAACCTTCTTAGTCCCAACCCACAGAGCTGCGCCTTTAAGAAATTAATGTCTATGTTTAATACTTTTTATAGGTTACTGCATAATTATAATAATAATAAGCCTTTCTATGGGTAAGTATGTCTAAATTTTTGAGTGGAACTGCATATCCACCCATCAATCATAGCACTTATTACCTACAGGGTTGCAGTAGCCTAGAGCCTAACCCAGGATGGGCAGGACGTCTTGGATGCCAGTTTACGTAACTGCACGTTTTTGCACGTTGGGCTGAAATGAGAGGGAATTGAGAACACTGACCTGATTGCGAGGCCACACTGCACAGCGAAGGGCTGAACAAAGGTATTTAAAATAAGGGGGCAGGTTTCCAAGGGGACTTTCTGAGGGCGATATTCCTTTGGTTTGTCTATGTTGTGATGCCTGTATCTGCATGCTGCGTATATGTCTACACGCAGACTCTGTTGCCGGATTTGCTGTCTCTTGGTAGTTAAATGCTTGGCTGAATAAATTCTGATTGAATTTCCTTTCCCTTTTATTTTTCTTGCCCATCCCTCGCTGTCAGGTATTTCAAAATGATTTCCCGTCAGAAAACAAAAAATGAAAGAAATCAGTCTTAGATGCCGTGCGGCCTGGCTTCCAGGGCATGACGGATGGCGGGATCGACAGAATTGTATCGCAGACTTAATGGTGAGGAGGAGGAGGAAAAGCAAAAACAATACATTGCACTGTATGTAAATTTTGCCCTTTGTGTCTGCATTACCCATCAGCCATCACAGGCCAGGCTAACAACAGTGTCCGTCATGCCATTAAAGGCAGGACTCTCCAAACTCTGCCGACTGATTACACCTTGGGGGTTTCATTTGGGTCTCTCCGCATCACATTTTCAGAGTGGAGGGTTAAAAAGCAGCCATTTAGCAAAAACTATAAATATGCATACTCACGGATAAACATATAGTGATACACAATAGACAACCATCTATGTTTAATGCAGTTCATTTTTTATTTAAAATTGTAAATGTACTTTTGAGAAGGGGATGTGGCTGTCGTGTGAGAAGCCAGCTGGTTATTTATGCTGCGTCTGTTCCATGTTAATTCAGCACACATGAGTGTCTTATTATACCTTCTTACTCCCAGAAAGCCTGTCTTGGCTCCATGCTTGCTTTGTAGTCCCAGATATGAATTCATTTTAGTTTTAAACCTGCTTTTTGTGTCTCATCTTTAAGTCTTTGTTTATGCTAGGATAGCATTAGCTGTGCTATTCCTGCTTTGACCCTGTGAAGCTTGGAAGGGCCATCCTGTGTTGAACTAACGTCCGATTTCATGATGGTTTCTGATCACCGTCATGTTTGGAGTAGCTCTCGCTGTTCCCTTAGTCTTCAACCTCAACCCAACATTAGCGATCCTCTGTTGCAGCAGGCGAAAAAAACCTCAAGGCATTCTTTTTTGTAACACTGAAAGTTTTCATTGTGATCTTAACAGACAAACATTATTTAGTCCAGAAATAACACACAGAATATGAACATGAATAACACGAACAGTATAATTGCATATCATATCTGGAGCCTCAAGCAGGAAAACATCCAGGGAACATATATAACAGCTGGACCCTAAAGGTATTTTTGGGGAGCAATTTACATTATAAGGTGCCCCATACAAGGATCTCATGTCCCTCACATGCACACGAATGGATGACTGAACAAAGCACAGTCATTGGCCCATTTCATACCTTGAGGTTTTATCGATGTAGCAAAGTCATGGAAAGGATTTTGTTACAAGGATCCAGGGACACAAGTGTTTGAGTGCAGGCACTATTGTACGCCTTTAAGACACGAATTAACAAAAAAACTGCCTTTTGCACCTTGTCTAAGGTCACATTGTCTAAGAAAGAAAGAGTCTGTTTTCAGATGAAACCCTGCCATAATAGTTAAATGTGATCCATCCCATTAAAAAAGAAAAATCTGAATGTTAACAAAAATTGACATATTATTTATCCACTCAGAACATCTAACATATGATGCAGTTCCGAACCGATTCTGTAACGAGCATGAATTTCTCTACATCGGCAATAGGGCTTTACGGTGCTCTTCAAGAGGCATGTTGTTGGAAGACTGCAGAACATACTAGTGGTATAACATTTGAGAATAACCGGACAAGCCAAGCAAGTTCATGTCGGGTGGATTTCAGAAGGAATATATTCATGGAAACATTTCAATTAACCTTTAGAAAGAACAGCCCTATGCCATGTGTCAGAGCGACGGCAAAGGGGTACGTTGGTTTAAAGTGAGTGGCTACACCTCCACGGTGATTGATCACCAGGATAAGTGCCTGAGGTAATGAAATCCAGATGACTGTGATTAGGCTGCTGGCTTCATTAGGACTTAAATAGGCGGAGTTAGAACTGCTGGGCAGGTGTTGCGCTTCTGTTGTGCTTTTACTGGCTGAGACACTTTTTAAGTTATCGCTTTCTTTTTTTCTACGTTCCCTTTTAATGTGTCAGATGTGCTTTGACCCTGTTTTTTCCCTCCCTGAACGTTTAACGGAACATTGCTATGCACTACCTCCGTCCTGTCGCCATCCCTAAACCTCACACATTAACATTTGTATGAGGCTCAAACACTTCATATTAGATGTTCTTGATACATAGAAGAACACGCAATGGTGTTTTTTTTTTTACTGTAGTTAAATGGCTTTTAGCCTGTTTAATACTTAAACGAGTTAAACAATTTCCCTCAAAGAAGATTTATATGGAGATAATTGTTAAATTCTGCTATTTTAAATGTCCCATTGAGCCGTCATTTCATTGTGATTTCATTGTTCTGCTGTCATGTTCAACAGGAGCCACATTGTCTCCCATTATAGCATCAGCAGGCCTGCCCTCTGATTATTGCCCATAGCCAGAAATAGGTTCATCTCAGTAAAATATGGATATCCCCCTCCATAGACTTTGCCAACCGGGGGGGGGGGTCTTCTCACATGTCTATGTACCTGCTCCAGATTTACCTGTAGCTCACAAAGCTGACAATGCAGCTTCTGGCCTCAGGAGTGAAGGACTGAATAGTTACTTCCATGTTGGGGTCTCAGCTTGACATAATAAACCACTTCTGATCAAAGCACGGCTAGAAAATTTTTTAAACCTCCCAAAAGGCCCACATGACTTCCTTCTTGATGCTGATTGCAGCCAGGCTCATATTAAGCTTAAAACCTTGGCATCGGCATACGATGATGCCTAAGGAACAGAAAAATATCTATGGGATCTAAGCAAATCAAGGTCGGTATCCTCCTAAACATCAGATCTTCTTAATGGATTCATGTCCTTAAGTTTTGAAATGAAAAAACCATCTGTCTTCAGTTTGGGACTTTCTGGGGTAGAACAAACTTCACAGAAGCCTGAGAACTGTAAAATCCCTCTCTTGTAAGAAAATTCTCAAACACTCAGCCCTGAACTCTTGATCACATCTTAATTGCATTCAAGAGGCTGCTCTCTTTACAGGCTTTGCCTACTAATGTACGTGTGGCTGTACAGCCTGACCTCTGGGAGAGATATAATTGTTGGCTGCACATATTCAGCCTGTGCCATTTTAGAATGATGTTTTTGAATCTCACATTGGTAGCAATGCCGTTTGAGTGTCATAGATTATGTGCTTGTATTGAACCTCTTTGTCTGTAGTTCAGTGCATTTATTACTTGCACTGGCTTTTAGTTTATCGCGTCTACAAAATAAGTAAACGCAATGCATGACTATCACATTTAGTGGCTCAGCGAGGCCTTCACATAAAAATTTAGTAGTGTTATTCCTCAAGCTTCATTCTTCTCATTTAGATATGGTATGTTTGAGAATGATACAGCACACTAATGGAAATGACCTTTGTAGTGTTCTTAGCTTAATTTATTTAAGTTTTTTTGTCCTTATGACTTGTGCTTTTATTGCCACCTTGTCGAGGTGGGAGAGGTTTGCGTGCCTCAGTGACCCTGGGGGTTATGTTGTCGGGGGCAATAGCCCCTGGTAGGGTCTCCCAAGGCAGAAAGGTCCCAGGGGAGGAGCCAGACAAAGAGCAATCCGAAAGAACCCTGTGACAAGTAATAAAACCAAAGTCTCGTTTCCCTCGCTCGGACTAGGGTCACCGGGGCCCCACCATGGAGTCAGGCCTGGGGGAGGGGCCCGTTGGTGAGCGCCTGATGGCCGGGCCTTGGCCCGTGGGGCCCCGCCGGACATAGCCTGAAAAAGTCACGCGGGACTGTCCCTAGGTGGGCCCACCACCCACAAGGGGAATGTCAGGGGTTCGGTGCATTGTAGATCGGGTGGCGGCCAAGGGAGGCCCTGGCGGTCCGATCACCAGCTGACAAAACTGGCTTTCGGGACATGGAATGTCACCTCTCTGGTGGGGAAGGAGCCTGAGCTTGTGCATGAGGTTGGGAGATACCGACTAGATATAGTTGGGCTCACCTCAACACATAGTTTGGGTTCTGGAACCAATCTCTTGGAGAGGGGCTGGACGTTGTTTTCTTCTGGAGTTGCGGCGATTGAGCGACACCGGGCTGGGGTGGGGCTACTGGTGGCCCCACAGCTCAGTACATTAATATCGGAGTTTACCCCGGTGAACAAGAGGGCTGTCTCCCTGCACCTTCGGGACAGGGATAGGTCTCTGACTGTCATCTGCGCTTGTGCGCTGAATGTTGGTTCAGAGTACACAGCTTTCTTGGATTGCCTTAGTGGTATGCTGGCTGGCGTGCCACGAGGAGATTCCATTGTTCTGCTGAAGGACTCCAACGCTCACGTTGGCAATGACAGTGTGACCTGGAAGGGGGTGATGGAAAGGAACGGCCTTCCTGATCTGAACCCGAGCGGTGTTTTGTTATTGGACTTCTGTGCAATGCATGGTTTGTCTATAATGAACACCATGTTTGAGCATAAGGGTGTCCATTAGTGGACATGATACGGACATGCCCGGGGCTACAGGTCAGTGATCGATTTTATAATCGTATTATCTGATCTGCGGCCTTCTGTCTTGGACACTCGGGTAAAGAGAGGGGCAGAGCTGTCAACTGATCACCACCTAGTGGTGAGTTGGCTCAGGTGGCAGGAGAGGAGGCCGGTCAGACTTGGTAGGCCCAAGCGTATAGTGAGGGTCTGCTGGGAACGTCTGGCAGAATTCCAACTACGGGGGAGGTTGGGGAAGCTGAAGAAAAAGGCTAACCGGGAATTATTAGCCCTGGGGTCTCCGGAAGTAGCTGATGGGTACCGGCAGGCCAAGCGGAACGCCGCTCGGGTGGTCGCAGACACAAAAACCCGGATGTGGGAAGAGTTCGGTGAGGCCATCAAAAGTGACTTTCGATCGACCTCAAATAGGTTCTGGCAAACCATCCGGAATATCAGGAGGGAGAAGCAGCTCCTACTGTAGTTCCTACTGTTTATAGTGGGGAGGGGATGCTGTTGAACTCACCTGGGGACATCACACGGAGGTGAAAGGAATACTTTGAGGACCTCCTCAACCCTGCCTCAGATACATCTACGCACACAGAGCCTCAGGATGATGGGGGAGGCTTGCCCATCACTGGAGCTGAGGTGACCAGGGTTGTTTGTGAGCTGCTCGGTGACTGGGCCCAAGGGGTGGAGGAGATCTGCCCGGAGTACCTGAAGGCTCTGGATGTTGTGGGGCTGTTGTGGCTGACACACCTTCTCAACAGTGCGTGGAGGTCAGGGACAGTGCCACTGGACTGGCAGACCGGGGTGGTGGTCCCCTTATTTAAAAGGGGGACCGGAGGGTGTGTTCCAACTACAGGGAGATCACACTTCTTAGCCTACCTGGGAAAGTCTATTCCGGGGTACTGGAGAGGAGGGTGAGATTGATAGTCGAACCTTTTGTGGATTTGGAAAAGGCTTATGACCGGGTTCCCCGAGGTGCTCTGTGGGGGGTGCTTCAGGAGTATGGGGTCCGGCGCCCACTGTTGTGGGTGATTCGGTCCCTGTACGAATGGAGCAGGAGCTTGGTCCGCATTGCCGGTAATAAGTCGGACGTGTTCCCAGTGCAGGTTGGGCTCCGCCAGGGCTGCCCTTTGTCATCAGTCCTGTTTGTAATATTTATGTACAGGAATTCTAAGCGCAGCCAGGGCATTCAGGGTGTCCAGTTTGGTGGCCTCAGGATTGCCTCACTGCTTTTTGCAGACGATGTCGTCCTGTTGGCTTCATCTGCTGGGGATCTCCAGCATGCTCTGGGGCGGTTCGCAGCCGAGTGTGAAGCGGCTGGGATGAGAATTGGCACCTCCAAGTCTGAGACTATGGTTCTCAGCCGGAAATGGGTGGATTGCCCTCTTCGGGTCAGAGAAGACGTACTGCCTCAAGTGGAGGAGTTTAAGTATCTCGGGGTCTTGTTCACGAGTGAGGGTTGGCGAGATCGGGAGCTGGATAGACGAATCGGAGCGGCGTCTACAGTTTTGCAGGCGCTCAACCAGTTTGTCGTAGCTGACAAAGAACTGTAGCCGAAAAGCAAAGCTCTCGATCTACTGGTCCATCTTCATCCCTATGGTCATGAGCAAAGGAATTTCCCCACGGGGATCAATAAAAGTTGTGATTATTATTATTATTAAGATAATGGATGGATGGATGGATGGATGGATGGATGGATGGACTTGTGTCTTCTGAATATTGTAATTATTACTGTGTCCATAAATAGCATTTCATAAAAGGACAGAGAAATCAACAGTAAAATCTTTTAAAAAGAATCTATCTGAGTGAAAATGTTGCAGAAGTGACTGACATTAGTTTTCTAAACAAGGCCTGGTGAATTCTGGACCACCAAGTTCCACAGGATATTCAGTATTCTGCAGTACTTCCATCTCTAATAGCTTTAGTGAAGGCATTATTTGAATAGAGGTAAAGTTCATATCTTCCTGTGGAGCTCTATCCTAAATATTAAATTGCCTTAACGCAATTTTGCTCAGCAATCAAAACATCGATCACTAGATTTAGTTTCCGTTTTAGTCATTAAAAAGCACCAGAGAAATTATGTTTACTTTGGCTGTTTGTCTCAAAGTTTTAATGAATAGCATGAATAGAAAGTGGTTTTGATTATTCAGTGAATTTACTGTAATTATTAAATGGGCATAACCTGTTTATTTGATTAAGAGACTGAATATTATTAGTATGTGTGTTAAGTTTGAACATGACTTTTCCACCTGCATATTAACAATTCCTTCTATTGTGTTTAAATTTAGATTACTGTACAGTATAAGGGGCAGTGCTGGCCTTTGGCAATGGCATCCCAATGGTTAGAGATGCGCACTTGTAATTGAAAGATTGCTGGTTTGACTCCCTGACCAGAACGGTGCCACCCCTAAGCACTGCTCCCTGGGCACTGAATTAGCTGCCCCCTGCTCTGAGTTAAATGCAGCAGACACATTTTGTTGTTGTGCACTGTGTGTCAGCAATGACAACTAATCACTTTCCCTTCCCTTACTGCCAAAACAAATAAATAAATAATAAAATAGCAACATCAGAACAGTGTCAAATGTCTTTTTTATAGATTAATTTACATGATTTGCTTTCTGGAAGTACATGTTTATTTCAAATTACCTGTTTCAAATACCCCCCGCCCTGAAAATAAATTAAACAGAAAATTGCTTAACTATGTGATTTATGCTTGGCTTGTGACACACACAGAAAAATATACTTAAGTACTAATAGGGATCTAACATTACACAAAAGTCACAGTTTCGTATACACCTCAGTTTTGGGTTCAGATGCAATTTTAGTACAGTGGGAAAACAGAATTTGTTTTGAGATTATTATAAAAATTATTATTAAAAAACACAATTAGGAACAGTTGTAAACCAAACAAAAGGCAACGTGTCTGTTGATGCTTCTGAAAAACACAACCTAAAACACACTTATTTACACATGGTAAAAATAAGTAGAAACAAAAACTGAACAATAACTATATCATAACTATCACATTGAACTAAATCTCATCTAAATCCTGTGTTCTCTGTTACAGAGTTTGGTTGTATTTCTGTATCAATACATAGTGTAGTATAGCCATAGTATTTTTTTTTTTTAGCCCAGTTTGAATTTGCTGGCAAAAGTGCCTAAAAGTCCATGGAGTAACAAACTTGCAGAGGTTGTTTTTGCTTACACACACTCAGCTGATGTTGTCTCAAATGAGTTTGGATGTTGGATGTTTTAGTTTTATCAACTACTCCCTCTCCAGTGTTGCTTATTGATAAAAGAAATTCTTCCCATATTACTTATTTAAATGATGTGGGAGAGCCTTCAGACTCTTGTTACACCAATATGACTGACTCCTACTACCACTAGTAGTAACCAGTTCACAACTACAATTAGCATAATGCTTTCCTTGTTGAGCATCTACCGGAGCCCTGTCCATTTTTTGGTTTCCCCTCATTTAACACACCTGATTCAACTCCTTGTGCTAATTACCAAACAGCTCTTCAGCTGAATCATTTATGGTGGAACAGGGAAAGGACTAAGCTACACAGGGCTCCAGCCCTCCAGGACTGGAGGGCTACCCTCCAGCTTTTATGTTGCCTACAATCAGGAAGAAATACTATTGGTACCTATTGAAAAGGTAATGTGTTTTGAAAATTTATTAAAATAAAATTTGACATTTTGTTTTGATTATTTATCGATATACAGTAAACATTCAATATACCGCCCAGCCGTAATGGTCTGTCTCATTTCGGTGCCTCCTAAATTGTGTTGTGATCGAAGCTGCAGCGTTTTATGCTTTGCATGTGTTTTCAGAATTTGTAAATGTTTTCTGAATTTGCAGTGTGTTGATACTTATTGGTCACCGCAGAATCCACTGAATCTCATACTTGAGTAGAAGAATAAGACATTTTCTTCCATGAGTTGTTTCATCATTTGGGACATTACAAGTGGTGGCCAGAAACCTCTCACTGCAAGTTTCCAGTGAATTTGGAAACTGAAATGGCCAAGCCATAGTGACTACGTAATTTTCATGGTCATCAGTGTCATGCCCACAACAATACTTGTGGCTCTCAGTGCCGGAGTTTGCAGAATAAAATCCAGCCAAAATATTCTGGCACCAAACAATCCCAGGAATGAATGAAACCTGAGGTGAACGTGCTTACTGGGGAAAAGCAGGAGCAAAATCAGACGCATGCAAGTCTAGGATCCAAACAAAACACCAGAATCCATGGACCTGGACAACATGGTTGAATACCAAGCAAAGAGATGTAATCAGGGAAATCATCAAGTACAGAAACCAATTCTTACAGACTGACACTTGCTAGCAACAATACTCAGAAATGCCCTTCTGTTGCTTGCCTGGTTAGGACGTTCCTCATTTCAAAAGATAGCTAACACTTCTGGATTGGGTTTGAAGCAGAGGACATCCCCCGACGACCATAAGTGTACGGGCCCTGGTTCTCCCCGGCTTGACTGGAAATGTTGTGGCGTCACTAGACACCCCACTCAGAGCATGACATCATGATTGGGAGGCCTGGGATTTCAGGTGGACTGACCTGGTGGAAGTCAACAATCAGATCAGTGGTGATTGGTGGAGAATGTCTTTGGCTGGAATCCAGTTTACTAGATACAGCAGCAGAAAGACAGGAGCTTATTAGGTAGATCTGTTATTTCATACATGATGGGACCTGCAGACAGCCATCACATGTACAAAATCTGGACAGTGTACTGTAAGGGCTCCAATGTCTGCCACTGGTTGTCCTGTGTAACTGATTATATTTCCAGATCGGGTGAGTCTGCCACCAGACCTGACCACTCCACCTAAACCCTTAGTCAAAGAGAGGTACACCAATACTCTAAATAGCACTGAAGTGGTGAATGTAATCCCAGTGCCCAAACTTACCACCAAGTTTTTGGCAAATTCAACCCAAGGGAAGAAGTCTGCACGATCTTAACTGGAGACGTTGGAGCTGACTTCCTGGTTTACATGTTGCAGACTTTCTTCTATGCCCTTCTCCCAAACTGATGACATGGTGGATGTTGAGTTCCACCAAGTCCAAGATGGAGGGAAGCTTCCCCAGTGCCCAGAAGCATAATGCCTTGGAAAAGTGGTCAACTATGGTGTTCCCTCAGGAAGTGAGAAGGTAAGAGAGGATGTCCGTTTCTAAGTGTAACTAGGGCACAGGGTATGGACACTTGCTGTAGGATTCCTTCAGGCTGCTGCCAGTGTGTCTTACATACAGCACATACTCCAACAAACAAGACTTTCAATCCTTCAACATTGCTGCTAAAACCAGCCTGCCACAAGGCAAAGTGTTCAATTCACCCCTGCTTGTCAAGAGAAGTGAGTGGCATGTAGCCATTCAATCCAGATGGTTTAATATTACTCACGTACATGTAGTGACCCCTTAGGGTCTGAACTAGAGGAGGCTCTTGCTTGCAGTATTAAAGGGACGTAGTGTTCCTGGTTACAGGCTCTTCTTCCCAGTCCATGAATTGCTTGCGGGCAATTTGAAAATGATGCCAGCTGAAAAATAAGGCCCAACACGCTTGATATAAGTTGAGACTGGTGATTGTTGTAGTTCGTGTTCACAATGAAGTGTTAGTGGGCATCTTCCTGTTAGTGTGTCTCTGGAGGTCAACGCATGGGAGTAGGAACAGGTGAAGATTCGCCACAATGTCAAATGCTTCCTCTGCTTGCTGGAACCATCTAGCTAAGGCTTCAGCAATAAAGAAGTCCATATTTTGAATCTCTGGAATTGACAGGGGGTAGATCTGGCTATTTAGCAGTGTGATGCCAGGCACCAGGTGTGTAGCACGATTCATACTACTTGATGAAGGGCTCCTTAAGGTCATAGTTGTCCTACAGTAACTGTGAACTGAAACCCCCTAATAGAAAACCAGGAAAACCATCAAAATACCAAGGCCAGTTCTTACAGATTGACACTTGCTAGTCACCCTTTGTTGCTTGCTTATAAAATCCATCCTTTCGATGTACAGGGCATTGCTAATGATGGAGAGTATGCAATCTTGGTCCCCCCTGCTGGACTGGACACTCATTCAGGGATCACTCAATGCACTGTAGATGTGAGCATTGTGATAGTGAGCGACTTCACTGATAAGATCGTAGAAATTATTAATTATAAAACAGATATCATCATTCAAAATGCCCCCCACATCATAAAAGAGCCATGAAAACCCTTTATCATAGGATAGAAGCACTGACACCTGTATAATTCTTTTGGAATGCGCTACACGACTTATCTGACCGCTTGACTTTCCTACTCCTTGATAGAGCAAAGCCTATGTTCTTGGCACCACTTTACTTGCAAAAGGGCATTTTATGTGTAATAAAGGGTTTATGTGTTGCAACCTGACCATACTGTTACTTTTTGTGAAGTTAAATGGACTGTACTTGATGAAAGTGCCAGCTTAGGTTAACACTTGCAGTCACATTTTTTTATCTGCTTTTCTGTGACTCTAAAACCAATAGCCAGTCACTGGAGAAAAAGAGTATGCATTTTTAACCATAGTGACCCCTAATTGATCAGGATTTGCATGGCAACATCTTTGGAAATGTTTTCTTTGAAACATTAACAAGCTAAAATCCTGTCAAATGTGCCCATGAAATTTCTCCTCTCTCAAGGTCACTCAGATGTGTTCTTCAGTCTAAGTCAGCCAAAAATAATGAGCAATGGGCCTGCCTACCATTTTCATACATTATCCTAAGTACAACAGAATTTGAATAGTTTAACTCGGGAAGCAAACCGGAGTAAAAACACTTGCTTGCGTCATATATTATATCCCAAGTTAACGCAAATGCTTCCTTATTTTTGTCAGTCACTTGTATATGCTTGGTACATGCAAATGAATAATTCTTTGATTTGCAGTACAATGACTTGATAAAACATTAATTCAGTATATAAACAGAACTAAGTCACTGTGAATCACACCATTCCTTTGCTCTTCCACTTACTATAAGTCTAAATGGCATAAGGCACTGAATGCAGAACCAGCAGGTCCACACAATCATACATATTTGTATTGAATTTTGTGCATCTACTTTTCTGGGGAAGTCACAAAACACAATTAATATTATTTATGATGTATTGCATTATGGACTCTTGTCCCCTTTAAACACTTAAAATATTCGATGCGGAGGCAGGGACAGTTTTTGAGCAACTGTCAGGCCGCATCTGCAACGGAAAGTAAATGAGGATGAGACCAGAAATGAAACAATGGGACCTTCAGGCTTTTCCGTGTGCTTCATTTTCCACTGAATCTAGATTAACGAGCAAATACATTAATGCGAGAATAAATGAATAGATAAATAAATGCTGCACGCAGCAGGCATGGTATAACAATAGTGAGTCATTAACAGCACAGTACAATGCGATCTGAAGAACCTACCGGGGCCTCGGCTGCCGCCCATCCTGATTACGGGGCGTGATGGATGGTAATGGACGCGGTGATTGATGTCAGTATGCGGTTCTACCGGTCAGACGGACCTGTGCTGAACTGCTCCTCTGAGAGTAATTATACAGGGTTTGCAAGCTCATTGTCTATCTGCCATATGATCCAAATCTGTTTAAAACAAATTAAACATTTACAAGGATGCGGTATGATCCCCCTCGTTGAATTACTCCTAACTTACAGGAAGCTTTTCAGAACTGGGTGTATTTCCTCCAAATTGTAATGGGCAAGCAGCTGGTCGAGTGAAATGTACAAAAATGGGCCTAAATGAAATGACTGCACAGTAACAGGATGTCTTATATATATATACTTATATATATTTATTTTTTTTTTCTTCTATAGACCAACATATTTGTTTTCCTGCTAAGAAAAATCTTATATCAGCACTAAGATTAAGGCACTCATGTCCTATTTGTCATCTTTAAATTGCCTGTTTGTTTCACACGGAGTCCAAGTTGCATTTACATGCTACTGTCATGGGGCGAGCCATCAGACGCAATTTAAGCATCCACACTGCTTATCTGAAAAACTTCTAGAAAGCCAACCAACTAGACGACCTACTTCCAGACCGTAAAAACAAGCAGCACATGTGGCAGCATTAAACTGACACACAGAGCAGCTTCAAAAAGAGAAGGAGAAAGAGAGACCTTTTGAATCTTCTTTATTTAAAAATGCAGCTGGACCAGGGGTGATGAAGAGCAATGGCGCGTTCTGCATGTGCGTCGTGCACATCACTTGTGGGGACAACCAATCCGATTGTGACAATGACCCGTCACACTCTGAGCAGGCCTGATTCCCACCACTGCAGTGCTGCCAGCTCAGATGGCAACAGTTTCTCACGACAAACTGTTTCACCACAGAGCGAAGAACCACATTGCTGGTCTGCTGTGAACATGTTATATTTAATGGATCCCGGTACCGGTGAGAATGATAGCGGTGCAATGTTCTGAAAGGCTCAATGGAAGCCAAGACTGTCCTGCCGGGCCAGGGGTCAGCTCTGCCAAGACCTATAGTGTATCTGGGGCCACTGTGGAAGATTTACACAGCTCCATTTAAATACATCCCCTAATGAAAAGCTGACAGTATCGAGGAGCCTCAGACCAACTCACATTTCTATAAACTGCAGACAAGCTGTTTTGAAGTTGCTTCTGCACTGAAAGCTCCTATAGGTTGGTGAAAATAAACATACCTAAATAAATGTAGCAAACAACAGGGTTTCTCTTCAAGGCACAGCAACCACAGCATGACAAATTACATAACAGAAAAAGAGGAGCAATTCGCTTGGCCAATGCAGAGGGCTGAGACTAATCAAAAGTTAGAATTACAGGATTTAAAAGGTAATAATAATGAGGATGGTTTGGAACAGTTTAAATGCATGATCATAACATGTCGGGTAACTTACAGGAACATTTAATACAGAAGAATGTTACTCACGCATATAACATACTTAATATTAAATGCCTGCTGTAATACATATACAGAATATATATATACAGTATATATATATACACACACACATAAATATATAT
>JAODKE010000114.1:10715602-10725893 GCA_026779605.1 Mormyrus hasselquistii | reverse complement strand
GCAAGGTGTAGACCTCCCATGCCAGACCGCCGCGGGGCCGTGGATGCTTCAAGGGCGTTGGGGGGTTGGGGGGGGGGGGGGGGGGGGGAGATTGCAACAAAAGTACAGTAAACAACGATGAATCTCCTGACCTCTGTGTATCACGCCACTACCGTGTACCTTGGGCCCCAAAGGAATACTATCCGGCCCAGTTTCACAGCCAAATGTCAGACACACTTTACTAACGCACATGCGGATTTCAGAATGAACCATCCATCGTGGACTGGCTGAGTCATAATGAGAAATGGCTTCATAACCTTACGACCGTCATCACCGCCATCATCGGAAAAGGCTGCACATTAACAATGAAGGAAAGGATTGAGAGGACATCAGAAAATAAGATACTCGCTTGTATGGTACAATAGACATTTCAAATGGCAAATTAGCCATTTATATACTACATATTCTTCAGGAGGATCATTAAAGGGATATTAACCACTGCTAGAGATTAGTAAATCAAAAAAGATGGAAACCACTTAATGCATAACTTTAATAATACATACATTCTTTTGTTATTCAATTCATGCGTATAATTTTATTATAATACAATATACTCAGAAAATATTATGCATGAGTCTGACAGGAGGATTTGCTTTTTTAAGTACATTTCTTTTATGCATATAAACATTTTATTTTCAGTATAAGCCACAAGTACCATGCAGGTGACTGGGGAATACAGAAGGTCTGTCTGTGTGTGTCTTTGCATATATTTTTCTCAAAGGACAAGAAAAGGAATCTGTGATGGTGTTGCCATTTGTTTTAAGATTTGTGGCCTAACATGGCCAGTTGCTGATTCTTCTATAGACAATGACACATTACTAAAAACAGAAAAGAATTAATCAATTTAAATTCATAATTGATTAATATGAGATGAATTTCATTATATTTTTCAGAAAGAGTAAATATAATTATATATAAAAAAACAAATCAGCAAACACATTAATGAGTCAGTTATTTATTACAATAGGCAGGGATGTGCACAGATACATGTAACAAAATAAAATACAAAATACTGGTGCAAGAAAATGTATTTAATTAAATATAAGTAATTTGTAATTGGAAAATAGAAAAATATGTATAAAATAGTAACAGTACCTGCATGAATATGTGTACTATTACAACCCTAGTAATGTGTAGTATTTACAAAATATACAGCTTGTCCTAACATTAAAACAGAATAATAATTTTGTGATTTGCATGGTATAGTGTTTTTTTTCTGTAAAATGAAAAATGAGTTTTGTAACGTGATGAGAACGTAATGAGAGCTCAATAAGCTGTACTTGAGCTTCAACTCATTATAACAATGTTTTCCTCTAATATCACTATGTAATTATGATGGTAGTTCAAATTACCACAAAACAAAAAGGCAGTTTTACGCTGTGCAAAGTTCCGACGGTATATACCACAGAGGTAGCGCTATGCACAAGCACCTGAACAGCAAATTAGGCACAGGCGCTATTCTGGATGACGGACCGCTACAAAAGCAAGAGGATTTTAAATATCGTTTGTCATTCTAGCTGCTAAATGAACTCATTGTTAAAGCCATGAAGTTGTCTGCTTGCTACCATAGACGTTCCATTGACAATCTGGGCTTATTCTCTGTTGATTGACTGCGCCAGTGTGTGTTTGCGCGTGTTGGGCTTGTTGGGGTTAATGTTATCGTAAGCTAAAATTGAAATAAATGGACACTAAATAAAAGAAAATAACCTGTGAACTAAAAAAATGAAAACTATATTTACAACAAAAACGTCAACGTCTTTTACCTTGTTCAACCACGGTATCTCTGCTTTTAATAGTTGTTATACTGTATCTGCTGGGCTGTCCATTTCTTCATCGCTAATTCAGTGCTTATCGCTTTCCATGCTTTACCAAATCAGCCGCATATGGCATGATCCCCTAGCCGAGTATAATGAGCATAAGGACTGAATTTATACAGATTACTAACTTTTGGGGGTCACAACACGCATCTCATTACTATTTTAGGCAGACAGTCTGCTTATGCAGTTATGGATGCAGGTATCACTCCACTCCACAGAGTGTATCTAATAACTGTCACATACGCCTCATTTCCAGCAGCACAGAGCTGGTGCTAGGCTGGTTCTTGCTTGGTGCCTTTTGAGAACCTGCCTGCCTTTCCACCTGTGTCAAAAATGAAAGGTTCATATGAATTCCAATTTGTTGGACTTTTTTTGTTTTGTTAACATGCAAATGTAATCTTTTTTTATAAGAAGTTGTCGAACCAAAAAAGAATGTTTTCAAAGTATGACTCATTGCACTATGTCTTTATTGCCTCTATCCACAGAGAATGTATATTCTCACTCATTATTTTACCTCTGTCCTTTTAAGGACCACACAATAAAAGATCCTGTTAATAACTGAACTTTGCTGATCTTTTCACCACTTGAGCGGCACAATATTTTATTTATTATATCTTATAGCATGGTTTTAATTTACAATGCAAAGTTATTCAGCTAATAAGCCAGCTAGTTGTTTCACTGCTGGCACTGATGACAATAGACAAAACTATATTGGTTATGGACTGAATATTGCAGGTATGCGGAAGGTTTTGGTGCGGTAGCCCATCCCACTTTCGCTGATGTTTCAGGAACTATTTTTTTCCTTTTACAGAGGCCCATAAATGTAAAAAAAAATAAACAAAATATACAGTATCAAATTATTCTTACTTTATGAATGCTACTGGAGAGGTTTGTAAAAGCAATAACAACATTTTGCGGTTGTATTCCAACATATCCGGGCAGTGATTCGGTCGTAGGCACTAAGCCACAGGCCTACTGTGGAAACTGCTTATAGCGATCACGTCTATCTCTGTTAAATTGATCACTATAAACAGATGATCATTATAACCAATTTTTCTTCTTTTTTATGTCTCAGGCGGATTACTATATAATTGACATTTGTATGTTTATTGCATGAATATAAGACGATACAACAGACAGCGTAGCTATTTACTTTTATTGTCAGTTTCAAAGTAGACCTGTTTCAGATGTGCTTCAAATTACAGTACTGTCATTGAGAGAAAATCACTTTCCTTTTCTGTGCATGCAGCATTAATCTCAGGTAGCTAGTAGCTAGCCAGAAGCAGATGGGTTACATCAAGGCAAAGTAGGGTGATCAAAGTAAAATAAAATAATACTAATACCTCAGTTTTAATTTCTTCCATATGTTATCATGTTTAAAAAGACCCAAAATGAACACTGTAAGCGGACTACTTCATTGCTATAATTGGTTGATCGCTATAGCCGTGATCACTATAAATTTTTTGTTTCCACTGTACTGCAGTACAACCACACTCCTTTTTGTATGTAATCGCTTACTTAAATGGTCGTTAAAGTTGATTTTCTGATGTAAAATAAATTGTTTAGATTAAAGGAAAATGCAGCAGGAGGCATCTTCTGGAAATGTAAGTGTAGAAACTGCTGAGGCTCACTTACGCTCTCTACCTTCTATCCATCCATTTTCTGTAATAGCTTATACTATTCAGGGTCATGGGGTCCAAAGTCTATCCTGGAGACCAAGGGTGCAAGGCAAGGAATAACCCAAGATGGGGTGCAGACACGTCGCAGGGCACACATATGAACGATTTGACGACTCCAATTAAATATCTAGAGCTCCACATTGATGAAATTATTCCAGAGCTCTCTAAATGTGGTGCCTAAATGCAACTGGCCTTCCATCTTAATTAGAGAGTTAGAACCACTTTTAACCACCTAATACTGTACTTTGTATTAATAACAATTTTGTAACCTGTTCCTGAGTACAGTTATGGGCATATTCTCGTAATTCTAGTATAGTGAAATAAAAATATAACATGCGTTAGATGTCAGTTAATTCCATCTGACACAGAAACCCTCTACAGGCACGAAAGTCCAGGCTCCCCCACAACTCTGACCGAGATCAACAGTTAGATGATTAGAAAATGAATGGATGGATCTATCAATATGAACACAGTATATTTACTTATTTGGTGCTCCATGTAGCACTTGGTAGGACCGCCTTTTGTCTACAGAACCACTTTAATGTTTTCTGCACACCACAGCTGAACCAAGCTATTATTTTTACATTTGTAGCCTATTAGCTAAAATAACTCTGGCCATTCTTGTCTGCCCCCTGACATTATCAAGGTGTTTTCGCTGGCCAAATGTCTTCTTGTTTATCTCACCATTCCCTGTAAACTATAAACACTTTAGTACATGAAAATCCCAGGAGGGAGGCTGAGATGCTGGAACCACCATGTCTGGCACCAGAAATCACGTAACATCATCCATCTTAGCTGTTATAATGTTATAACATTCTAACTGTAACCAAACAATAACAAGTCTCTTGATCTTTTTGCATGAATTACTGCATCAATGCGACGTGGCATGGAGGCGATTAGCCTGTGGCACTGCTGAGGTGTAATTGAAGGCCAGGTTGCTTTGATAGCAGCCTTCAGGTCATCTGCATTGTTGGGTCTGGTGTCTCATCTTCCTCTTGACAATACCCCATAGATTCTGTATGGGGTTCAGGTCAGGCGAGTTTGCTGGCCAATCAAGCACATTAACACCATGGTCGTTGAACCAGCCTTTGGTACCTTTGAAACAAGCTTCTCAGCAGAAGGAAGCATGAAGTGCTCTAAGATTTCCTGGTAGATGGCTACGTTGACTGTGGACTTCAGAAAACACAGTGGACCAACTCCAGCAGATGACATGGCACCTAAAACCATCACTGACTGTGAAAACTTCACACTGGACTTCAAGCAACGTGGATTCTGTGCCTCTCCTCTCTTCCTCCAGACTGACCTTGATTTTCAAATGACATGCAAATTTTACTTTCATCTGAAAAGAGGACTTTGGGCCACTGAGCAACAATCCAGTGTTTTTTCTCCTTAGCCCAGGTCAGTCACTTCTGAAGTTGTCTCTGGTTCAAGAGTAGCTTGAATGCAACATTTGTAGCCCGTGTCTAGGATTCATCTGTCAGTAGTGGCTTGTGATGCAATGACTCCAGCCGCAGTCCACTCCTTGTGAAGCTCCCCCAAATTCTTGAATGGATTTTGCTTGATAATCCTCTCAAGGCTGCAGTTCTCCCTGTTGCTTGTGCACCTTTTCCTACCACACTTTCTCCTTCCACTCAACTTTCTATGAATATGCTTGGATACAGCACTCGGTGAACAGCCAGCTTCTTCAGCAATGACCTTTTGTGGCTTATCCTCTTTGTGGAGGGTGTCAATGACTCTCTTCTGGACATCTATCTAGTTAGCAGTCTTCCTCATGATTGTGTGACCTCCTGACCCCGACTTAAAGGCTCAGGAAACCTTTGCAGGTGTTTTGAGTTAATTAGCTGATTAGGGTGTGACACCATGACTTTCCAATATCGAACTTTTTCACAATATTCTAATTTTCTGAGACAGTGAATTTTGGGTTTTATTATCTGTAAGCCATAATTTCAAGAAATAAAAGCTTGACATATTTCACTCTTTGTGTAATGAATCTATATAATATATTTCACTTTCTGAAAGGAATGTCAAGAAATGATATTCTAATTTTTTGAGATATACCTGTATATCTAGCTGCTGCATTGCAAACTGTCCTTAATTTCATGCCTGTCCTTAATTAATAATATTTCTTTAAAAAAATTGTGAAATGTAAAATCTGTACACATACAAATACTTTATATATATGTTTATACACACACACCAGAATGTTCTGCTTTCTGATGTAATATGACTTTATTTCAAGGTGTGATGGTGCAAGTGATATTTTATGGCAAAAACGTATTGCAGATTCCTTGTGAAACAGAAATTCATTTCACAGTATCTGTCTGACTTTCAGATATTCATTGCATTTACAGTGTCATGCTTGCACCTGAGATTTAGCGTAAACATCTTGTCACTGACTGCTTTTGACTACTACATATATGAGGTACACAGAAAATAAGTTTGATGAGGTTTAGTTTGTTAAAAGGTTTCAGTAAACAGAATAATATTTTCAAGAATGGATTTATTCACTTAAGGTATACTCCTGCTTTGTGCCTGGGACAGTGTTGTGTTACACACACAAGCAGGATGCAGCTGAGATAGACACTAATACTGTGGACTGTGATATTGACTGACTGCACTCTCCAGAACAGTAGGGGGCGCAGGAGAAAAAGAGGTGTGTACTACAAGAGTAAGGAGAAATAAAGAAAAGTTAACCGTTCGTCTGGATTCTTCAATTTATTATTTTCTGACCATTATAACAGACAGGCTCCTGGCTGTCACATCACCAGGATGGATGGATGGATTGATGGATGGATGGATGGATGGATGGATGGATGGATGGATGGATGGATGGATGGATGGATGGATAACATCGATGCAGATGAGAGTTTAGAGATAAACAGTCTCTGTCTACTTTAGAGTAATTTTGACCTTGTTGCAGTTCACCATCCACGTCCATCATGATTTGATGAGAGCCGCTTACTCTTAGATGTTATACAATTAAATGTTACACTAGTACGTATTCATGCTTGAAAAGATGCAAATTACTCCTGCAGTTCACTATTCAGAGAACTTACGTATTAGACCTCCTTTCCACACTTTCTTCCTCTTTTGCTTTGCCATGTTTTAATCAAAATTGAACTAATTTGTCTTTCAGATAAGTCAGCTCAGAATTCAGCTGCTCTGCCTGGTAGATTATTAGAGTTTTATCGGCCTGAAGTCAGTAATTGCACTGGGAATTGGCACAGTCATTAGTTTCCTCACAAACCAGTGCTCTACGCACATTCCAGTGCTTTTAATGGAAGAGAGGGAGCAAGGAGCAGGTTCTAGGTGTGACAGTGCAAGGTAATTATTTTCTTTGTCTCTCATTAAATCTCTTCATCTTAAGCTATCATTTTCTAGCTTCACCTGCTTTTGGCCTCGGAATCTCCGACAGACTTCTTCCTTTAACTGTAGCAATAAAAAAACAAATGTGAGGAAAAAGCCTCCCCTTCCTCTTTTCCCCTTACCATCTGATTCTTCTTTCTTCTGGACGTCACCTTTACTCTTTGTCTTTTTCTTTACTAAATGCAAAAAAAGAGTAGCCTTTTCTACGTTTTTCTATCCCAAACAGTGTTAAGCTCCCAAAGCAATAAGGTGCATTTATAGATTATATATTACTGCCTTGAAGATGTGTCACGTTCTTTCCCTCCACCCCATTACACATGTCTATCTGATAGTTGGGGGTCGTCCGGTTTTAAAATGATCCAAGCTGATCCTAATATCTATGCAGAATTTGTTTATATTGATTTGTATTAAATAAATGGTAAGTATTCATGAATATGTCATAAAAGATGAGATAAGCTCTTTAACCCAGAATTATCCGTGGCTGCTACCAAGACAAACTGTGTTGAACTATAATATATATAAGATCCCAGATAATTTATATCAAATTCCAGATAGTACTCGTGCTTCACATGGCACATCTGCTTTGAGCCTCAAAGAGACACAAAGCTTTTCTTGGTTCAGTCACACTAGAATGCTACAATTCATTTGTGATAAATAGCTACAAGTCTAAGAAATCACTCTAGTTATTATACAGTACAAGCAGAAATAAATTGTAATGAAAGGGTCTGTTTAACTGCCTTTTGAGAATAGGATGTGAGTGTACCTGGAGGGGTACGCAAGACCTAACTGTGCCAAATGCCATGTCATGAGAAGGTATGGTAGGAGAATGACTGCACTAAACACAGGGAAAATGTACCACGACAACTGCAGATCCAATTACGAAATATACATTCATCCATAAAGCAAGAGAATCTGCATAATAGCTAATTAGGTCCTTCTTCAGTTATGGTAACAACTAATGGCATATATTACTCAGAAGAATCACTACATAACCTTCATTCATATATATCATTAATTTTTCATTCATAAATAAACATTCACATCAAACACCAATTACCATCATTCATTTATTCTATACCACTTGTCCTATACATGGTTAAATTCGGATATTCGATTTCGGATCGGTATCGGCGCCGATCCTGACCTATTTGACAGATCGGGTATCGGCGATGCGTAACGGATCCACGTCCTATAATTAATTATTTAGTTTTTGGCAATCAATCGCACGACAGCTTTTTCTCATTTTACATGTGTTTTTTTTTTTGCAGCGTTCAAATCGAACGCTATCGCTGCCACTCAGTCTTTTTTGTTACCCAGTGGGCGAGAATACAGAGACTTCCGTCTGCTGTGACGTCATGCGCATACCTTTGGCAGTACGAGGAGCGTAAGATAAGACGTGACGATCTGGATGTATTAAACGCTTTTGACAGAAACCAGTAGCACAGCGATTTGAAATCTATTTAAAATAAAGTTTTGAGAGGTGGGAATAGTGTTTAATTGGCAATCCCACATAACAAAACAAAGCAATGGATGATTTGGGAGTCGCAAACTTAATTGGACTGTTTTGCGAACTCGCTGCAGCTTGTGATACAATAAGGGGCTGCCATCAATACAAAGGTGTAACTGTGCTGACGCCAATGGGAGAAAAACTGTTAAAATTTTAAGCATTCGCCGCTTGTGTATACTTGATTTGAAGATATTCATATTGAACTGCAAATGCCTCAAAAACGCTTAAAACAAACGAGGTGGAACAGTAGGCTACGTTATGTATGTCCGTATAGTAGCCTAATTAAATATTTTTGTCATACATTTTTCTATCTGTATTTAATCTGTATTTAATAGCTTAAATAATATATAACGTATTACAAAGTAAAAAGAGCTTTTGTATAGGAACCTGTATCGGTATCAGCAGCTGTGTATCGGAATCGGATCAGAACTGAAAAAATGTGGATCGTCCATCTCTAAAAATAATATCGCCTTATTGTGCTGTTTAAGAGACCATTTCTGAGAAGATTCTTTTCTGATTTGTAATCTAATATGTATGACATGTGCATTTTGAAGTCTATAAACACTTTCATTACCTAGCTTCCACTACTTTTACTTACGTAAAGAACATGGTACCTTTCAGAGACATAGGCTATCGCAATTGGTACTGGCAAAATATCATAATATGCGTGAAATGAAACCTTGTTTCTGTCCGGTTGCTGATTAGCAGAGTATACAGTACATAGAGTCTGAAGTTGAATTTCTATAGCATCTGATGGATTTAATCAGAACATTGATGTTAGGATGGCAACTTCATATTGTACAACTTTTTGTTAGAGTCCCAGTTTGGTGGATTGTTCTGATGAAAGGTTTGCCTTTATTGTGCTTCATAAACTCTGTCCTCTACTAAGCGAATGAGAAACACCCCTGCAGTAATATGTTGCCACCCACTTACTTTAATTGGGAATGGTGATTGGCTATTGTGCAACACCAATTTAACACATTTTATGAAACTCCAGTAGAATTGGATTAAAACCATTGCACCTTTCAATTTGATTATCTTTTTTTTGATCAAGTAAATTGTCAGTTCTCAAATAATACACTGTTCTGCACAATGTTTCTAAGCTAGTTGGCCAGTCTTGTCTAGTATGTGAAATGATTTTGGCAAAGCTACCCAAGTTTTCTGCCTGTCAAAGGCTTCCAAGGACAGATTTTGTAATTTCATTTTATGTGCTAAATAGAAGCATACTCAATAATCCTCTATGTACTGGCTACAGTTGAAAGTCTCCGCTAAAATATATGAATTTCTAACCATCAAAATTAACTTTAAACCACTTCTGTTGGTTTGGCTCACAGTGATTTGAAATACGCATATGAATAATCTGAGGAGAGATTTACATGCTTCCCCAAAGGATCCTTCTTCGGTAATCTATCAAGGAGGAAGAAATCTAAACGTAGTGTTGAGGCACTGAGTTCTGTCCATATAGCAGTCCAAGATTTATTGATATTGTGATACTATATAGTTAGGCAGCCAGACCAGTTGCAGTTTACCGGCATGCTTTGAAACCAAACTGCGCAATTTGTAAATAGTGTACAGTGATATGTGTATTCGCATATTTGTCATGTTTGCTGTGCGTGCGAGTTCATGTGTTTTGGCCTGTAACTGTAAGTGGCAGTGTTATTTGAACTGTTCACTTTTATATCTGTGCCACTGGTTTTGTAAACTAGCGGTGAGTGTCAGACTGTCAGTAAAGTCTCATTTCCCTTTTATAAAGAGCTGTCGTCTCCATTTTGTTAAAATGGCACACAAACTCAAACTACAATGTCAGGCAGAGCGCATGGCCCGCCCCCCCCCCCCCCCCGGCCGGCCCCCTTATCACCGGATTGGAAAACGGACCCAGAGGA
>JAODKE010000114.1:10675376-10685923 GCA_026779605.1 Mormyrus hasselquistii | reverse complement strand
TGGAAGGATGAATGGACAGATGGATGGATGGATGGATGGATGGATGGATGGATGGATGGATGGATGGATGGATGGATCTATATGTAATGATTACACAAAAGCCAATGATAAAACATACCAAAGGAGACAGCTCATTATTTTAGGGAGACCAGCATATCAGTTACATTCGCCTTCAGGGTATCGGCAATGAAGTCTGTTACAGAGACGCTGGATGGGCAGATAGGGGGGCAATGAAAGCTGTATAAAGCATTGCAAAGATCTGCATAATGTCATGAAAATTAAAAAAGAAAAAGGTCTTTAATAACTAACAATAGTCAACATATTAGTATTGGAAGTAATTAAATGACTACTAATAGTCAGAAGTAGGAATTTCTGGTATGACAAGCAACACAGTTATCATTAGCAGTTGTTCTTGATTATCCATTATTACATAATGAATATTACAAGAAAGAGGGAGAATGAGTTTTATTGCGAATGCTGCAAGATAAGGCCTATGCTGTTTTACTAAGTCTTTTGAACAGAGAATGTTTCAATAGCCCAGATTCAGAGCGATTAATGGTTTGATTCAAATGAATCAGTTTTCAGTGCAAATGCTCCTTTAAGGCACTTAATATAATTGCTCTATTTTGTGGTGTGACTTGTACTGCTATACTGCAATATCTAACGTCTCTCAGTAGTTATCCACTTATCACGTCCATCCCCTATGAAAGAGGAGGAAGTCTTGTCCAGAAAGCTGATTTACTGAACCGATTACATTAACATGATGAGGGAATTGCGTGGGGGAAATGATTACACTGTCTGAAAAATAGTTATAACCTGCCTTTCCACAGAAAATCATCCCGTGCGCTGCTAATGTGAGCACACTTGTTCATTAATATTATAATATTTGTCATGCTTCACCAAATATCTTTCCAATTTATACTTTTTTCCTCTGTCTAATATGTTTAGTATCACAAACATTGGATCAAGGGCATCTTTCGGGGTTTGGGGAGTTTAAGATGGCTTTGTAAACATTATGTTCATATCTGGAATGGTAATTTCCGTACCGAACATTTCAACATGCTTTGTACATCAAGACAACACAATATTTGCAGTGTATTGCATCATGTTCTTAAAACGCCACCAAACTGGATATAATACGAAAAAGAGATGATTAAAATGATCATCGTAATTATATTTTGAAGACTGTTCATTTAATTTTAATGAACTGTGGTTTCATTTGAGTTACCTTGGCTGCAGTGTTCATAACGCAAGACATCCCACAACAGCTGTGTATAAGTATAAATGTTACCTCGATGATTTTAAATTTAAAGAGCCATATTTATTTGTAATTTAGGCCAGTAGTCTGTAATAAGACTTATAGACTTACAGTCTCTTGAACTAAATGTAATACTGTTCAAGTGGTGTAAGACAGTCTGTTAGAGAGATCATCCTCAGTGATAGAACACAGGAATCTAGAACAGGGGTTATTTATGATGATACCTGTAGGACTGCTGTAAGTCACCTACTGTGGTGCTCAGTCCGCCAGGCACCAGCCCCATCACCCACATCGGGGCAGGGAGGCGGGGAAAAAGCAGAAGGGGAATCTGAGGTAAGATCTCGGCTCTACGGCTTATTTATTTTGCTTCACACACCAGAATGACATCAAGACAACCACTAAATGACAGTGCTGAACAATTAAAAAGCTATCAGGAAGCTGCAGTGTTACAAATGATTTTATTCCTATTAACTGAACAAAACTGCTGTTCCAGCAGGATAAAAACTCCTTCCAATTTTGCAAGGATAGCGTCTTACATCCATAAATGCACGAGGCAACATAGACATCAGAGGCCATTTGTGCAATTCTCTGTCCAGTTCTTTTCTGTCCCGTCTTTACGAACCTCTGTTTTAAGTCTCTCTTAGCCAAGAGGTAGAATTTTTCATTTAGCAGAAGTTCAAGACTTACAGAGCAGTGAGCTCCATTATTGTTTTGGTCCTTGTATCACAACAAATGCTTTGGTTCCATGTCTAATGTGTTTTATTCACAGACATTCACACCCGTGGATACAAACTAATGCCCATAGCTGTTTCGCCGGTACAATTTGCTGCATCGAACGCGATCCTCATCCACAGCCAAGCAATGATTTCTTTAAATGTTCAAAAAAGCTGTAGAGATGATCTACATCTGTGTGCCGTGACCTTTCACAGCTCCCGATAAACCGAGCATCTTTATTATGCAGAAAAGCTTAACTGCATCTCACTCTATCTTCATTCTTTATTGTTTTAATTGACTAAATGTGTAATTTTAAGTGAGTGGAAGAGAAACGAGAGTGATGGGACTCTATGGCTCTCTTCTCTCTTCTCTGTTAGAAAAGAAAATGGAATCGTTCTGTGGGGGAAAAGGACAGGTGCTATTAAAAAAGGCAAAGAAAAGTCAAACATTATTTCAGCACCTGAACAACAGCATCATCCATCTCTTCTCACGGTTTCTCTCTGCCGCCCCTCCGCCAGAGAGGAAAAGGCAGATTATGCCTGCTGAATACATGATGAAGTCAGTCATTAGGCTGAGCCTCACTCAGGGGCTGGCGGTGACTGTGGAGTGCGGAATGAGTATGTGTGTGCGCTGCTGCTCAAAGGCGGTCCGTCATCCACACGCCTCCTTTACCCTCCTTATCCCTCCGTGTCCTCGGTACGGGGGGAGCCGCGCTGCAGCAGCGGGAGAGAACGCCAGGGAGAGAAGGAGGGAAACCTGCCATCCCCTTTTCTCGCTGTCACTGCTCTGCCCGAGGAGGAGAGAGTACATTCATCCCCACTTCCTCATGGTTCTGTCGCTGCGCTTTTTTTTCACGTTTGGGATAAACGCGCCAGCCAGCAGTCCAGGAGCGCTCTCTCTCTGCACAGCCTCCTAGAGAAGCGGAGATGCTAAACAACCTGACCGACAGCGAGGAAGGCGATGGGGGACCCAACAGCCTGGGTAGGTGGCAAAATCGTTCCTGCCGAAAGACAAAAGAGTAAGAGAGTGCATGACAGATGAAAGAGATGGGCTCGACTCTACTGCTGAGGCTGATTACCTGCCCTAACTTACTGTGCCCCACTGTAGCTCCTACTGCAAGGCTGCTGTGACAGGAATAATGATTAGTTTCCCCTTGAGGCGGGAGAATGAGGGATTCACCACCTATAGACGCGCAATTGGTGCAGAATCGAGCAGCCCGCTTCATGGCACCATAACTTGGCACCGGGGCACGATTTTTGCTTGAGCGCGGTCACCCCCCCCCGGGGCTGCATTTGTCAACCTGCATCTGTCCGCCCGGCTCTGTTCGTTCCATGCCTTCCCGACTGCTTGCTCCTGTCTGTTGCTTGTACTGCAATTTAACTTTTATATTATGTGTTAGGGCAAACCCTTCGGACACAAATACACAGATACGGATGCATGTTAATCTTTCACGAGCGTTTTCTCTTCAAGGAAAGCAAGCCGGGAATGTGACAGAAAAAGTGCTTGAGTAAAAAAAAATTCAATAAATGCATAATAATCGTCATGTGTTTTGTCTGTTAGCGTGTATGAGTCGAAGGAACTGAAAAACCATATTAATTTTGACTACGAGGGCTAATTGCCTTATTGTGTCCGATGGCAAAATTTATATTACTCATTTCTGTATAAATGGTTTCAGAATCATGTTATTTTCTATATCTAATGTTGCCTTTTCATGTATATTATATGCACGGTGATAAATGCCTACTTTATAACCAATTACTAGTACTCTATATGGCAGAAAGACCCTTTCTCTGAGACCGACAGATTCTCCCCTGTCCAGGGTCCTGATTCTGCCTCGGAATACTGCACTGCAGTGTGGTGCTAAACTTGTCGATCAAATTGGGCTTCAGAAGCATTAAACGCATTTAAATGTAATACATGCAGATTTCATAATATCCATGACGTCCTGCTACATCAGTTATATTTCAGAATATAAAGTTACATTCTTAAAAATCATAGTAATTTTCAGTTTACACAAGGCATTTCATTCATGTCAGAATTTGTGCTTTATTCATTTGCTTAATTAAGATGGAGGATTTCCTATTAGGTGTGCATTTTAGGATGTCATGGATCTTGCTAGGAAAACTGATTAGCGAAGAGAATGTCCACCGTCCATCCATCGATCTTCGAACCGCCGTCCCGCTACGGGGTCACAGAGGAAGAGAGAGTACTAGGTTGGCGCAGGTTCGGAGCTGACTGTGATCACAGATTAACTGTCAGCACTGCATCATTTCAAATTCCTATTTTCAGAGTCATTGAAGTCTGGAGACACCGGCAGTCTTACCTGTTGTAACTTATCACTGTCACATTGACCTCTGCCTGTGAAGGTGCAAGCAGAGCGCTTGGCTGAGTGTGAGAGAGAAGATCTGCTCATCTGTTTCCATAAGGGAGGTGTCCCTATTACCCTGCCAAGACGCATGTGGGCCCAAGAACTGAACTTCCAAAATAATAATAATAATAATAATAATAACACTGTTTAGGTGCAACATCAAGATTATCATTATTAATATTACCTTAAATATCACCAGGGCTGATGAAATGTTACTGTAATGGAATATAATTACATCAATTAGCATTACAGGTAGTCTTCTTGTTGCTAAGAACAAAGTAATATGAACAGCAGCAGACCTGATTGTATCCAGTGTGCATGGCAAACTTCACACTAACATAATGACTGAACAATAATTTGCATACATAACCAGGGGAAGATGCATATTTTATCTAGTTTTGCTTTGGACTATTTGGTTGCAAAGTGCTAAGTAATTCTTATATTTAGCATGACTGCATTCCACATATTCCTGAAACAATGTATATTTCAGGGGGTCTAGGGGGCACGTGCATTAAAATGGGATCAGTGTTGCAGATCTACATTTAGAGACATTTCTGTGTACATTGGCAGCACATCAGTCTAGCTTCCATATCCGCTTATCCAGTACAGTGTCACAGTCAACCTGATCTTATCCTAAGCGTGAGACAGGAGGCACACTGGCTGGGCTGCCAGTTCGTCACATGACAACAGACCCATACTGAGACTATGTCACCTATCAACATGCAGGAAGACGCAGATCCCACACACAGAGCCAGGGCAGCAACTCGAACGCTTTTGAAGAATCACACTAAAACAAAATGCCATATTTAACAAGTTTGTTATGTCCTGAATGACAGAGTCATGTACAATCTTACACATGCTGGGTTATACCTGTCCAGTCGATATTACCCAGCCAAAGCACCACATCAACATCGTTTCTCTCCTGTCAGATGTCTCCTCACATATCTACATTGACACACGTTTTCTCTCTACGGCGATATACTGCCTTCAGCTTTGTCATCGCCGAGCATGAAATATGATCACAAACACTTCTGCGCTTCCCCAGAACTTGAATGACAAAAGCATATTTCATTGTAAAAAGTTCTAGAATTACTTCACATTCTCCTGAATATATACCAGCCTCCTGAGATACTAAAGCCCAGATTTGGTGAGACAGAACGCATTTAGATATTATTAGACAGCATGCCATATGTTAAGCTTTCAAATAAACCCTACCGATTGACTCTTAAGTGTAATTCAATCACATGGATCAACACCAAGAGAGCAAAGGACCCAAGATATGGAACATACTGCTTTCTTACATGGAGCCCATACAATTCAACAAAGAGAAACGGTAACGCTAAGCAGTATGTCAAAGTCAGTTTCAAAAGTCAAAGTCGGGGAAAAGCTGCTGAAAACTGGTAACAATCAAAGGGCCCAGCAGCAAAATACCTTCAAGGGGGAATTCACTGACCCGTGTGATCGCACACGAAATCTGTGCAGATACTCTCCAAATTAATATTCATATTTTGCAAAAAATTATTGCGGAAATGTTGTGTAAAGATTTAGTAACGTAATGCATCCATGCATTTATCTTGTCCCATTTTGTCCTGGTCAGGATGAGGGGGGGTGATGCTCATGTCAGGCAGTATAGGGCACATAATGCTGAGGTAGAGTCAGGACAGCAGTTCATTGCAGGGTAGATATATACATACACAATTATACTGTAATGTAGAGACAGCGATTAGCCAAACTGCGTGTCTTTGGGCTTTAAGGAGAAAAGGGGAAACATGATTTGACCCCCTCCCCTGAGGTGTAATCCACCCTAAGGTAGCTTTTTTAGTATTACCTCTGCCTACAATGACACATACAGACACGTGTTTATTTTTCAAGGTGCAAAGCGATTCAGGAATTTTGCTTTTAATTGTTTTAATGTTAATTATAGTCACTGTGTTGTGCAAGTCTCTATATTACAGTTATCATAACTACAAAGGCACAATCACATTGCAGGATGCAGTCGGGTGAGGCAATTCAGGAAAGCTTAGCTAAAGACATACCAACCAAATGTGAATTTATGACCCCCTCCCCACATCCAGTGAATGCCTAGGATACAAACTGATAGAAAAATGTGCAGGTATTATAATTGGGGAACATCGTAAATGACTCTGATAAGTCTTTGTATTATGCTGAGTTGTTTGAGGTATGTTTGCAGTACATTTCAGTCCCTTTAACTGAGTTGTTTGAGGTATGTTTGCAGTACATGTCAGTGCCTTTAACTGGGCCAGAATAATCTTTCCCTGAGCACTTTTTCTCAATAGCTACTGTAGTATGACCTACAAAACCAATACAGGAACCAAGTATCAGCAAGATATATCTACTCATTCTACTAGTGCGAGTTCTCCATCAGCCATCTACTGTCAAAGTTAAAGAATTCATATTTCTAAAGAGAAACCTTCGCAGTACTAACAAAAGTATGAGAACATGCATACATTCCTCCTCCATCTTCTTATCAAGAAAAAAAAATGATTTGGTATCAACTGCTTGTCATCTCGGACCACAGGGAATGTTGTCAGTGATTGTGTCCAGAGTTTTCGTGTTTTTGGACACTGCAGGATCCCAATCCTATGAACATATGTCCACGCTGAAAAGGATGATGATCAGCAAGCATCTGCCCCTTTTGAGAGCGTCCCCCTTCTCAGGTGCCCCATGATAATGCAAAATTGCTGAGGAGGTCACCCACCCCCCCCCCAAGAAAAAGACACCTGCCCCTCAAGTCCACACAGCCCCAAGGACCAAAACCCAACGGCATGCGTGATGTGCCCAGACCTGCATCTCATTGGAGGCACTAAAAGCTCATAAATGGAAACAGCACCTGTGCTGGTGATTAGAATAATCTATCTAGCCATCTTCCAGCTGCTTATCCAGTACAGAGTCATAGGGGGCCTGGCACCTACGCCAAGCAGCACGAGGAAACCCTCCTAGGGCACATGCACTCGCACTCTGTGGGAACCCTAGAGACACCAATTAGCCGTATGGTGTGTCTTTGGACTGTGGGAGAAAACCTGCACAACACAGGGATAATGCAAGCTCCACATGCATAGAGCAGAAGCAGGATTTGAACTCTCAGACCTAGAGGTGTGAAGCACTACATTAAAATCAGGACCGCAGAAGAACAATATACATGGCATGTAATATGCTAATCATACAATAGTCACTTCCATATTAATCGAAACAGAAACCAAAATTAGACAAAACGTTAAAATAACAGTTTCCATTCTCACATAATTCCGTAAAGGAGGTTGTGCGGCGATCCTGTCCAAGGTGTCCTGTCCCTTGTGTCCTTTTGCTTGCTGAGATCCACCGCAAGCCTATACTGGGTAATGGGAATTACTAAAGCTGAATGGATGACAGTTACTGTAGGAAGCACTCAACAACCCCTGTTTAAAAAAGCATGACCCCCTTTCACTCGCTGACTGCTTATATCTCTGTTAGCAGGTATGGCAGTAACCAAACACTTTCAGCGGTTATTGATGTCTTGCATAGCACTCTGGAGGTATTTTTGCCCCATTTTCCACGCAGAACTAGTTCATCTGTGTGAAATGTGTGTTTATAGAGGTTTAGGCTTGAACCTTGTGCTCAAGGGTGGATGAACTGACACCATGCTGCAGATTTTTCTGGTGTAGAGTCAGATCCTGGTCTTGACGCATCAAAGCGTTCATTTGATCATGGCTCTGAGGGTGTTATACGTTTCCTGTTTGTTGTTCATTCTCCTGGAACTTACAGGGTCATACAGGTGAGTAAATGTGTCTCCCAGGACCATGCTGCTTTATAGATGTGGGGTCTTCTCCACTTGAACCATTTGGCCTTGAATGTGATTTGGTTGAAACTTACAGACTTGCAAATGATTTTAAGCCAATTCCAGACTGATGGACACCAACTTCTCGTGGTCTTCGTGGTCTTTTATTTTGATCTTGGCCTGTGCTGATAACTTCACTCAGATGGAAAAAGCCAGGGTCAGATTATATTGGATAGTATTGACCCAAATATGTTTCACTGGTAATCAAAGTATTTAAACAGCTGGCCATAATCATCTCATTACTTGTACTGAGTTATCGAACATCACTACAGTATAACCTTTTCATGCCAAAAGATTGCCTGGTTTATTATTTTCTGCTGCAACAAAATGAAAGAAGTGCATTTTTTTTTCTCTCCCTCTCTTTTTTCCGCCTTCACTTTATGAAAAATATGATGAAATTCTGACACAGGGCAAACACTGGTACTGTTTATGCAGATATTCTGTCATATTTGTGTTTTTGCGAGACTTGACTTGAAGGACACAAAGGGTGTACTGTAAGAGGGCATGCACTGTGGAGACAGCCACCGCGGTTTGCAAACACCTGTCAGGAATGATAATCTCGGAGAAAGTAATTAAAGTCCCATTACTGCTGAGACCGCTGATTGTTTATACATTTCACAGCACGTTTTGTCAATTACAAAGAAGTCAGCACACATTACATAGTGTATGAATTAATACAGTTTGAAAAGAAGTCAAATCAGTACAGGAAAGTTAACACCTCTGAGATATCGGGAAGTCTTATTGAGAATGTAAAAATGTAAAAAGGTAGTGAACCAGGCTCATAAAATAATGTAGTCTTAACCTTCTTTAAAAGAAAAAAGCATTTAAAAGATTCAAAGACAGTTACTCTTACACTGAAGAAGTTGGATGGACAACCTTAACACAAAGACAATGGGAACAATTATCACTCTCAATACAATGCTTATGTTTCAGAAGAATTGCTTCACATTATTGTCATAATACAGTACAATAAGATGCATATATTTGCATATATTTAGATGTTTTACATAAGCCTGCCTTTGATTAGCTTAGGAGCTTTTACTTGCTATGTGGAAACCTTGCAGGGAACATAATTTGTTTTCTTTGTAATGAAAGAGAAGGAATCTGTAATATCTGTCATTCTGTAAAGAACAGCAGACAGTACTGCTGAGAAACTTGAGGTATGACTGTAGTATCTTGCACTTGTAACACAGAGGAGAAATGCCCTTGTGTGACGCCGTCAGTGCCCTGGGGCTGTGGCCTGAGACAGGTCTGCATTTGATGAGAACGGCCAGCTGTCCACTTGGTGAAGAAGGAAAGATTCCGAGCTGAGCCTTACCTCTTCCCTGAAGGTGTTAGAAATTAAAGGGGTTCCTGAGAGGTGAGCGTCGTAAGATAAGGCAGCAGAAGCAATCACAAAGGTACAAAGGGGACACTGTCTTTGAAAGCCATTGCGGAGTGATATAAAGGAGGGTTTACTTCCTGGTAGTAAGAACATTACACATAGGCTCAGAACTGAGTAGCCGGGTACTACCCTGGTATAATGGATGCCTGAGGACAGTCTCTGTTCAATGTCCAACCTCCAATCTAGACTTATAAAGATCCGGGAGATTTTACTTCAGAAAAAAGGCTGAGCGCTGAATGGACCCTTCAGCCCATAGAGGGTTTGGAGAGACCTGGAAATGCTACAGAGCCCTTAATTACATATATACCTGGAAATAACTAAAACTGGGTTGAAAATCAAGAACATTTAGTATTTATGAAATATTGGCGTATATTGATAGTGATTGGTTTAATTATATGCAAGGATTAAAGCTAAATATTCCTGCACATTCATCCATCTTCCAGCCACTTACAGTATCTAGTGCAGGGTTGGAATAAATATTCACCCCAAATAGGATTATTATTCCTTTCATGCATCTTCCAACAGTTTATCCTAAAGAGGATTTTAGGGAGTCGGGAGCCTCTGCCAGGCAGCACAGGGCACCCAACTACACCCAGAATGGAATGCCAGTCTATCACAGGGCACCCAGCTACACTCAGAATGGAATGCCAGTCTATCACAGGGCACCCAGCTACACCCAGAATGGAATGCCAGTCTATCGCAGGGCACCCAGCTACACCCAGAATGGAATGCCAGTCCATCGCAGGGCAGCTACACCCAGAATGGAATGCCAGTCTATCACAGGGCAGCTACACCCAGAATGGAATGCCAGTCCATCACAGGGCACCCAGCTGCACCCAGAATGGAATGCCAGTCCATCGCAGGGCACCCAGCTACACCCAGAATGGAATGCCAGTCTATCACAGGGCACCCAGCTACACCCAGAATGGAATGCCAGTCCATCGCAGGGCAGCTACACCCAGAATGGAATGCCAGTCCATCGCAGGGC
>JAODKE010000114.1:10662047-10675276 GCA_026779605.1 Mormyrus hasselquistii | reverse complement strand
AGCTACACCCAGAATGGAATGCCAGTCCATCGCAGGGCAGCTACACCCAGAATGGAATGCCAGTCCATCGCAGGGCATGTAATACAACCACTATGGGTACGGGCATACCTAGAAACTCCGGGCCCCCTAACAAAATGTTACCTTGCCCCCCCCCAGGTAGCCTATTTTCACTGATGAATGTGGGGGGGGGTGGGGGGAGGAAGCCTCATGGTAAAATTTGCAAGGCAAAGGTATAATGTTCCCCGAATCTGTACTACAGACAGAACCCAAATTAAGACTGTTCAGACACCATATACTTACGCATGGACTGCCATGAGGCCCACTATTAAAACAATTATATACAAAAAAGTTAAAACTATATATTAAAAATTCAGATTAAAAAGCGGTTTGTGATAATAGTCCTCTTTTAAAAAGTAGGCTAAAACGTCATAACCACTTTCATTCGAGAGTACAGTACTGTATAATAATGTACTCTATTGTTATTTTGTTTAACTTTGGTAATGATTTTTTTGTAATGTATCAATTATCATATGTAAGTACCGGAAAATGGCGTTATACATGAGGTCTGCCGATGGTTCACTATCATCTAAGGTTTCGGCTATACGCAGTAAAGCCTTGGAACATACCCACAGGCACTGTATGGGTGGACTGCTGTACTACTTGGTTACTCGTGAAAACACTGCACTGCTACAGCAGTTTGTTTGGCTTGAGGTACAGTATAGTACTATATGTAGTCACTTTCATTATTACTGTATAATTATTATTATTATTATTATTATTATTATATCACAATTACTCAATTACTCGATTACCCAATAATTAAACAGTATCAATTAAAATTTTCTCATTTATTTGTCAACATGACGAAAGAAAATAGCACAGGGTCTAATGCTGCATATCATTTCAACTCGGAAGTTGTAATTTCCGAGTTCCAATTTGGAAATTTACACTGAAACGCCCACTGAGGTTGGAATTCTGACTCGGAAAGTCAGAGGAATTTCTGCAACCCTGACCTCACAATTCAAGATGGCTGCACCCTTTATCAACAGATGTTAAAGCTGCATATGTATACTGTTTAATAGCATTCTTAAGTGTTGGACAATGACACTGAAACACTTTGTCAATAGTGCTAGAAATTTCACGCATATATATGCACTATATAGGTCTGGTGACCAATCTAACCTATATGGAATATTCCATCAGTGTGAAGGGTGAATTAACTAAACAATAGGACAGCATACATAAAACATTGTAATGCAGACAACATAATGGGAGACATATCAGAGCTCAAAAGAGGATAAATTGTTGGTGAGCATCTCACTGGCACATCTGTGGCCAGGGCAGCAAGCCTTTGTGGTGCATCGAAGGCCACTGTATCCAGGGTAATAATGGCATACCGCCACGTAGGATGGACCACATCCAACAGGAATAACTGCAGAAACAAGCGGAAGTTGTCTGAAAGGGATGGCCAGGTACAGTACTAACCCGAATTATATCCAAAAAACATAAAACCACAGCTGCCCAACTTAGTGTAGAATTAAATGCGCACCTTGACTCTCCTGTTTCCAAAACTACTGGCGTAGCTCCACAGAGTCAATGTTCATGCTCGTGCTGCTGTAGCGAAACCTTTGGTCACTTGTGCCAATGCCAGATGTTGGTTTCAGTCATACCAATAGCACAGATCTTGGGCTATGGACAATGTAAAATGTATTCTTCTCTGATGAGTCCACCTTCACTATCTTTCCCACATCCGGGAGAGTCACGGTGTGGCAAAGTCCCAAATCGGCTTACCACCTGGATTGCTGTGTACCCAGAGTACAGCATGGGGGTGGATCAGTGATGGTTTGGGCTGCAATATCATGGCATTCCCCAGGCCTATTTGTTCCAGATGGGCACATCACCGCCAAGGCCGTTCTGGAGGACCATGTTCAACCAGTGGTTCAAACATCGTACCCTGAATGTGGTGCTGTGTATTAGGTGATAATGCAGCAAAACACACAGAAAAATTGGTGACAGAGTGGTTTGATGAAATTGAAAGCGAAGTTGAACATCTCCAATGGCCTGCATAGTTATTAGTTCTTAATATTATTGAGTCAGTTTGGGGTGTTTTAGAAGAGCGAGTGAGGAAACTTTTCCTCCACCAGCATCACATAGTGACCTGTCCGCTTTCTTGTGAGAAGAATGGTTCAAAATCCCTCTAGCCACCCTGCAGGATGTCATTCCCAATAGGAACCGATGCTGTATTGGCCGCAAAGGAGGCCCTAAACCATACTAATATGTTATTGAAGTCTAAAACAAGGTGTTCCAGTTTCATGCATTGTTCAACCCCTGTATGTCTTATTTATGTTTCATTAAACCTGTCATATACACAGTACTGTCCAACCATTAACCAATAACAATGAATCTGGCTAGAAATGGAGTCTGTTTGAAAAAGCAGGATTTCTTGCTAAAGCCAGATAACTTATCGGATTTAAGGTAGTCTGAGCTAAATGTAAGTGAACAAAGATAAAGTGCATTTAAACTGGGGTACCTTAAATCGTACAAGTTTTCCAGCTAAACAAGGTGCCTGAAACAGGTCCCTGGTATTACTAAATGACTTTCTGGCTTGTTTTACTGGAACGCGGTTAACTCGGGTGCAACATCTTCCCAGCTCCGACTTTACCTCCGATAAATGAAACCGTGGTAAAACCAGGAGTTGCGGCAGTGTACGCAAAGCAGTGCCAATAAATCATTTGCTTTTGCCCAGTATTGGCTCTATATGGAATACAAACATTTCCATAGAGTGGAAGACGAATGTATTTTCATCACCAATTCCTGTTCGCCTTTCAACTTTTCACTCATGTTTGATTAACTTCTCAGTTGTACTTGTGACTTCAACAGCAACGAAGAGAATGATGACAATTTTCTCGGAGAGTGCCTTTAGAACTCGTGCTAACGCAGCCGCAGTAAACATATACTACTTGAATATACAAACATAATGTTGAAAATGAACCATAATTAAACTGCAAAGCTTGCTATTTTTTGTTTTCTATGACCGAATCCCTAATAAAATTAATAATAATAGCAATTATTGTTATATTTTGTATTATTATTTTCCTGACATCTACAAATTCAACTTTGGGAATGGATTTTGTTCGTAACCTGGGGACTGCCTCTTCACACAAATAGCTAGACTGTTAGGACAACAGGGAGCTTGGTAATAGAGAACTAAAGAGGTAAAGCACAGAACTGAATATTCTTTCAGTCATCTTTCCTTGCAATACACACTAATAATAATTCCTCCCTCTTAGGACATTATAAGCTGGAAAACAGTGTGAGGTAGAGGTCATGAGACTGAAATGGCTGAATCTGTGCTGTTGTTATTCTCATTGTCCCATTTCCACATAAAATGGACACAGCGTTTTTTAAGCTATAGATATTCCTCAGGATGTCACTTCCGTCCCATGTCTGTAATATAGTCGCCTATAAGAGCAGATTTCATTATTCGCTTTTTACACTTCACTTTTAAAGAAAGAGATGCATCCAATTGTAGAGCCGCACCACCGTACATCACCGCAGTTATAGACCAGCAGTTTCAGGATGGAAGTTTAAATAACAAACCATGAACCGATGATAGCGGAATACACGGAAATGCAGTGACGTAGGGTGCCATGGTTCTGCAAATGGATGATATTGTGAGTAAATGCAAGCTCATTTCAGAAATAGCAGATTGGTGGAAGGACCCTTATATTACAAATTAAATGTTATACAGTACACATGTATTATTGTGAAGCAGATGAACATACTGTGTATAATTATGTTATAGCTGAATGTTGTACATTATATCATTACATGACAGAAAACTGTTACATAAATGCCCCTAATACCAGATACAGGATTTTAAGAGATTTCTAATATTTCTATTGATATGTTTTTTTAATCTGATTTGCTGAATTACTAGTGTTTCAGGGTGGATTTGACTCAATGTAATCTTTCATTATGTGAATGTTTTAGCTCAGGTGGCAAAACCTATTTGTGGACAGAGGGACTGATATTTGATTTTGCTTTTGAAAGTTTACCATTGGATGGATGCCATGTTGTAGCATATGTCAACAATCAGCATCATTATGTATGAATGACATACATAATTAACATTGGTGAGCATACATTTAGATTTATTCTGGTTTCCTGGTTGCAGTAAGGCTAATTGGCATCACTAACTTGTCCATAATTAATGATTATGTGTGTATATATATATATATATATATATATATATATATGTGTGATGAAGCAACATTCCATCCAGGATGTTCCCCAGCCTTGAGCCCTGTGCTGTTTGAGATAAGTTCCATGTCTCCTTCAACCCTAACCAGTTAGAAGATGGATGGATGGATGGATGGATGGTTTTCCTAGCTTAAGTTTTAGTTCCTTGTCCCCCAAAGCGCATGAAGATGGCTTTTTATCCATGTTGGGTTATAGTGACTGGAAGTTTCCCTGAAAATTGCAGTCCTTGAAAGGGCCCAGAATGCTCTTTTACAAACACCACATGCACGGAAGCTGCCACTTGCAATCACCTATTCTCTTTGGTAGGAGACTCATCTGAAAACATGGAGACGATGCCATACATCAAGTAGCAAGGCTACCCTATAGTGCTACCAGAGCTCTTTCCATATCTCTCATTTTAAGAGCTGAGATCAGAGACCAGGCCCATTGCAACATTTCTACCTCAGCTATTATCAATCCAATCAAATGTTACAAAATTGTTTCCTTTCCATTTTTCACCACAGACACAACTTTTACTGTAACATTGATAGGACTTACAGTGATCACGTCTGTTTTCTGCCTAATAATGAGGAATATATTTATTGTAAATATATTTCATATCTATTGGATGCAAAGAGAAATTTCCACCTTCGGAACATTGGCATCTTAAATAGTTAAGTATGAAATATGGTTGCCCAAAATTATGAATGATTAAAATGCTTTTGTGTGCGATTTGTATTTTAATAAAAAAAAAAGAAAGTGACTAATTTCTTTGCTGAAACTCAGAAACTAAGCATGAAACTTAAACACTGCAGAGGTAACATTTGGTTCTGATTGTCTTTCTGCGCTATGCTGATAGCTACTTGAACATAAAGATATTTCACAGCGCACCTGAAAAATGATAAAAGTATGTAGACAATGGACAAAAAAAGTGATGTTTCACAATCAAATCTGTAAAAATACTTTAAGTAAAATTAACTTATCCAAAAAAGTCAGGTTTTGCAACCGCTTTGAATTGATAATCACTTTTAGTTTTTTAACCTCATATTATATTTATTAGTTACTTTCTTTTTTCTTAATTTTTTGTTGTTTTTCCCTTGTAGCAATATGGTAACCCTAAACCACATTTTCGCCTTAACTACAAGCTCAAGTAATGTTCACTTGTATTATTTTGTACGTACTTTACTTCTCTGATAATATAAGCCACAGACAATTAAGATGACATAGTCTGGGGTGGCTTTGCTAGTGATACTGTTGGCGGTCTCTAAGAGACCTATGACAGCATCCACCAGCATGGCCAGTATGGCAAACTTCAAAGATGATTACAACTGACTGGCCAGACCTTAATTCTTCAGCAAAACCCCAAACATAGAAAATTGAAAAAGAAATATTGTGAACTGGGATAGTGAAGGATAGCTTCAGTTAATGACCTTGCCTGGCCGACCTTCAGACTCCTTTGATTTCGTATATTAAACAAAGTTTTTGTATATTATTTTAGCTTTTGTGTATTTACCAAAAAATGTATGAATGAAGGGGGTCTGATGGCGCCGTGAGCAGCGCTCGACCCTCGTACCCCCAGGCCGAGGCTGTGAACCTCCCTCGCAATCTCTGTGTGTGGAGTCTGCATGTTCTCCTCATGGCGTGCAGGCTTCCTGTAGGCACTCGGGTGTCCTCCTTCAGTTCAAAGACATACACTTTGGTGAACGTGTGTGTGCCCTGCAGTGGACTGGTGTCCTGAGTTAGCCTGTCTCCTATGTTGGATGAGCAGCTGAAAGATAGAACACTGTGATTCCAGTGAGACAACATACCGTACTGTATATACACACACATAAACACACACAAAGATATGTGTGTTTGTGTATGTGTGTTAGTGTGTTATATGTATATATCTATATATATATGGTGCAGTGCTATATATTTCCTCCAGCATGACACCGTATATATTTCACCATGTCTTGTAGTTTCTCACTATTAACAATGACCTTGAACAGCTTGCATTCACTTAATTTTACTTCCCACCCATAATTTTGCATACAATTATTAAATTCAGACTTTCCTAATGTAATCTGCAAAAATAGAACAATTTCAAATAACGTCAGTGTGTAATTTATTCCTAAGTCATGGTGCAGTTTACCAGTGTGGGCTATAGACAGCCCCATATTCTCAAACTGCATGCAGTGGCGACACGTGAAATGTGACCCTGACCAGGGTTAGTGCACAAAGGAGCTTTAAATTTATTTTTTTCTTTCCTTTTCACTGCTTTTTGGGTTTGCATCTTTTATATAGGGGCTCATATAACTCATGAAAATGAAATGAATGAACATCATAGTGGACTTTTTTTGAACTGTTGATTTTTAGTAGTTTTCAATTTAGTAGAATCAATTGCTGGCATTTGCCAGTTTCTTGTGAAATTGACTTGTGACCAGTTAATGTTTCATACTCAAATTTCATACTCCTGTTGGCAATAATCTACTCTTACTTTTGGTAAGAGTTGCATGGGAAGAAAATAACAGCATAAGAATTAAAAGCAGTGCAAGGACAATCTCAAACACTAATTTTGAGAATTGGTTGTCTATCATATTTCCCTTGCAGTAAATAGTCAGATTTGACTGAAACTCACGGGCGTCACCGCCATTAAATCTGAGGGGGACGTGCCACCCCTCACATTTCATAATTATTCGTTTCAACCCCCCCCCCCCCACACACACACACACACACACACACACACATTTAGCATAAAAAAATTAGTTCACCCAGCTCTGTTTCTATTGCTTTGCGAAAGAATCCATTTGACTCAATCGATATGAGAATACACATACGGCATCTAATTCATTAAAAAAAATTCTGGGGGAGTGCCCCTCCCTCCCCACACATTCAAAATGCTTCTGACGCCCCTGCTGAAACTGGTCCTGATCATTCAGCCTGAAGTATGCATGTTCAGCTTATCCCATAGATGCTGATGTAAGCTATTGGCCATTTTGTTTACATTTTCTCTGCTCAGTTTTTTCTCAACATAATGTCCCCACAATGTGATAAAAACCTGTCATTTTGACTTTGTGGGGACATTTTTTGGTGCTGGTCACTATGAGTGAGGTGATGCATATTTTCTATTTTTTGGGCTGGTACCTCCACCCACTGGTTCTGGAGAGGACTGCCCGGGCGTCTTGGCCCGTGTCTCGCAGAGAGGGCCGCCGCAGGGGACTGGGGGAGCTGCTTTCGCCTTCGAATGTGAGGATTGACAAGAACTTCATAGAATATCTGACACTGATGCAATTTCCCATAAAATCTCTGCTGTTTGGTTCCATGTCAGAGGATTTAACGGTTATACGCAGATACGTTGACAATATTCTGGAAAACTGCCAAGAGCCAATGTGCAGCCAGCTGTATGTTGCAATCACCTCATCAAGGTTGCCGCCCCTCCTTTGGTGGACTGTAGTCCAGGATGATTTCTGGGTTCATGCCTTGTGCTCAGAAATAGATCTTTGCCTACCATGCTCAAAAAGGACATTCCTGCTATTCTTGCGACAATGTGACATGCTGGCAGTAAGCAAATCCCGTGGATGTCACAGATCAGGCCTCTATCTTCAGAGAATCATTAGGGGTTCTGCTTTATTTTACACTTTTTTTCAGCATCAGCTGCAGCTTTTACTTGGAAGGATGTGAAGAAGTTGTCATATTTTTTGACTTTCCACTATGTTACCCTACCAGCCACTTTCTCTAATTTCTCAGGTGATCTTAATAGACGACATTCTATGACTGGCATCGATAGCTAGATTTCACATCATATGCTGGCCAGACTTTGATGTAATAATTCCTACGGTTATGTTGGCATAAAAAAAATAGTGCCCAAAAGGACAGCATGTTCACCCGCTGTAATATGAAAGCCTACATTGTACATCAGAAGCTGGATCTGCAGCCATTTATTGCACACATCACTGACTACAGCCAGCTTGAGTTTGTCACATTAAGCAGATCTGATACCAAGATTAGCAAAATGAATCACGCCGGATATTGTGTTAAATGATTTTATATACAAAAATTGAATGTGACTTCCAGCACATTCCATCCCCTTAGTTACATGCCTGTCCCCAATGATGCAGGCTTACGGAGTGAACATGCTGATCACATGTCAGAAATTTCAGTGCCCGTGAATCTAATTGGCTCCGGTCTGTTTTCATTGTGTCATTATCTGATAGTCCACATTGACTTTATTGCACCATTCTGCATCTCCTTTATTAGATTTTCATATTCCCTCTCTTAAGGTTGGTGATGTTCTCCAGTTTTTGTTTGATGATTTCCTTTCATGATTCCATATTTGAATCAATTAAAGTACACAAGCATCAGGATTGTCAACATCGTCCTTCTGTCTCTGACATGTCATCTGTCTCAGGAATGTCCACTTATCTTCTCCAAGCAGAACTTGCACGTTTTTGGGCTCAGCATCTCCACAGACTTGTCCTGGTCATTGCATACCTCAGCAGTAAGTAAATCAGCATATAAGTGCCTGTTCTTCCTTCGCAAACTAAAACAAGGTTTAGCATGTTACCCCACATACTAAGAAATTTATACTGGTGGACGAAATAGAGTATCCTCACTGGCTGCATCACCAAGTGGTATGGAAGCCATACAGCCCGCACCTGCAGATGCTTACTGCTTACAGCCAACCCTGCCAGAAACTGCTGTCAGGGAAACGGTATCAGAATATCAGCACATGCACTAACAGGCTTTGTAATGGCTTCTGACCTCAGGCAGTGAGACTAGTCAACTGTTCACACTGTTAATATGGACAATATTGCATAAGACTGCATATTTCTCATTTTTATACTTTTATTTATGTGCAGTTTTATCTCTTTGCTCTTGTTACATATTAATATTACTCTAGGAAGCTCTCAGGGAAACTCATGCTGTGCTGTTCTGCGTTTTTATTCGATTGAGTTTTTAAAGTATAGCTTACAGCTGTGTTGCTGTTTGAAAAAATTGAACACTATGTCATTTTATTGAGTCCAACACTCATACTATGGAGATATTACATGTGTTCAGGAACTTTGTAACTTTACCTCAAGCTAATTCTAAAGCGAGCTATATACTGTAGACTCAACCTATGCCTAACTGTACCCAGAAGCATGTTAAACGAATAATCCTGAAGTACACCGCAAGTACACTGTTTTTCTGCAGAGACAAATATGTCATTTCATGCAATATAATTTCAGTTCTTCAGACAGACATCCAGAGCTAAGCTGAGCACCCCTCCCTTCCTGATGCAGTCACAATGCAGGTTCTTATGCAATGATGCCAGATGCTTACATTATCTCAAAGCACAGGCCTGTAAAATAGTGCTCCATACAGGTTTCACAGTCAGTATCCCATACATTTTTTGTTTATGTTGAGGTGTCTCGTTCATAAGAAGATGAATCATTCTATTAAAAATAAAGTGTCCCGATATTACATTTTGCTCTAGCTGTAGCTCAACAGCCTGGGTCATTTTAATAACGAGAAAAGATAAAAATGGCATCAGTGCAACAACTTGGCAGCACAGTGATGATACAATCTGGAATTTCTAAGTATAGTAAAATCAGCCTGCAAAGTTCACTGCAATCTATTTTCATCTGTAAATCTATGTTCATCTGTAAATATATTACTATACAAACATCAATACCAGTATTTTAATAGTAGATTGAAATTGTGGCACTAGGAAGTCGCAGATTTGCCTCTGAATCAGAAGAATGGGATGTTAAGTAGGTGTTTTGAGCTGATTTTTAAAGGATCTTCTATTTTCTATTTTCTTTAATACCAAAAGCGAGTTAAAAATGCTACATAATAAACTACGTAAGTCATTTTCGATGTAAAGATTTAGTGCATCAAAGGCAGCCCTAGCTGCAGTGCTGCAACTTCCAGGTCCCCTTATACTGTACTTTCAAACTAGGTTAAGTTCAGCCCCTGCATTGGCTGACGGAGTTTGTGCGGCGCTTGATCGTTTTGGTATATTTTTAAAGAGGGGCATCTTCAAGGACCACGCTGTTTGATGACCAGGTGAAATATTCAGCCATTCACAAGGCATATTTGTGTAATAGAAAGAGACTCTATCTAGGTCACCTTGCCTCGCACCGAGAACCCGTATTCATGCAGGCTTCATTCGAGTGGTCATTCCTCCCACTTTACTCTCAGGAGGTTGCTTTTAAAGGAAGGAGTAGATTCATACATAAATCTCTTTAAATACGGATACCCTGGTGGATAAAATATGTAAGGAGTATAGTTATATAACAACCCAGACAGTTCTGTCTGCCAGTTTGCTAGGAACAGACATGAAGCATACTCTTCTGCAATATATAAGCAAAAAATGTAAAATATACAGAGAGAGAGAAAAAATCTAGCAAGCTCTACAAATGTAGCGTACAAAATTCCACTTTAGTCCAACCATTGTGATGTAAGAACAGTCCTGGGTGATTTTACCTAAGTTGAAGTAAATAACACACATTTATGTAAGGGAATGAAAGCAAAGTAGGTTAACAGAATGAGAAGAAGAAAATGTCATTTCCTTTGGAAGGGCTTGAAATTGTAAATGCAGTACGTATTATGGACTTTCTATGTAAATAAGCAATAATTACTCAAATTGTGTGTGATCCAATTATTGATAGTCCTTTCATAATATATGTCCTTATTGCCAGGACAAAAAAAGTTGGAGGTTTTGTCATTGCTTTTGAAAGCCAAGGATAGTTTCGTCTTTTGTAATAAGCATATAATAGGGAAGTCTTAAACATTCAAAAGGAATAATAATCTTAAAACATCAGTCAATGGATACCATAATATTTCTATTGTAGATTCAATTGAAAAAACACTTACTTTGTAGGAACTGGCAGCTTTCTGATGACTATGGGCCAGTATATGTGCAAAAAATTCTTGGACCACAGGATCGCACATGATTAATATGAAAACAATGTCAACATCAAAGGTTGATTGTAACTGCAACAGTAACCAGTCGTAGTGTCGCAGTTGTCTTTGTTGATTCTCTCAGCCATGGGAAAGTTCAAAGCCGTTTGCTTTTTCATTTGACTTACTGCAGCTACTGTAGCACCCATGCAATCAGATGCAATCGGAAACAAACTTTTTGGGAATTAACCAACTCCCCCACACCTACATTACAGCATTCTGTGGCCAAGTGAAATGCTGGTGTCGGTCCAAAGAAAGTCGGCTGAGAACTATAGTGGACACATGGTTCATGTCATCATAGTACACTTGGAATGATCAATTGTAAACTACCTTCAATAGGGTAAGAAGACAATAAGCGTCAGAGGAAAAACATGGCCTACTTCTGTCTTTGTTTCATTGGTTTAGCATCAGTGACTGCTTCCCCCTGCAGTGTCTGCTGTGGTGAAAATTGATGCAGTGGATAAAAACTGTTCTGCCTTGATGCATAAAACAGAAGAGAGATTCCTTGCTGCAACAGTACAGTGGGTGACCAAATTTAATATAGCTTATGAACAGTTTCAAATAAAGCTAATCATCTGAGGCCCAAGGGCATCCAAACACTAGCATCAGCAGGAACATTAGCTTAAAACTTTTGCTTGCTTTTGAATAGGATAGAGCCTTACAAAAAGATGGTCGAATGGAAGGACTGCAGTGACCAGTTAACACACAGCTAACATATTAGCACATGAGCATATTATTTTATGTCCAGCATACCATGCATGTATGTGCATGTATCTGCTTATAGTAGACACTTTATCCATATCTGGTCCAGTCAATCAATCAGCAATCACTCTGGTCTAATGCAGCTGGTGGCCAGATGCCTCAGTCAATCTATTGTAAGATTACATGATTACGAATCTCACAGTGTTTTACAGATCCCAGTATGTACCATCTGTTTACTTCAGTCTTGTTGGATTTGAATTATTGACTATTTTGTAGATCGAAACAATTATTTAAATTATTAGTTGCACTCCTGGACTACTGAAACTTGTAAAGAGCTATGAGTGTAATAAGCATATATTTTGCTAAGGTAAATAGGTAGGAAATTATTGCATCAAACCAAGGTTTTTTATTAAAAGTGGTTTGCTTGCTCTATTGCCATGAAGCTTACATAGTGTAGGTCAGCAATGAAAGGAGAGATATTAATAATATGGAAGGGATATTTTAAGCTAATTATATACATAATACAAATGTTTCTTTTTGCATGTTCCTCTTGTGTTATGCGCGTTTCTTCCTGCAACCCAAGGGCATGCTAACCGTTGTCGCTAAATTGCCCATAGAGTACAAGTGGTGAGTGTAGGAGTCCGGCCTCCTGTCTATGTTGTACCCCAGCCTTGTGTGCTATGCTCCCTGTGAAGTCAGGCCTGTGCAGATATTCTTAGCTAGTAAATGGTAAGTCTTAATTTTGTCCAGCAAGAACCTGTTGCTTCTCTGTCAATGTCCATGTATTTCTTTAAATGTCTGTCTCTATATTTGTCACCTGTTTGCTTTAGTTTCATTAGGAGGCTGTTTTAACGACAGATATTTAAATCAATATTTAGTTGCTTGCATTGATTTCAGTTCAAAAGCACACCAAGACCAGTTTTAGAAAAACAATCGAGCAACACGTCCTTGCACAACTGTACATCGAACAAGTTGAAAAGAATATATAAATGATATTAAGCTTTTCAGTGAAATCTGATATGTGTGAATCAGTGGCTAAGTTAAGATTTTCTTTGGCCTGTGATCACCCAAAAGCAACATTTCAGATAAAACAAATAAAGTCAGAGACCTCTTGCCACAGGCCTGGGTAGATATAAAAGCAAATGCAACGTATTAACTTTCACCTGATTTCTGTAGTGTGATGAACTATAAGTGAACTATAGGATAATCAAGGATAATAATAATAATAATTATTATTATTATTATTATGACTTTCAAAGCTGAACTGTATGCTTTCTGTTAAATTGTGTAAGTGTTGTTATCAGAACAAAATCCAATACAGCAGGAGATCATTGGAATAACCCGGCCATATTCTATAG
>JAODKE010000114.1:10639076-10650681 GCA_026779605.1 Mormyrus hasselquistii | reverse complement strand
AATGCACCTAAATGCACCTAAATGCACTGGTCCACACAGGGATAGTCTTCATGCTCAGCTTTGCTTGGGAAAGTTCACTAAATTTACTCCATTCCTGAAAAGACAAGTAAAAAAAGGTGAAAGAAAGTGTACAAGAACTGTACCATTGGAGTAAATTTCAGACGTTCAGCATAAAAAAAAAATCTTCATCTAAAAAAGCAATTTTAAAAATATTAAATTTGGTAAAGGCTCAATGATTATTTCAGTTCAGTTTCAAATGGTCTGCTGCAATTCATTTTTTTTCCATTACCCCAATTTTTTTATAGAACAATTTTGCATAACATAAGGTTTTATTCAGAGAGAATTTCCTATTAAAAAAAACTACAATTTAGTGATTTTTTTTTTACATACACTTGAAGTCGATGTATAAAAAATGTAATGCAAGTAATGCACATGTCAGCTTATACAAGTAGCACATATATGCTAGCCTGGAGTTTGGCTTGTTATTTGAAATATCCAATGCATTCTGTTTTATAAGACACTTTGAGTACACTGTTGGGGCTAAATTGAGGTTCATTTCTCTGTAGCGGATCTGCATTTGTCCTGTAGAGCTGTAGCTGTAGTATTGTGCTGTTGTCATGAGAACTACTCTAACTAGACATTAAAGGGTAATAGCAGATGTTTTATATTAATTTCTTCCAAGAAGAACAGGAGCTGCCTACTGGTTTGCTCGCTTTTCCTTGGCTGTTTTCCTCTTCCTGCATTTTACCACGGTGGTGGATCATGTCTATCCCATAATGATCCTCCATTGCCCTCCTAATTTCTAAATATTCCATTAAAGAGGTAACACTCACTAGAGGGACAATATCAGAGCACAATGTCCTTGAAGCTAAAGAGCCATTGCTGCTTTTGTGGTACTATTGTATTTTTTTTTTGTTTCTTATTTTTATCATAAAATAATACTTGAGGCAAGTGAATCTCAGTTAGAATGAAACACCAGGCTATGCAGAGCTAATGTTTCTGTATGAAAAAGTCTGATAAAAACTGATGAGTGTTTTCGTTTTAATATCATAATTTGTTTGGAAAGCACATGAGCATATTTCAAGAAATCGAACTACTAAGTCAAATTATACAGAAATGTTTATATTCAGATTATATATCATGTTGCTTCAGTGATGCTTTAATGAAACAGCTTTTTTAAAACCTTTTATACGCATGTATTTACTAAATTACTCAAGAGTCCTAACCGGGACCCGTAAGCTTCAGGATTTTTGTCATGGTCAATAAATATCTGTAAACCAAGTACCAAAGTACAAGTACAGCCAAAACTGGTATCATTTGCAGTACTTTCTGTGAATATTTCAGGACTGTTTGGTATTAAAGGAAAGTTCATGGCTGGTGTTTTTTCCACCTTTTTCATTCTCTGTTTCTTCCACAGATTTACATTGTGCCACAGGCAGCTATTTTTAAAATCGAGGGCCTTGAGGGATCCGAGGCGGAGGCGGCTCTGCTTAACAACATGCGTGTTTATGGCACCTGTGTCCTGAGCTTCATGGCCCTGGTGGTTTTCGTTGGTGTCAAATATGTTAACAAGCTGGCCCTGGTTTTCCTGGCCTGTGTCATTCTCTCAATCCTCGCTGTCTATTCCGGAGTCATCAAGACAGCTATTGATCCACCAGATTTCCCGTGAGTGCAGTTCCTCTCATGTTCTTTGACAACAAGGCCCGTGACACACCAGTACACATAGCCATCGCTAAAGTTTTCTTGCCTTTGTGCCTCCTGTAGAATCTGCCTATTGGGGAACCGTGCTCTGATTAGAAAGGGCTTCGATGTGTGTGCTAAATTTATTGAGAAAGAGAACGGCACTGTCACAACCAGACTTTGGAGGATCTTCTGCGACTCTGAGTTCCTCAATGCTACCTGTGATGATTATTTCATTAACAACAATGTGACAGAAATTCAGGGCATTCCAGGGATAACCAGCGGCATCTTGGCAGGTAACACATACCCACATATTCAAAGTACAAGTAAAATGTAAAACCATTTTATTGATTCCAATTTGACTAAGCTTCCATGAAAGTCAAGAATAGAAATGTATGTTTTGAATGGAGTCATCTTTTTGTCAGCTTCTCTCTTTCATTATCTGTTAATTACAGAGAACCTATTAGGTAATTACATGGACAAAGGTATGATCCTAGCGAAGAAAGGCATCCCATCTCTAACAATCCCAGACGCTCCTGTGACCAACGCCAACCGCTATGTCTTGTCTGATATTACCAGCTTCTTCACTCTGTTAGTTGGGATCTATTTTCCATCAGTCACAGGTCAGTTTCACATTAAGGTAGTTTTTTTCTCCCCTGGGTAAAGAACTATTAAGCTCTACATGTGTCCAGTTCTTTGGTGAAAGTCTCCATGGTGTGTACTCTATGCAAAGACAAAAATATAATTCAATTATATCACAGCGGGCGAAAGTCACTTTACTCACACCCACTGAGTAGCAAAAAAGACTGAGGGGCAGCGATAGCGTTCGATTTCAATGCCGCAAAAAACACATGTAAAATGGGAAAGAGCTGTCGTGCGATTGATTGCCAAAAACTAAATAATTAAATATAGGACGTGGATCAGTCACACATGACCAAAACTCGATCTGTCAAATAGGTCTGGATCAGCGCCGTTAACGATCCGAATATCGGTATCGGTGCATCTCTACAATTATAAACAGTTATTAAAACTTCTCATCATCATTCTTTCAGGGATCATGGCTGGTTCCAACCGCTCAGGTGATCTGCGGGATGCTCAGAAGTCCATCCCAATAGGCACCATCATGGCAATCGCCACCACATCCACCGTCTGTATCCTTCTCTGTGGACTGTGGATTATCTGTTTCCTACAGAACAGAAGCTTCTCACCTGCCTTTGCAGCACAAAGCAGTCTCACACGTCACTCATTTTCGTAGGTTGCTTGTCAGTTATCTTTTAAAAGTACATCATTCCCTTTTAGATCTGTATATGGTGTCTTCTGGTTATCATTTATTGTTCTGATTATTTATTTGTTTATTTACTAAGATGCCCAAGCGTGCTGCACCTCTAAAAATCCCTGGGGAGGAGTAGCAGAGATTTACTTGACATTCATGTTCTTAGCTGGGGAGGACAGAGCAGGCGGTATGTAGGGGCTGGATAGAGGGGTAGCCTAGCCAGGGGAAGGTAGATTGGAAGAGGGCCTAAGTCCAACGCGTGGTGTGAGAGAGCTGTTAGGGGCTTTCCGAGCAGCATCAGAGTAGGCCAAGGGGATTAAGGAAGTATGAAGTCATCCTGCTTGTTGGCACTCTCCGGGAGAGAGACACGGCACAAGCAGGCTGAAAGCTCTGGCCAGACCATCCTCTGAGAGGCTGCCTTTTCCCTTGGCCTTGGTGGACTGACCACATGGCAGCCCCACAGATCCTTGTCTCTTTTCAGCCATCATCCATGTTGCTGGCTGGTGAGCAGCCAGGACAGTCAGGTGAAAAGTGGGGCACAGATGGGAACAACGTTGACAGGGCAGAGACGGTGTCACCCTGCTCCTGCTCGCAAACTGTCACTTGCTCGTGTCCAGGTTCAGGCGACTGTGCAGAATTATACATTTCGTAGCTCTCTGTCTGTGTACCTTTACGCCATATTCCAGACATGTCCTGTGTGATACTGTTTGGTGCCTGCATCGAAGGAGTGGTGTTGAGGGACAAGTAAGTCTGATTTTATCCACACAAACTGGGAAGGGGGGTATTAATATTAGTGTAGTATTAGTCGTGTAAATTAGATATTAAGCGGAGATGACCCTCACCTATTTTATGTCCCTGTATGCAGATTTGGTGAAGCAGTTAATGGCAATCTGGTGATTGGAACACTGGCTTGGCCCTCGCCATGGGTGATTGTGATTGGCTCCTTCTTCTCAACCTGTGGGGCAGGTTTACAGAGTTTGACAGGGGCTCCTCGCCTCCTACAGGCCATTGCTCGCGATGGTATTGTTCCCTTCCTCCAGGTGAGTATGAGTTTCGTCTATTATTAACTTAGGTCACTAAATATGCATCTATAAAAGCCACAAGTCCTTATGTTTGTGCAGGTGTGTGCCTACATGTATATCTGTCTGAATGCAGAAATTACCATATCGGTGAAAGGATTTGTTGCAGTATGTAAGAATGCATGTTTGCGAGATGATGCCTTAGCAGAATGCGGATTTGTAATTGCACCCATTGTGTTCCTACGGGATTCTGTATAGTCAGTGTGTTTTCTCGCTGCCTTTGTGTGCTTCGTCCCTTCATTGCTGGTAGGTCTTCGGTCACGGCAAAGCAAACGGAGAGCCCACCTGGGCCTTGCTCCTCACTGCCTGCATCTGTGAAATTGGCATCATCATCGCCTCCCTGGATGCTGTCGCACCTATCCTGTCAATGTAAGTGCTTTCCTAAAAACAGAAAAAAAAAGCTCTTTGTTGACCCAGAACATTGTAAGCTTGATTGCCACACACTCCTGTGACACAGTTACTCTCAGAATTCTGGACTAAAAGCCATGAAGCTGAAGGAAGGAGTAACTCTACATTATGTGGCAATGCCGGTTCCCCTGCAGGTTCTTTCTGATGTGCTACATGTTCGTTAACCTGGCCTGTGCCCTACAAACTCTGCTTCGTACTCCAAACTGGAGGCCACGCTTCAAGTACTACCACTGGTGAGTCTGACAGGCCTTCAGTGGCCGGTGATGGCAGACACTGTGCCTTCTGCTCGCCAAACTAACGGGACTCGAGCCTTAGCTGTGTACCAAAACATCTTCTGTGAGTGCATATGCTATCTGATAAAAAACATTAATATTTCATTTTTATAGCAGTAAATATATGAGATGTTGAACAGACTATCAGGAAGATCAAGAACAAATATACCAACCATATAACAACCATAAATAAGTTATTCACAGCAACTGTGATGAATCAGACTGACAGGTATTAGGCTGTATAATGATAATTGTATCCAGGCGTGTGACCCTACATTCCACTTTGACCTGCAGGGCGCTCTCCTTCCTGGGTATGAGCTTATGTCTGTCACTCATGTTCATTTGCTCCTGGTACTACGCCATTGTTGCCATGGTGATTGCTGGCTGCATTTACAAATACATCGAGTTCCGTGGGTGAGTAAAATACAAGATATAATTGTTAGGTTTTAAAAAAGGGAAAGCCAAGGCCAGTAGGAGAAGGGGATGAGTAGAGAAAGGGCATTCTCTACTCATGAGTCGTGGAATCGGGCCAAGCTGAGAAGGTTTTGTTTGAGGATCAGTACGTATATATCAGCATTTGCTTCATTTGCACTGCATTTCTGATGCTTTAGAGAAGCACGGCTAACCCGTGCTGGGAAGGTTACTTTAAAAACATATTTTGTTATGGATTACGGAATACATGCTCCATAATGTAAATTGTAACATATCCTGTTAGATTACTCCAAATCTAAATATTTTGCATTACTTTCCAAACTTCAACATAAACATAATGGCTTGCAAGATAAATAAATTAATTCCATTTTTTTTGTTGCTTTCAAATTATTCCGTTGATACTGACAATAATTTGACTTCCGGCAAACAGAAATCTATATCTCCTTTGTTAGTATGTGTCATGCACCAAGGCACCTGGAGCGCACACAGAAGCGCAGGACGCCATAAGTCAGGGAAACAAGGGGTTTTAATGAAAAGCAGTGCAGGCAAATGCAGACTGACAATACAACATTAATGACTGGACTAGGGAAACAAACTGAAACATGGACTAAATACATTGGGCTAATGACAATGATCAGAAACAGCTGGTAAACACAGGAAATCCACACGAGGTTAACAAGAGGGGCGTGGCATACAAAAGGAGTGGACAACAGGGGCAGGACAGGACCCTCCCCCAAAGGTGCGCGTTCCGGGCATGCCTAAGGGGAGCGAAGCAACGGGGACACAACAGTACCTGGGGAGACAAAAGCAACAACATCAATGAGGCACAGGAAACAGCACGAACAGAAGAACAGGTACAAAGAGACTAACTCAGACAACAAACCACAGGCAACGCAGACCGACACAGGAGCACCAAAAAGGGAACACAGAACCCAAGGAAGGGGACAACGATGTGCCAGCACCAGGGGGCACACCCACAGGAGGCACGAAAGGACTGGAAGGGAACAAAGGCACAGAGGGACAAGGAGCAAACCCAGGCGGCATAAAGGGACCGGTAGGCACAGAGAGATGGGGAGGAAACACAAGGGACACCAAGGCAAAGGGTGGAGGGAAACAGGGAGCTGCAGGGAACCCTGGCAGGCAAGGGACGGAAACCGCAGGGGCAGTAGGCGACCGTGAGGTTGGAGCCGAAAGGACCCTCGGTAAGTGCGAGGAGGGAGCAGGAGGGAATGCCGAAGATGGCAGAGGAGGAAGGCGGAGGGGATACAGGCGGAGGGGAGGAGGGAACAGTAGCTGCAGCAGGCAAAGGCACAGCCACAGCCGGCTAAGGCATAGGCGAGCGACGAGGTGTCGGAGGCAGGACCACAACCGGCCGATCCGGGGGCAGAGCAGGTATTGAAACCTCAGGACGCAGAGTTGGAACAGCCAGCCCAGGAACCATGGATGGCAGTGCAGGAACCACAGGAACCATGGGGGGCGACACAGGAACCACAGGGAGCACAGCTGGAGGATCTGGAACCACGGGAACTGGCCAGGAGCTGCGGGCGGCGGCGGTGGAGGAGGTGCAGGAGGCACCACGGGCACTGGAACCATGGGAGGTGCCACGGGCACTGTAACCACGGGAGTACGGCTAGGGTTCAAGCTATGGCAGTGGACGTCGCGCCTTTAAAGACCTTAGGGATTTGCGGAATGGCGTCCTCAAGCGTCCTTGCCCCTCTAAGGGCCAGGTGGGTTCCCAGGAAGGTGCCGGCCGCCGATACTGGCAGCTGAGCGGTAGGCAAACGGGCTTCGGGCGTCTGTTCAGGCAGGCCCATGGTGGCATGCCTGAACACTGCCAGATCCTGAATCTGGAGGCGTTCCTCCCGACACACTGCAGAGCAGACAACAGAAACAGAGACAGCCTCTATGAAGAGCTTGGGCGTCTTCTCCTGTTTTCTGTTTTTTTTTCCTGCCTTGCTCTTGGGTACCTCTAAAAAGTCTGGACTGGAAGGCAAACCACAGACTGTGACCACCAGATTAAGTTTAGCCTCAGCCATCCCATCTCAGCCGCGGCAGGTTGCCATATACCTCTTCCGCGAGGTGCAGGTCCTTGGATGGGGAAATCCTTTCCAGGATTTCAGCCAGGGCGTGAACCGCGTGGTCCTCCAGGATCTCGGGCTGTTTACATTTACATCATTAACAAGGTCGATGTATTCCACCTCACTGAGTCGAGGCATCTTATCTGTGAGTCCGGTCATTCTCTCGTGTACCAAGGCACCCGGAGCGCACACAGAAGCGCAGGACACCAGAAGTCGGGGAAACACAGGGTTTTAATGAAAAGTAAAGCAGCCAAACGCAGACCAAACAGACTAGGGAAACAAATTAAAAAGCTGACTAAATACATTGGACTAATGACAACGATTAGAAACAGCTGGTAAACACAGGGAACCCACATGGGGTTAACGAGGGGGGCGTGGTAACACTACATGTATTCCGTTACTTGCTTATGTAGCACTACATTTATTCTGTTACTCACTAAGCCTGCAGCTAGATGTCTTCTATTGACTTGGATGATTGCAGAGCAGAGAAAGAGTGGGGAGATGGAATCCGCGGGCTGTCCCTCAGCGCGGCTCGCTTTGCGCTAATGAGGCTGGAGGAGGGCCCACCCCATACCAAGAACTGGCGGTGAGGGTCAATATGCACTGCAATTAGCGTGTCTTCCATCGCTGTCATCATAGTAACCTTTATTTACATATTTCCTTTACTTAGCAAATCCTTTCCACAGAATGATATCTATTGAGTTATAAGCTACTTAAATCAGAACCAGCAAATCACAACTATTGCTATTCAGACTAAAACATTTAAATTCCCAAAAGAGCTGTTATAATATTCAATGCTGTTATGAAAATAATGTTCTTTTGCTTTTTTCATTAAAAATATGTAATATAGATTCTGCCAGTGATATTGCTAAGAAGACAACTGTATGGTTGAATGATTTCTCTTCAAAACATTGACATGTATAATTTAAATATTGCACATTTACCAGCTGCGTGAAATGGGTAAATGCTTATTGTATGAACTACTGTGTGCATCTATAATGACAAATAATATAATATCCTACAGTTTTATTTTATTACAGATTAAATCTGTAAGTAATGTAAATTTCACCAAGTTCATATATTTTATATATGGGATAAACCACTCTGAGGTGTGCAGTTATACAAAAATCATTTTTGGAGTTGGAGTAGATTATTTTTGTACAACTGTTCAAGCTATGGCAGCGGACGTCGTAAATGGTTTGTCCCGTTTATACCATGGCTAATACAATATACTAGTCATGATTAATTTCTTAGAAGGAAGTTATTTTCATTAGCATTTAATACTGTCCTAATGAGCTTTACATTGACTGCACCTTCATAATGCAATCATTATGCATTCATACTGTAGAACATTCAGTGCACCTTTGTAATGCCTTTATGATGCATAGGACATTGAAAAGCAGCATGTAAGTACACCTTAACATTAATATACAACAACTTTAATATACATTAATAACAAACATTATCTGATTATATGATTATAATGCTTGTTATAGTTGGTAAGGTATGTTAGAAAGTTTATGTTCTTACATGCTGTTCTGTGAATCCATGATGAAGTTGCACTGAATGTCTATGAATGCATTATAAAGACATTATGAAGGTGCTGTTAATGTAAAACATCACCAAACATAGTCATTATAAGGACAGAATGTCTGGTCAGGCTACTCACTGGAAGCAGGATGTCATTTGAGTTACCACAGAAACCGTCAACAGACCGACACTTACCTTATGAAAACCAAGGAAAAAGATAAGAATGACTGTTTATTTATGATTAAAAAGTGACATGGGTTTCTATATTAACATGTTTAATAAAACATTGAAATGCATTAATTTAGAACTGTCATTAGGCTGCCAGAACTACCTGTGCGGTTACCAACACACACCTGACATCTCTGGACAAATAACAAAATAGTATTTAACAAAAGCTAAGGTCTAAAGTAGACTATAGTATAGTGAGCATGTGGTCATTTTGAGCATTAGAGCTGATTTTCCAGAGGGAATCGAAAAATGATTTAGTCTATTAAAGTGATTTTAAGTCCATTTTAGCAATCTGTGTTTCCCCACACCAGGCCTCAGCTGCTGGTTCTGGTCAATGTGGACGAGGAGCAGAACATGGAGCAACCCCGGATACTTTCCCTGACCAGCCAGCTTAAGGCAGGCAAGGGCCTAACCATTGTAGGCACTGCACTTGAGGGAACATTCCTCAACAACTACCCCCAGGCACAGCGGGCAGAGCAGGTCAGCACCGCAAATACTACACTACCTAGATTTAAAGGAAAAGCGCTCAAACCATATGCCTTGATTACATCTGTAATTTGGGTCCTCTTAGTCTTTGCGGAAGATGATGGAGATGGAGAGGGTTAAGGGCTTCTGCAAGGCAGTGATCTCCTCCAACATCCGTGACGCCACATCCCAGATAATCCAAGCAGTAGGGCTGGGAGGTCTTCGACACAATACAGTGCTGGTGAACTGGCCTCAGAACTGGAAGCAATCTGAAAACCACCAGCCCTGGAGAAACTTTATTGGTAAGACAAATCAGTAAGAAGATGATGTTGAGTTTAATCTGACTGATACAATGAACCGTGCTACAGGGAGGCAGGAGTCAGTAACAGGGAGTCACTCATGTGTGCAGAGCTGGTGAGGGAGACCACCGCAGCCCATCTCGCTCTTCTGGTGCCAAAAAACATCTGTGCTTTCCCGTCTAATGGGGAATGCTTCACTGAGGGATTCATTGACGTCTGGTGGATCGTCCATGATGGTGGCATGCTCATGCTGTTGCCTTTCCTCCTACGCCAGCACAAGGTACTGAACTCCAGTCTCATTGGTGTAGCAACAGTTGTTATTGTCTTGCTGGATAGAACACTCAGTGCTTTCTCTCCTTAAATATGCATGCCTGCAGACTTGTCATTTGGAAAGCTGAGCATGTTATGCATTTTAAGGGTGAACTATGATTGGCCTCGCCCTGTAAACAGGTCTGGAAAAAGTGCAAGATGCGCATTTTTACTGTGGCCCAAATGGATGACAACAGCATTCAGATGAGGAATGATCTTATTACCTTCCTATATCATCTCCGTATTGATGCTGCAGTGGAAGTGGTGGAGATGGTAGGTGTACATTATTATTTTTCAGATAATGACCAAAGTAGCCCAGCTGAGAATATCCTCACATATACACACCAGTCTTGTTTAAACATTAAAAAGTTGTACTTTAAGTGAAGTGTGTGGTAAAAATGTAAACAGTATTTTTAAAATAGAGTACACATTTTCCTATACAGCCTAAATATTGGAGTAAATTTATGTTCAGTTAAAATATCAGTACAGTGGTACCTTGGAACACCGACTTAATTTGTTGCAGAAGGCTGCTCGAGTTGTGTTTTGGTCGAGGTCCAAGTTGAGATACCCCATAAGAAATAACGTAAATGAATTTAATCCATTCCAGACCCCCAAATGACTGTTTATTTAAACTTATCTTCCTACCTAGCTAACGATTAAAAGGATTAACAATCAATATTAAACTAATACACACAAGAAAAAGCAAACATACAAAAGCAAAAAAACGATAATGACAATCCCATACTCTGAACGAGAACAGACACACGTGCACCACCTTCAAGTCTTGCTATAATTTCCTATTTAAGTCCTACAGTTACTCTTACTTTCCTCTGTGATGTGCTGCTATCACTGCTCACTTTCTTACGGGCCGTGATTACTGTATTACTAAATGTACTGTAGATAAAGCACAATCACAGTAAAATTTCAAATTCACACTGAACACAGGAACACAGCTTTCACACATCAAACTCGGTCGAGAGGTACCACGAGGGAGCGATCCGTAGGCACCAGCATGCCAGCAGATCCATCTGCCTTTGTTTCAGCCCATCAGAGGCGCATCTTGATAGGTACAAATTTTAACCAGTCTGTTTTGTTTTGTCTTGTTCCGAGATTTCGAGTTGCGGCTAGATTTTTTTCAAATGACCCGTTCCTGGTCCAAATTGGTAGACTCGAACGTGCCTCCAGTCATACAAGCTGTAGCAGGAACAGTCAAGTTCCAAGATTTCGGTCGAGGTACAAGTCGAAAAAAAATTCAACGGACCTGTTCGACGTCCAAGTTGGTCGAGTTAAGAGGCGTCCAAGTTTCAAGGCTCTTCTGTATTCGGAAGAGTGCCAACAAGGTCATTGCACAGTGCTGCTTCTCTCAGCACATGGCATTTCAAATATATGGTTATTCAATGAAAAATGATAGAGTAACACATGAAATCATCACCCCACCATCTGCAGTGGGTTGGTGCCCTGTCCTGGGATGCCTCCAGGTTTGGCTCTGGACCTCCTGCGACCCTGAATAGGACAAGCAGTTACTGAAGATGGACGGATGGATGGATGGATG
>JAODKE010000114.1:10605483-10618279 GCA_026779605.1 Mormyrus hasselquistii | reverse complement strand
GCTTATTAAATTTAAGTGTTTCCAAAGATTAATCCCACAACAGTAATAAAAGTTTTGCTTTAACATAAATACTAAAATAATAGATCGCTTTAATCGCTATTACAGTTGGGTATGGGCATGCAGTCTTATTTAGATAACATACAAAAAGACGCATAATGTTTAATCATTCGTTTTGTAGCCTATTTGTCCGAGTAACAAAGCAAAGGAATAAGCTGCTTCAGTCGAAAACTGCATTTTACTTTTCATTTAAAATAAAATGCAGGGTTGGCAACTTTGGTCAGCTGCATGAAGTGAGATTTTCTGTTCTGTTCTGCACACACATTTACATGTAAATTTTGTTACCTTGTAAATAGTCTGTAGGGTTTGCAAACTGCCGTAACGTTTTTGATGCAGCTAACTTAAAGTTCAGAATGGAATATAGATTTGCCGTAAGATTTCTTGCGTGAGTCTGAAAGAGTTTGCAACCATGAACACGTACATTTTTGTTTCAACTGAATTGATTTGTATAGAGAATAACCGTATACAGTTGTTAAAAAGCGGAAACTTCGACCAACATGAAATTACTAATAAATGACTTCTATTTATTCAACGTTTTATCAAATGAATACTATGCTTAAAAATTTACAGCTTTACGGTTTCAGGACAGAACAGCCACTCTGTTATGAACATTACGGCTTTTTGAATGTTATTAGTGTTAATGACAGCAGCTAACACAATAGCGCAAATGAAAGGGCTGCATACACCGAAGTAGTTCTTGCTTGTTCATTGGCGTGGGAAAAGGCGGTTCTAGTGTTATTTGGAGGGTAATAACCGTTACCTGCAAGATAGTTATTTTTCTTTTTGCTGCAGTTGTTTTCATTATTACTTTATTTAACTTGATACATCACATTTTTAAATTCTCATCCTTGCATTAGAATATCGACCAGTTAATACTGATGGTATCTCATGCTGCGTCATATGTTTTAAAATTACTACACACTGAATATTGAACCGAAGCTTGACATAAAAAAACTAAATCGCAAATGAAATCGTAATCTCAATTTCTGCCAGAAAAATCGGGATTCGATATCTTCCCCAAATCGTGCAGCCATAATGTGTATATATTAATCTTTTTAAAGTATAAATATTTATATTATTAAAGGGCTCTTCTATCGGAATTGGATCAGAACTGAAAGAATTTGGATTGGCTCATCACTAGTAATACCACTAACATTCACATGATGCTTTTTGAGCGCCACTGAGACTGAACCACAAACACGCAGCCACATGTGCAAGGCTAACGTAGCTCAACACAACTCTAACATCTTTCAATGCAGTAGTGACTGCTAATTGGATAACAGTCCTTTGCGTGTTTTTAGGATATTTTGTAGAGAATTTCATGTACTTTTAAAAACTCTGATTTAGTTTGCTATTGCAAGGTGTCTTATGCTTATTCTCAGTAGCATACCCACTGTATGCTGTAAAGGTGGTTATTATGGTGTGGATGAACACATGCCATATGTTTAGCTCCAATGCCTTATTTACTGTAACTATAAGCTGTATGCCTTATAGTACAGCTTTGCAGTAACTAATGGCTTGAAATTTGTGTCAAGTAGAGTCCAAAAAAGGTAGTTAAATGTAGGAAGGGTCTACTTTAAATGTAGGCCTTATGCCTTTTAGCAAAAAGTTTAAATTGTAATTCCACTTTTCAAAATTAAAATTATATCAGTTCAGGAGTTCTCTGCCAATTTCCATCCATAGTGTTAATTTTTTATTGACAATTTTTCATCATAGTTATCATCAACAACCTTTATTTTCAGATTAAAACGAGACTAACTAAATAAAAATGATCTAGAGGAGGTCTAAGACTATGACGAAGTGTATTGGCAATTTCGTCAATGAATAAAAACGAGAAAAATGTTTGCCTGAGATGATCCTATACTACTTAGTGTGACTTTATATATTAGTTGCATCAACATTGTACGTAATCAATATCTATCAATTAGTTCGGTACAATTAAACTTGTTCATTCATTTCATTTTTGTCACGTGACATAGAACTGAACATATATGTATGACTGCCGATTATGTTTTCTCATTTATAAAAGTAGGGCTGCATTTCAAAAAGTGAGAAAATAAAATGTGAAAAGTGTGCATGTTTAAATAAAGGGCTTGACTAAAGCCGTAAAGCCCTAATATAGTCGTGTTTGTCATTTTAGTGTTCATCGATTTAAGTTAATTATTAGTTTCCGTAATCCCACACGGAAATAAAATTAGTCTCATTTTAATATAAATGTATACAAACCTATCACTTTTAATCGCTATTAGAGTAGGATATGGGTAGCCTTATTTCGAAAAGGTATAAAACATGGTGTGTGTTTCTCATATTCATTTTTATATTTGTCAGAATAACGGCGCAAACGGAATGACAAGCCTTTTCAGGCGAAAATAGTGTTTTTTTTTTTTTTTTTTTCCCCCCCCCCCAAATAAAATGCAGTGTTGTCATTTCAGCCAGTAGGCTAGAGTGAAATTTTCAGTTCTAGAAGTCTGCAGCTCTGCACACATGTAACAGTTCTTACCTTATAAATAGTCTGATTTTGTACTTAATCATGTAAATACACTTTTGACGTAGCTAATTTTAGCCTTATAATGGTATAATATAGATTTGCTGTAAGATTTCTTGTGATTCTGAAAGTCATGCCCAGATCTTGAGTTTTGACGACCCTGAAAACATACATTTTTTTGTTTTCCCTGAGTTGATTTATATAACAACATTACTTTATACAGTTGTTAAAAAGTGGAAACTTCAACGAACATGAAATCACCAATAAATTTAATCTACAAATATTTATTTTAATATTCAGAGAGTGTGGGCCTGGTGGCATTGGAGCGTATGCATTTTTTCCGTTGCTTCCGGGATAGGCTCCGGACCCCCCGTGACCCAATTGGATTAAGCGGGTTGGAAGATGGATGGATGGTGATTTTATTTTTGCACTAATGGCACTACTGATTTTACAGTACTCAGTTTTCGGGTAAATAAACATCTGTTTGTGTTTCATAAGAGTGAAATCTGTCTCTCTGTATATTGCACAGTCAGACCTTAGTACCATTCCTTAACATTGGTTTCATTTCATTATTGTGAACTTAATGACTTTCAGAAATTCGACAAACTTCAAACATCACTCTGCCTTTTAATTTTAGTCAACAGACTGTGTGCCTGTAATCACAAGGTCGCTGGTTCAAACCCAGCCTCAGCATGTCTGCGGGTCCTTGAGCAAGGCCCTTAACCCCCAGCTCCCTCGGCGCCCCAACAGGTGGCTGCCCTTCGCAGACAGCTTGCTCTACAAAGAGCAAGATGAGGGAGGTGTAAAAAAACAATTTCCCCACGGGGATCAATAAAGTTGTAATAACTATTACTACTACATCAACTGTAGTTTGTCGACTGTAATCTTATAGTCGACTAAAACAATTTAGATAACTAAATTGGCAAACTGAATTACATTTTAGTCAAGACTACGACTAAAACTAAATGAAAATTTGCTGCCAAAATTAACACTGCATCTATAGTGTCAACTGAATACCTGCTAGAAAGGAGCTGTTCTGATGTCACTAATGTCTGGTTTATGGATAGGCCTCCAAATTTTGGCTAACCTGTAATGCTAAAGGGTTCCTCCCTTCGCATCTCAAAAATGTAATCTGTAATATAGAAAAAATACATGGTTAGTAACTGTTTCCTCTCAGAACTGAACAACTGTACGGTTATTGTATATCTTGTTTTTCTTATTTTATTGAATGTTATTCTTAGCTGTTATGTTCTTAAGGATCTGGGGAACATTTGCAGTATTTAACTTAGTTCTTGCCTTCTCTCAGAAAATGTCCACAGCTCTGTAAACAGTAGCTTGAAGAAACTGCTGTATTGAGACTTGAAATGAATAGTAATGATCTGTGTGTGAATTTAGTGTGTTTAGCTTTTTGTTAACCTCGGTTGAAGTGCTCACACAAGGAACGATAATCTGTTTTTGTTAGTATCGATATGCTTTGTTTGGTCAGCACACCTCGGTAAGTCATTTGTATGCTTAGAAATATATTTATTTTTGAAGGAAAAAAAGGAGCAAAAGCAGGAGTCGTAGCCGAAGTCATGATAAGGGACGAAGTAGAAGCAAGGAGCACAAAAAGAATCGTGACCGGAAGCGAAGTAGGAGCTGTGAAAGAAAGCAAAGCCATAGCAGAGAGCGCCGACACCGCAGTACCTCTCGCAGCAAAGAACGATCTGGTCGCTACAAAACTGGTCGTAAGAGCCCTCCGTAAGTACAACACTTTTCGCTCGTCTTACATTTTATTGTGTCTGGTTTATGTAGTCTGTCTACCATGTATGGTTAAGTGTCTGGTGAATCCTTCAGTAATGTGTGTGGTTTTTTTTTTTAAATTTTTTTAATTTTCCTCTGAAATTAAGACCTCCATATACAATTTGTATCATGAGTGGATTTCACAGTGCACAGGAAAATAGTAGAAAGTAGTCATTATTAGCTGATGTAACAGGGGTGGGTATTTCAAGATAGACTTGTACATTGCATTTAACATTTTATATTGAACACCCTTGGATAGGGCTGTGCAATATGACCAAAATCTCATATCGTGATCCAGTATTTCACGACTGCACATCATATCCATGGATTTTTTTTTTCTAGAGATCAGCTGCTGTACGAATTTGACAGTCTGCAAATAGTGACATGACGCGTGATCCACAGATGTGCAAAATCCCTTTCTGGTGTACAAATCGCTTCGTATTTTTGTGGATGTGATTTTTTTACAATGCTAAATTCACATTTGTGGATAGTGATATTGTAGTGTTGGGCATTGCGAAAGCGGTTAATAAAGACGAAGAGGGACGGAATTGCACGAAGTTGCTCTTTGGGACCACAACCTCTAAGGACCTGTGGTCCTTATAAGGACCACACAACAAGCAGCAACAACACAATCAATGAACGGCAGGGAACTTGTCCTAAACACGGCAAGGCGCACACATGGCAAGTAATTACATAATAGCTATGACACGCGAGAATCAGGCAAGGACCAAGTACAACCACAGTTAAGGGCACACGTGCATTCAGGTACACAAGTATTTACACTAACAACAATCACACACTATTACAACTGTTTACAAGCACTCACAAGCATGCCACGAAGTTCAGAACCCAGTGGAGCTACAATAGTTTTTTTTTTTCATGCCTGTGTATGAATTAGACAAATATCCATAAACAGGAAAGTAAAAAAATGTGACATGATCCACAAATATAGGAAGCAATCCACAAATATGCAAAACCCTTTTCACATGTACAAATTGCTCAGTATTTTTGTGGATATGATTTCACACAACTAAAAATCTGTATTTATGGATAGTTGTGTGTTTGTGACGTACTGTTTTCTACAGATCAGTTGTGGTATACGGTGCCCCTAAGAGATCAGGGTAGGAATTTTTTTAATTGTTTCCTTGAAATAGTTTTGCATTATAATAACTGTACTGTGTCCATTTTACCTTGCGATACTTTTCCTTTGCTAATATCTGTACTGTTTGTTTGAAGTACAAAAGAATTAATGCACTAATAAGTATAAACTTGAATACATGCCTGTCCAGTTAAATGTGCTTTAAGCATTAAATTATGGGGGACAATACACAACTTGTAACTTAAACATAAATGCTTTTATATATTTAACTGCACCCTGTCCATTCACTGCCAGTTACTGTAAATAGGACAACTGGACTGTTGAGTGTGTAGTGCACACACAAACAATTTATTAAAATGTGCCCATTAAGAAATCTGGAAAACCAAAAGGTGTTGCTTGCTTTTGTTGAAAGATATTACAGGCAGAAATCTTAATATAAAGCTTGAGGATTAAAACCAAACCTTTTTGCTTTGTTCGCTTGATGATGTATGTGAGAATATGCAGATATACTGAAATATTCCTGGAAGCGTGATCGAGTTTAAACCTTAACTCCAAAAAAGTTTTTGTATGCAGTTTTCTGGCTGTAAAATCTTCAAGCATTTTTAATATATTTCAGTGTTTGTGTGAGTGTGGAGTGCCCTTCACATTCAGTAGCCTAGCTGTCTTGCTGAAATCGCTGGCGGTGAATGAATTTCTCACCTTGATCTCTTAGGGGCTCCATAGCTACAAACTGAAAATAGGAAGGGAAGTGATCCACAAATGTGCAAAACATGTTTCACTTGTACAAATCAGTTTGTATTTTTGTGGATATGACACAATACAAATTGAATAATATATTTGTGGATAGTTAATATTAGTGGGTCATGGTACATATTTGTGGATTGTCTTTTGTGGGCTATAAGTAATAAAGTCCAATAACTTCCAAACAAGTGCCGCATCCCATGTAGTGTGTAAATTTGCAAACTGATCAAAATGATGAGAAAATCTTGGCGTAAACGATGTATATTGCAACACCACGACAAACGATTGAGCACAATATGAAATGATAGACGCTTTTATTTCGTCATCCGATATCATCATCACACGGCCCTTCCCTTGGAACACTTGATAGTTTCAGCTTCTGCTTTTTGGTTTCCCAAAATTGAGTTAACCCTCTGAGGTCTAGGGGTGGGGAACACACATTCACTGACTGGTGCATGATCACACATCTCTTTATCATAAACTTAATTCATGGCAAATTAATTATTTATTTGTTTTGGCATTATGCTCATTTTTATTTTAATTTACTTTGTAAATATGTCAGGTTACACCATAAGCAATGGTGCCACTTTATTTTGATCCCAGATATCTGATCACCAAAGTCTTGGGTACAAGAAGATGACTAAGTGATATAGTTTTAACACTCAGTTGGATAAATAGGTTTTTCTTAACTCATGTCAGTATTTCTGGTCTCTCTTCATTGAATATGTAGCAACTTTCATGTGTATGCATGACCCATTCACACCTGGCCACACCTCCCTCCTTTATGGCGCTGATGGGGATGTATCTGGATTGCATTTCACAGTTGCGTCGTTCATCAAATTTACCATGCGACTGCGATTTGAGTATGCAGTAATGCAGCTATTAACAATGTGATTAGCGATCTTCAGGTGAGGGTGGCACTACACGCCCCCAATGCAGGTAAAACAAAGAAAGGTGACATTGTTTACTTTTTTCCGATTTAACCTAATTTTAAAAACTTTAATACTTACGACAATGGACATTTTGAAAAGACAGATTATGGATTTAGTCAGCATTTTTTTCTTCATGTTTCTACATTGATTTCAGCAAGTTATGAATTGAAATGCATGAGAAAGATAAGCAGCGTTGCCGTCGACCCCCAGTGGGTGAACACCTCATGCACCAAGCAGTCACACTGCTACTTCACACTGTTCTTGTAACAAGATATACTGGCTTTCAGGCTGAGATGAGTGTGCCGTTGTTTTCTCAACAGCAAATAGTTATTGATGGAAAGCTTGCTAGACAGTCTTGGATAAGCTAATTGCTTCCTTGTGCAAATGTTTACATTACTTCTGCAGTTTACTTTGGATTAGTCCATGGATATGATATATGAGGGAAATGGCAAGGTTCATTATGTTGCTAGCCTTTTTATATTGGAAATATTTCTCTTGTTAACTTTTCATGCAGTAATAGCAGTTGCACAAAGGGAGAAGCATCATTCTAAGGAACAAGCTCTTCTATTTTTGACTTTTGAAGTGATTCTGATTGTTGTCCTATGAGCTTGTTAGTTGTTAATAGGTCACTATGGCACCACTGGGCAAAACCGAAAAACACTCTCCATGCTTGGTGTGGTTTGGCCTTCGGTGTTGTCAAGCCAGTAATGACTGGCTGATAAGCTGTAAAGCCACGCCCTCCCCCCCCCTCTGTTTCGGATCTTAAATGAACTTAAGACTGCGGCAAAGCCCCAATATTATTATTTCTTCCCAAGACCCCCAGGAAGGTAGCTATTAGTCATAGACTCTGGAATTAACCTTTTTAATCTCAGCTTTGGGCTGAAATTTTAATGGTGGTTTTTGATCTGATTTTCTTACTGTTTGTGTAAATGCTTTCTTGTTTGATATGATAAAGAATTCTGAGGAATGTATGGATCTAACAGCATTGATTTCATTTCAGTCGAAAGACATCTAAAGGAAGCAGCCCTTTCAAGAAGGATAAGAGTCCAGTGAGGTGAGTCTGACAGAGGTTCCTAGGGTTTTGACTGATTTCTTTAAAAGTCAATGCAGACTTCCTCAGATGTGGCACAAGTTGGTTACGTAATATTTTTGTATGCTTGTATTTCAAAGGGAGCCAATTGACAACCTGACCCCTGAAGAGAGAGATGCACGCACTGTGTTCTGCATGCAACTGGCAGCCAGAATACGCCCTCGGGATTTGGAGGAGTTCTTTTCAGCAGTGGGAAAGGTCAGTTGCTGCTTTAATATATTTGGATTTGCGTGTCTTATTTCCATTAACTACAGGAAGTCAAATATTTTCTTTACAGGTTCGAGATGTGAGAATGATTTCTGATCGAAACTCAAGACGATCAAAGGGAATTGCGTATGTTGAGTTTGTGCAAGTGAATTCTGTACCACTGGCAATTGGATTAACTGGGCAAAGACTTCTGGGGGTGCCAATTATTGTCCAGGCTTCACAGGTAATACCATGTTTTTGTAGTCATTTCAGTAAAGGGGTGCCAGGAGGATAGTTTTAAGAAATCCACCAGTTCTAGGATCTATTGCCTACTGTTATTGTATTTTAACAAGGTGACACTGTGGATCTTAATTATTTTTATCAAAAATACTTCTATTTGTATAAATAGAAATGGAAGAAAAACTGGATGGTATTGATTAGTTCTTAAATTTAATTTGCTGAATGTAGTGTGAAATAACATTCTGCAACAATTTCGCAGTTTCTTTGTTCTGTGGTAGCTGCATTGTGTTGTGGGGAATCTGCACAATATGCTTTGATAGCAGCTTAAAAGGTCTCTGCTCGTTGCACGTGTGTATACAGTATGTGTGGGGGGGGTGTTTTTGTTTTAAAGTTTTGTCTTTGTGTTTCTAGGCTGAAAAGAACAGGGCTGCTGCTATGGCTAACAACCTGCAGAAGGGCACTGCAGGACCCATGAGGCTATATGTGGGATCTTTGCACTTCAATATCACAGAGGACATGCTACGAGGAATCTTTGAGCCTTTTGGAAGGGTAAGGATTCCCCCATCTCCAAACTGGTTTTGCCTACAATATATTTTTCTTCTATATCAATTTTAAATTGACGATTTATCCTTTAAACTGTTAACCGTGCTTCCAACGGTATCGTCGTCTTATCCGTCAAGGAGTGATGGATGAATATATATGGCTAGGCATTTGTACTCTGCATCTTGTATTGCTGTTTAAGATGCACATAATCGAGCACAGTATTGTCTGACATTTTCATACTTGTCAGCTGTTTTTATTGAAGGAAGGTAATATCCTTTAATTATATGAAGTTTGAGCTTTGAAGTCTGTTTCCCTGGATTAAACTTAACGTTTGTCATTTTGGTCAATCTATTTACCAGATTGAAAGTATTCAACTCATGATGGATACTGAAACTGGAAGATCAAAAGGATATGGCTTCATTACAGTGAGTTGATATTTTCAAGGTGATGGTGATAATGGTAATAAGTTATGGCAAAGGGTGCTTCTTGTAGTCATTTGGTGTACAGGGCTTGTGCTTGCCTTCAGTTTGCAGATGCTGAGTGCGCTAAGAAGGCCCTAGAGCAGCTGAATGGGTTTGAGCTGGCCGGCAGACCCATGAAAGTGGGTCATGTCACCGAACGCACTGATGCGTCGACAGCAAGCTCCTTCTTGGATAGTGATGAGCTGGAGAGGACCGGCATTGACCTTGGCACTACTGGCCGTTTGCAGTTGATGGCCAGGCTCGCTGAAGGTAGTTTTGGATTGATTATTTGCATTTTTATTTTTTTTTTTGGTGTGCCTGTTAGCAGATATAACCGTTGAATTTGTGTGCTTCTCATGTGATCACCATGCCCATCCGTTTCCCTGCAGTATATGGATTATTAATATTTTCAAAGAACCGTGCTCTATTTTTTTTGTGTAAATGGTTAGACGGTGGACTGGTGCTGGACAAGGCTGGATTTGTTTTTCTTATTATCCAGACTTTAACTGTAGAGTTGACATAAATAATTGCTGGTCTTGGGGGGGGGGATACTTGTGATGGCACTTTTGTGGGAAACTGCTCAGGAACTTTATGGGTTTAAATATAATATGTGCAGAGAGGTGGATGTGGAGGAAGCTTTGTCTGCCACGGCAGCAGGTACATAGGGACTGTAGTGTGCTTGAGGGACCCATTTCCAAAAAGCACATGGTTTGCAGTAATATTGACCTGTGTGTTTTCCCAGTGATGGAAGAAAGGGGGAAGACGGCCCCACATTCCTGTCTCGGAGAATACAAACAGGGCTTGTTTGCCAGTGCGATCCCCTTTATGCTGCGTAGGCTGGCCACTCTGTTTACTATTATAAGTGTCAGTGGAGAGGCTGCAGTAGCACACTAAAGCAGAATGCACCATTGTCTTAATATCTACATGCAACAATTTCTCCAGTTGGGTTTACAGCTGAAATTGGTAATGGCTTTTGTTGACCAGTAAGTGGTAACTTAGCAATCATATCTCTATTGCCAGTTTCGGTAGGACTGAATAACTTAGGGATATAGTGATTATAGGCAGAACGTCATATTTTTGGATAGAATCACAATCAATTTTTTTCTTGTTTGCAAACCACTCATTGGAATGTATGTAGTAATTAACCATTTAGCCACTTGGCCAACAGTTGTATATATCAGGGGCGTCACTGTCAATTTACATCAGTAATCGAGTAATCTGACGATTTTAATCTGCTGATTCATAGAGTAATCATTTATATAACATAGCACATTATATAATATAAGCATTGCAGTTGGTTTACACTGAGTTACACACAGGAAATGTAGGTACTCCAATCACTTAAGGTGCATGTTTTTGGACATTTGAGGAAACCGTTGAATCCGCTAAAAAAGCGTGCACTCATAGGGCGGACATGCAACCTCCGTAGATGCAGAGGCAGTGCTGCCCACTGAACCGCTCGACAAGCTTACAGTTTTATTGCATGGCATTTCATGTCCTTATGATTACACATCACAAGGATCATTCATATCTTTGTTGTTGGACTCGTAGATGCTGTGACACTTTTTTTTTTGACAAATTACAAATAAGTGAAGAATGGAAAATGCTAACAAGAACTAGTCATGAAAAGACATTTGTCTTTCACTGTGTAGAAATAATTTGTAGAGAGATGGTATTGAGCAGAAGCGACCGGTTTCAGTTCTGCTTTGTCTGCTAGCACAATGCAAGGCACCGCTTAGAAAACCAGAGTTTGACTATTTGAGGATATAGTTCATTTGCAACTTCTAATTTACAAAAACTTTAAATCGCGATGTGAACTTTTTCAGTATGTTTCAGCCCTTATGCGTTCACAAAAACTTATGTATTATCTAAAATGATGCAGCTAAGCATCTGGGCTAGCGTTCACTTATGCAGCAATTATTTTTTCCTACAGGTAAGTTAAATAATTTAAGTCCAAGTGATGACAAGCTAAGGTACTCAAAGGTTAAATGGCGCATTAACTGCATTGTTGGGTGAATCTGTCAAACCTGAATGTCTTAATGCATTTGCATTGCAGTTGTGCTGTGCTGATATTAAAGGTCTTTTTGCAATACTGGCAAATAGCATTTTCATTTACTTTTCACGTGAAGTTCTTACAGGCACATGCATTCACTTTTTATTTGGATTCTAATCAATTGGTCTGTTGAATTTTGCAAATCCAAACTTTTTCCACACATTCGAAGTTAAACCTTTTTTGGAACGAATTCATCAGCCATGCTGAGCACTTTATTCAACAGTGTAGCCTACCAGTCTATGGACCGTGTTTAACACAGTTTTTGCCATATTATTTGCAGTCTTTTTTTTGTGGTGGTTAGAAGAGATCAGAAGTTTTTCAAATAAGTGAGAGAGCGCGCTGATGTTACGTAGGCTGAAGTTGCTGTTGCACACCGGTCCGCATTTGTTGTTGCTGTAGCAGCTTATAAGCATGCAGGGTTTTTCCGTCGTCATAATGTAAGTAGTGCACTTTTATAACTGGGTATTCATTGGAAGCGCGAGTCATACATGCTATCGGAGTGTGACTGACTGTAGTGTTAGTTGCCTCACTTGCGCCCCGCTTTGGACAAAAGCATCTGCTAAATAAAAGTAGATTTCCTTTATTCCTTTATCATGCGATAACTCGAATATTTATTATGGACAGAATTGCAATTGTCACGATAAATTGCTTACCACCCACCACTATGAGCAACTACCCCAGATTTCTAGCATAAACGTCTTCATTTTGACTGCCTAGGTACCGGATTGCAGATCCCACCCGCTGCCCAACAGGCACTGCAGATGAGTGGATCCCTCCCGTTTGGGGCCATGGCTGCCGTCTCCGGTAACACTTATGTTTATGTGTTTCAGGATGTCGTAAAGCTCTGTCCCCTTTCTAAGTTGTAACTCAGTGTTTGTGCTTCTGCGCATCATCATGAGTATAAATATGAACTCCCCTTGATGTTGAAGCTATCGGGCCTTATTGTAAATTTCCACCAGAAAAACTATCATGACAGTTTAAGGAGCAAATCTGCATTACAAAAATGCATTTATTTAGACAGCTGGTTAGCAGCATAGAGAAAGTGATTTTTTTTTTTTTTTTTTTTTTTTTTTTTTTTTGGGGGGGGGGGCGGGCGCGCGCCTCCTCGCAGCACCAAACCACTAGTC
>JAODKE010000114.1:10594466-10605383 GCA_026779605.1 Mormyrus hasselquistii | reverse complement strand
TGACACAAATAATTTGTTTTTTTGTACGTGGGGTTGACATCGTGTGGTAGGTTTTTTTTTTTTTTTTTTTTTTTTTTTTTTTTTTTTGTGGGGGGGGGGGGGGCGGCTGGCCTTTTCAGAGACCTAAACACTTGATGCTGCAGCTCGTTAGGGATCGAGTTCCTCCATGGGACTGTGAGCTTGTTAATTACAGGAAGCATTGTGTTTAGTGGGTGTGGCATAAACTTCTGAACATTATCCAAGTATTAGGTTTGTTTTAATATTCAGGTATGCCAATAATGCCAACTTATATTTGACAGGTACTTTTTTACTGTATATAAAACTGGTGGATAAATAGCTTCCTTGTTACAACTTCAGGAAGTTGAGTTTTTGGTTTTGCAAAAAAGTTTTATTTGGTTAATATATTCAATGCTGCAGGTTCTGCAAAAACTCATCTGCCATTTTTGTCACTTCACCTGTGTTTCTTATCAGCTATCAACCCTGCTTTGAACTTGAATTTGAATATGAGCGCCGCCATGAATCTCCCTACGCAGCCTATTGCCACACAGAGCTTCCAGCTTTCCAATATGTTCAATCCTCAGTCGTAAGTGTTAAGCCTTTATTACCTTGTTTTAATTAAAAACGTCTGAATTGTGTGAACGCACTGGCAGCCAATGCATCACATATCTAGACATGAAGGTGCTGTGTTTATAGTTTTGCCATGTGTTTTTACATGGAAATGAAGCCTTTGGAAATCACATTTATGGAGTTGTGCAGGTAGTCGGTACAATAAAACAGGACCTTAGTGTTCTGTGCATCTTTTAAGCACTTAGGGCAGGAGTACACCTTGAACAGGATGACAGTTTGTCACATTGCATATCTAGAGACACTGATTTCAAAAGCATGCGTTACCAACATGTCCTATGATGGGTTGGCGCCCCATCCTGGGTTGTTTCCTGCCTTGCACCCATAGTCCCCCCCGCAACTCTGAATAGGACCGGTGGTTACAGAAATTCCAGATCTATCTATTGCACGCAATCCACAGACTAAAGCTGAACAGTTGTACATGGAGAATTATGACGTTATAACCGAAAGTAGTAAGGATATGCACAGTTAACAGGGGTCAATGCACTCCACACAGCAACCCACAGTGAACAATATTATACGACTGAAGCGTTACAGCTGGCATTTCAGCTATGGTGTGGTATGGCGGTGTATGGATCATTTCATGGCATATGATGATTTCAAACGGCTACCGCTCAGCACTAATTCTTCCCAAAAATTGATGTAATTTTTTCCCTTCTCTAAATATGTGGAAATGGTTTAGGAAAAGCTTGCCCTGTTTATGAATCGCTTATTTTTGAATAGACTGTTCTGGAATCTTAGCTTTAATTAATGCCTTTCAAAAATGGTATCACATCTCTCCAGTAATGAAAAGCTTACTTTCAGGTTGTTACCCAAAAACTGCCTTATGATTTTTGATCATTGGTTATCCTGTGATAGTCTTGGTACCTTCTGACTATGTATAACACGGTAGCTACCTAGTTCTTACATGTTGCCTCAGTCATGCTAGCTAACATTTTTACTCTCCCCAATTATCTAATGGTGTGTTCCTTATTTTTGACACTACTGTGACACAGCTAATTGTGTATTCATACAAAAATCATTTAGACATAGTATTTTAAATACTGATAGAAGTACCATTTAAAAAAGCTAATTTGAACATGCTTTTTAGTTTGAAATGTGGTGTGGTTGTCAGTTTTTTCTTACCCACATGTCACTCATGATTTAAATGTGTTATTTTGCAGTGAAGATGATCCAGGCTGGGACGTTGACATTAAGGATGATGTCATTGAAGAATGCACTAAGCACGGGGGGATTGTCCATGTGTACGTTGACAAAAATTCACCTCAAGTAAGAATCCTCTTTTTGGTGCTTTTTCCATATAGTTTGCTTGAAATGAAAATCTCAATGTACATTAATTCCATTGTATTGATTATTGTACAATTTTTTAACATGACATAGATCTGATTAATGAAGTGTTGCCAATTTTTAGCTAAATTCAAATTTTTTTTCTCTCCTCCGTCCTGCTTCAGGGTAACGTGTATGTGAAATGTCCAACAATTCCCATTGCCATGGCTGCTGTGAATGCATTACATGGGAGGCTTTTTGCAGGTACGATTGTGTGTGTGTTTTTGATTCTGGTATTTTATGCAGAGAAAGGAAATTCAAAACCTTTTTCCCTTTTCTAGGTAAAATGATTACAGCCGCCTATGTGCCCCTCCCAACCTACCACAACCTCTTCCCGGATTCTGTGACAGCCACTCAGCTATTAGTTCCTAGTCGTCGGTGATCCAGCTTACTATGTTGTTTTAGTGCCTACTGATTAAACCACAGAAGAGACCTGTGCTACAAAATTGGAAGCTTGATCTGCCCAAATGGCTTCCTCGTCCCAGTCATAAATTGTGGCACTCATTTAGCTACTTCGGTTTTTGTTTTTTTTGTGAGGAAAGTCTTCACTTGGGCTGTAATTATATGGAATTTATAACCTTTGCAAAAGTGTTTGAAATATGAGGTTTGCATAACATCCATGAAATAGTAAACGTGTGACATTTCTACATGCATAATAAAGGAGTTATATTTCCAGTTCACCTTCTTTTGGTCATCTGTTGTAAATTCTCCCTGCCTTTGCTGGTAGTGTCAATGTAAGGTTAAAACACCAAAAGGGTCTTTTGAGAAATGTACTTATCTGTTTTAAGCTCTATGAGCTCTGGAGTCAGTGTGACAATGTTTATTTGAAGACCACCATGTTTTTCTAACTTTTGTAATCAAATTTTGATTTTGTAAAGAACCAATTAAAAATTGATTTCAATTTAACTTGGCATTTTCTGTGTTTTTCCCCCACCCCCCTCCACGCTATAGACCAGGGGTGTCGACCCCAATCCTGGAGCCCTACACATTTTGGGGTTTCCCCTCATTTAAATTACCTGATTCAACTCCTTGTGCTAATTACCACACAAGCTGTCCAGGACTCCAGGCTTCCAAGACTGGAGATTGACACCCCTGCTATAGATCGTAGGTCAGCAATTGGTGGCCCATGCATCTAGCCCACCTAGAAAAACTTGGTCTTCTATTTTTTTTTTAAATTATTATGGTATCTTAGAGCAGCGATCTGATGTACTTTTATGAGTTTAGAAAACTACCTAAAATATTCAAATAAAACATTTCAAATGTATAGCTGCATTTTTTTGTGACAGTAAAACAATACTGCCCCCTTATTAAGCACTGTTGAATAAACTGGCCCATGGTTGAAACTAAGTCCTGCTATAGATGGTTTTCCAAACCCCTGTCCTTGTGATTTCATGTACACTTAATGATTTGTGTTCAGTTGAGATCAATTAAATTTTACTTTTGTTAACCAGATTATCATAAACTTAGAAACATCCTTTATTTATGTGGAAGGGTCATATTAATCTTGTATTAGGGCTGAGCAATTAATTGGAAAGTAAAACTCTTTCAGCACATCTAATCCATGTCGTCTTGCCCATGTGAGTAACTTTTTTTTTTTTTTTTTATTTCTGTTAATACTTTCCCCAGTGTGTGTCCATGTGCTGTCCCCTTAAAAACATACTACCGCGCGTGTGTTGTCACGTGACTCCGCCCTGTCCAGTCTGCCGCATGAAGGTGAACTTGGTCAGCTGGCTGGCTGTGAGATTTTGAGATGTGTGCACACACATTTACGTGTGTTACACGTGTTACCAATTTATTACCTTGTAAATATTTTGTACGCTTTACATGTAGTTAATTTTAGGTTTATAATGGAATAAAGTAGATTTGCCATAAGATTTCTTGTGTGTGTGAGAGATATCAATTAGAAGATAATCTGCTTGAGACAAAAGGAAAAAAAATCATCCGCTTAGTGATCACTATAAATGTTTTTTGTTCCTTGCAAGAAATACAAACTATTTTCTACTTTTTATGGAACTTGCTTTTTACATTAAAAGTAAAATATGACCTTTTTCATAAGACATTTTCTTTATAGGGCAATTGTGCTTCGATTTCAGTTGAAATATTCAATAACCATAAATGGTTCATCCGTGTGTTTCCTTCAATTTTAAAATCATAAAGATACACAGTCCTTCATTAGAAAAAATATTCCAGCTTTAATAGTTGAGCATATATGCAGTATAAACCTTAGCAGTGAAATATGAGGGCAAAAAAACAAACTAATCCATTAATCGTAATTGTGGTAAAATGTTCAATTAATCATGATATTGATCTGCGGTTGTATTGCCCAGTCCTAGTTTGGATTGTCTAATTTTGTGAGGGTATAGATGGAATGCCAGTCTAGCACAGGGCATATATGCACTGTTCAAAAACACTTTGACGTCTGTGCGTCCCTCCATGGATATGCCTCCCCAAACCATCTGACCCACCACCATACCGGTCATGCTGAACAATGTTATAGGCAACATAACATTCTCCACAGCTTCTCCAGATCCTTTCATCTCTGTCACATACTCTCATCTGCGAAAAATACAGTGTGCCAGCAGCAGACCTGCCAATTCCGGTATGCTATGGCAAATGCCAATCGAGCTGCACTGTGCCGGACAGTGAGCACAGGGTCCACTAGAGGACGTCGGGCCCTCAGGTCACCCTCATGAAGTCTGTTTCTGATTGTTTGGTTAGAGACATTCACACCAGTGGCCTGCTGGAGGTCATTTTGTTTGGGTTAAGGACCTTCTGTGGTCCTGTCCAGCTCTCCTAGAGTAACTGTCTGTCTCCTGGAATCTCCTCCTTGCCCTTGAGATTGTGCTGAGAGACACAGTAAACCTTTTGGCAATGGCAATTATTAATGCGTCATCCTGTTGGACTACCTGTGCAACCTCTGGAGGGTCCAGGTATCACCTCATGCTACCGTATGACCGTAGCAAAATGCAACACTAGTGAAAAAACTGTGAAAAACAACGAGGAGGGAAAAATGTCAGTGGCCTCCACCTGTGAAACCATTCCTGTTTTGGGGGTCGTGACACTGGTACCCCTCTAGTGCACCTGTTGTTCACTGCATTAACACCAACGCAGCTGAAACCGATTAATAACCCCCTCTGCTACTTAACTGATCAGATCAATATCCCAGATGTTTAATTGACTTGATTCTATTCTCTGATTAAAAAGTGTTTGATTTTTTTTTTGAGCAGTGTATTTTCACTGTACAATTGAGATCCTCCAGTATAGTAAACTGGATTCATATAAGTCTAGGATAAGTAGTCTTTCAGTTCCTGCTTTGGATGATGGAATTGTAGCTTTGACTTTAAAACTACATGTCTTGGCTTAGTTGTAAAAACGGAGAGCTATAATTGTGATGGGGCTGAGCCATTACTAAATTCATATCAAGATTTGTCACTGATGCAAAGATCCAGTAGCAGTTCTAGAGAAGCAGGACATCAGCTTCTCAAACTAACAACATTGGTGATGCAATATGATTAAAATACATCTTTTCTGGAAAGGATAACTTTGAATTTGAATAGGCTGTGACTTTGTATACTAGAAAAATGTCTCTTGTTCTAATTTTGATTGCCACTGTATGTGTTCAAAGCCTTCGTAAATTGTTTTCAATATAAGTTGAAAGGTTTTACATGATGTACAAAGAATTTATAATAATCACAGTGGTGATGTGAGCACAATTGCATGACTGGACAATGTAAATAGTGACGTGGAAAAGAATAAGGCTTCAGTACCTTAACTGAACAGTATAAGAGCCAGATGCTGCAATTAAACTGCTCATGACAGCATAAACATTCTGAATGCTGGAAGGGTATTTATGTAAACTATCTGTCCCACTGTTTCTCTTGTGGTGAACATCTCAATCTCCTCAGTAATTATAGTCTTCAAAACACCTGCTTGACCTTTGTCACCAGAAGTTACTGAAGACTGATGAAGAGAACTCCCTAGTATGACTAGGATATTATTTCTCAGTTGAGGCTCCGTGAAGAGACTGAAATGTCAAGGATTCCCACATGCTTGTCTAAGGAACTCAATCCAAATGCACAATATTCCCAAAGAGCTTTAGAAAATCACTCGCGAAAAGGTCTTCATGCTCACTGAAATGGTGTCCCAAATGCAAGCTGTTCCCCAGCCTCGCTGCAAAGAGCGAAGGTTGTCCATGCATTACCTGTATTTAAAAAGAAAAATTGCAGACAGGCCTACAAAGAGGAAGTATGATTGATTTAGAAATGAACTGTCTTTATACTTCCAGGGTCCTGAGTTCTGTGTGTATTCAAGCCAGAGTGGCTAATCGACATGCCTCGATCAGGTATGTGTCTTATGATGGTAACCACTCCAGGAGGAGCAGACACATTCGTATTTTCCCGATGGACAGCTACAGCGACCGTGAAGAACAACGGTGATGTGACAGGGAGGTAGAGGAGTCAGCCTGTACAAAGGAGAACAACAGTGTTTTGTTTTAGTCATCTAGATTCTTAGTCATTTATAAATGTCTTCCATACTTTGATTGCATTTTAATGTTTAAACTGAATTGCTTCAGTAAAACATCCATGCTAAAAAAAATACATTTATCCAGCAGGAGAATATCTTTGTCATTGTTCTGCAGTGACTTCACAAACTGTTGGCAGGAAGCCTGAAACAATGCTGATTTCTGCGCCAGTGTAATATGTATGAATTCCAAGGTGTTTATGGTAATTCGCCCAATGGATGGTTGAAATGAATTTAAAGGAAAACCTTCAATATATTTACTCTGAAAGTGGTTAATCTAAAATTAAAGCACTGTTAAATGGATATAGTGAACTGACCATCGGTCAGTGATTAGAGACAAATCCTGTTCAGTTAATGATAATACTCCAGTTTTATTCATATGCACTTTGGTGGGGGGGAGACCGGGGTCCGTGTTGAAAAGCATCAGTACGTTTTCGGTAACTGCTAATCCTAATCAGGACGGAGCCCCAGCCCATCGCAGGGCACAAGCACACACCCTTCACCATTCACTCACAAATGCACACCTATGGGCAATTTGGTAACCTTTAAGCAGCATGTTTTTGGCCTGTGGGGGGGGGGGGAACGGAGCACCTGGAGGAAATCCACACTCTCGACTCCTCTATGACTGATGCCAAAGCACGCTTCATAATCATACATATGCGTATCACGAATAACAACAGACCCATCACAGCTGGGAATATTTACGGCCCTAACGCCAGCAACCCAACATTCTTCCACAACTTTTTCACTACGCTCTGTAACTTTTCTCATTCCCCTATTATAACAGGGGGCAATTTCAACAAATCCTTCACTGGACAAAACCACCAGTTTATGGTCTTCTGACATGTAATCGGCTAATGAGTAATTTTGGCCTTGGCCACAGCTGGCGACTACAGCATCCACTTATTACAAAATTCTCTATTTTTGTCTCAATTTAACACTTATTCCTGCATAGACGTCTTTCTGATTAGTAATTATTTACTGTCACATGACTCAAATACCCAAATTCACTCCATTATTATAAGTGATCATGCCCCAGTTTCTCTGCCCTGGAACATGAATGTATTAAGACGAACTCCCAGATGACCTCGTAATTGGCCACGTCGCCCACGCAGCATAGAATTAAAGAAATTTGTTCATTGTCCCCCTGTTACTGTAATGATTTTGGAAGTTGTAATTGTTCGACTCCATTATTCACGGTTCGGTGGAGTACCTCCATTCCACCTAGCAGACATACATATGAGGTGATTGATTGGTATTGATTGATTCTGATGGCGTATCGACTAATCTTCCTGAGATTCAAATACGTCATCCATGATTCACCCATAATATTATTGTGCCAAGGTCGAACTGCACAAACATGTTTTTCACTGATCACTGTTTTTTACCAATAATTGTTTTTTCCGGAACACTTATCTCGTCCTGGGACACTTATCTTGGTTTTGGGGAAGAACATAGAGCGTCGCCCAAGGACGCTTGCCTTGTTAAGAAGGGAAAGTGTTACCCAAGGACACTTGCCTTGTTTTTCTAGGAATTAAAAGAGAAAGTGTTGCTTAGGTATGCTCTGCAGCTGCAGGCTGTTTCACTCCACTTAGGTGAGAATTGGAGAACTGAGAGCGCATTGTCTGAGGGGAGGGGTGAGCCTGGCCGGCCCATTACCTGCCCACACGCACACAGTCGCCTTCTTAATTTAGTATAAAGGAAGAGGGAGATCTCAGCACTGACCAGAGCTCAGCCGTGGGATAGAGCGCACATCGCCCAGCACTTTCTTGGGACTCACGTGTTGGTCTCCTGCCAGGACTGAAAGGGCTCCCCAGTCCGTGTGAAGGTGGGTGATGACGGCACGTCCGAGTGTAAATAGCTTTGCAGCTGCTGATGCATTTTAATGATTAAAGGGACTACTTATCAATGCTTATATTTCATAATTTTCCTTATATTCCATAATTTTGTCTTATTATATTTCATAATTTTGCATATCTTTTAATAAAATATTTCTGAGCGAACCAAAACGTGCCTGTTTGTTCCTTTGAAAGCCCTAACAACAAACCTCGCAAAGTTTCACACTCCACAGGGGCATTAGGCAAGGATGTTCACTCACTTCCTCTCTGTTCACTATTTTTATTGGACCCCTAGCAGCAGCTATCCAGCAGAGCGTTGAAATGAAAGGAATCCCATCGTCTACTATCGAACACAAGATCAGTCTTTACACTGATGACATTTTACTTTTCCTGCAGGATCCAACCACATCACTAAAAGCAACCATTGACCTCAATGAAGCATATTCGAAATTATCTAATTATTCAGTTAATTGGTTCAAATCATCTATCCACCTACAGGCTTCCAAAATTTGGGATAGCTCAGCATGGAGTGGTCATATCACATACTTAGGTATTAAAATTTTCCACAAGAAGTATGTATTTGCTAAACTGAATTATGCACCTCTTCTCAACATTGGATGTACCTTCCAGTATCATTCATTGGCCATATTGAATCAATCAAAATGTTGGTTGTTCGAAAGAGAAGTTACGCACTTACAATGACTTTGCGTCAACCAACTTCCACTTGGCTAAAATCCTTAAACTCAATTATACATAGCTTCTATTGGAAAAATAAAAAGCCCAGAATAAAATTAACTACTCTTCAAAAACCCAAACATCAAGGCAGTTTTTACACTACTCTCGAGCTACTCGACTCCAGTATATCATTAGATGGATTCATCTCTAACCATTTGACACAACTTGGATAGATACAGAGCAAACATTATGCCAAGAAATTCATATTTCTGTTTGACCTTTTGTAAGCCAATTCATTAGATGCCATCTATGTTTCAAGCATCCATCCATTGCAGCAACTTTGACAGCCTGATGGAAATTCCACCACCTTTCACAAAAAGCCCCGTTCTACCATCTGAGAACATCTCAATTTGGAATAACCCAGACTTTGTTGTTGAGAAGAAACTTCTAGGTTTCAAGTCATGGATTGATAAAGGTATAACACACCTCAGTAATCTTCCAGGATAAGAGCTTAGTATCATTTTCCTCTTTGGTCCAGGAAATTGGGGTCAAGACCCAACATTTTTTCAAATGTCTACAACTGAGATATTTCCTCAAAAAATGAATGTATAAAATTTTGTTAAATCGTGACTTATCATTCTCTCCCCATATTTATGTGGGAACAAGACCTGTCTCTTACTCCAAACCCAGTTTTCTGGACTAAGATCTGCAATAACATCTTTTGAATAAACACCAGCACGAACATTAACCTTATACAAGACATGGTCATTCACAGAGTTCACTTCAAAGGTAATAAGTAGTACAGAATGGGACTGACACGCTGGTATATGGTCACAATGCTCTCTCAACACCCAGAACATCTACTTGCACGCCTTCTGATTTTGTACACCCATTCATATTTTTTTGTAAAAAATCATAAATTCACTATCACTATCATTTCCTGAGCTGCCCTCCCTCTGTCACCAGTACTTTGTCTGCTAGGCGATACAACAACAATCAGTCTGAATAAAGAATCCACAGGATGAGTTCTCTTAGCCTTAGCAGTCGGTAAGAAAACCATTCTTGTGAACTAGAAAACAATGAAAAATTTGGAAACATTGATTTTTCTCAGCTTGGAAAGTTTGTCCACCTCAATTAAAACCAAATCTCTGATCTAGAAGCACACCAGGACCCAGCTGTAAAATACATAATCTACACTAATCACATATTGGGCTTCCTCTCAGTGTCTTTTCACTCTGATTCTACCTGGTCTATGTCACTGTAAGATTTAGTCACGATCGCGCGTCCACCCCTGACCACGTGTGTGTGCGCATTCACACACACTCACAAACATACTTGCTCATAACCAACATACACACTTACTTCCTTCAGTCGCTACCATCCTCTCCCTTATTCTGGCTTTATATGTAAGCATATATGGGTTCAGTGAAGAAACCGGTGGGGGGGGAGCGTATTCCATGAAGCAGGAGTAGGGGAAAGTCTGACTTATTTCGACAAGTCTGGCTCATTTAAGTGGGAGTTCCGTTCCATCAACATGTCTTAAATGAATCCCTGCTGAGTTACCATGGTAACTTAGGCAAGTGAGCAAGTCTGCTCCGGGCCAGTAGCCTGTACTGTGAAGCGGGGTTACTGGCTTATCAGGGTAACTTGTCAGATTCAAGGTAAAATCCGACAAGTTACCCCGATAAGCCAGTAACCCCGCTTCATAGTCCAGACCACAGGTTAACTGTCTCGCCTAGTTAAACATTGTCTCAAAGAACGTCCGACGTGTGGGAACAGATTCCCGAAAGATCATTCAAACAAAACAAAATTCCACACTCTCACTACTCACGTAATAAATAAATAATAATAAATAATAATTATATATATATATATATATATACATATATATATATATATATATATAAGCCTATAAAAATCATATCTCAGCATT
>JAODKE010000114.1:10567761-10594366 GCA_026779605.1 Mormyrus hasselquistii | reverse complement strand
TATATATAAGCCTATAAAAATCATATCTCAGCATTACAATTAATTCCAAAATAATTAAAATAAAAGCATACCCATATTACAAAGGTCAAACATGAAATGCAATGACAAATTGAGAAAAATATCCATTATAATAATATGAACAAGAAGATATATTTATATCTTGTTTAGTTACAATCTACTTTGTTTATTAGTAAAAAGCAAAGACAAAACACTTTTGTGCAGAACATTTCACACAGATGCGATTGAAAAGTATTTTCACTGGGGATCGGTCCCCAAGCTGGTCTGGGCTGGTGGCCCTCCGGTGGCCACTTTCCCACCTACTGATCTCTCTGGACTGGAACATCCTGTATAACCTGCTTCTTTTAACGCATCACACCAGTTTAGCACTTTCTCATCAACTGACACAGACTGAAGGGAGGAGGAAGGGAAAAAAAAACAGCAAATTCCATCCTAGAATAGGGGGGTATTTTCCATGCGTCGCTTAAATCATCCAAGATCAGATAAGTTAATGGCCATGAAACTCATCCTATTAAGTGGGTTCTTCAAAGACAGATTAGTCTAGCTGGATCCAATCATCTGAGATGATTGTGCGCGCCCGAGCTGCTTGAAAAGCCCCTATACATCGAGTCTAGAAAACTTGATCGGCAAGTCTCTCATTGGCTTCCCCAAAACACAAAAAACAGGGCGCAATTTTTCATGCAATCCGAGCAGGACCTTTTATTAGAGGGGTAAGATGAATTCAAAGATTTTATATGTACTAAAGGAAACCCATCAAAAGCGGCCCAAACCGGAAAAGATGGCTGACAAAAAGTGGACGACAAATTAAATGCACAAGTAGTTTTCAGTTATTCTACTTATGACTTGAATGTAGTGTTACATTTCCAGTGTCTCATTATTATTTTAGTGTCATAATTACAGGTGAAATACGAGCACAATCAGGACATGGGAACAAGTTAAAGAGAAGTGTGTTTCTTAATTTCATGTATGTGAAATGTAGAAAATCTTTGGCATTTATTAAACACTCCTTTTGACGCTAATAATAAGGCGGCAGACCAAAAACCTGGTGGAGATCCTGGTCCAGACCTAACCCCTGCTGAAGAGCTGGCTGTCCCGGAAAGTGCCCATCGCCCTGTTTCTGAGGGCGTTGTAGGGTGAACAGGATGCAGCAGTGGTCACTTCATTACAGGTTAATGATGAGCATTGCATATGTCTATGCTCAGTGTGTGCAATAGGTATGTTCACATAGGACTTGTGATACCATCCATCCATTATCATGACCTCTTTACCCCCCACTGGGGTTGCGGGGGGCCCGGAGCCTATCCCAGAAACAACGGGCGCAGGCGGGACCGGACCCTGGGCAGGCGCCAACACACCCCAGGGCGCACACACTCACACAACTACAGGGCCAACTTAGACACGCCAATCAGCCTACACTTTTGGACTGTGGGAGGAAACCGGAGTCCCTGGTGAAAATGGGGAGAGCATGCGAACTCCACACAGAAAGAACCCGGGATTGAACCCAGGACTTTCATGCTGAGAGGCAGCAGTGCTAACCACCATATTTCCCTCTTTTTATGCTGGGCCAGTTACAGGGATAACTGTCATATCTCTTGAACCTGTGTCTGACCCACGAGAGATTGAATGTGATGTACTTGATGAGATAAATCAGGAGATGAGATAAATGTGTAAAATGTTAGAAGACTGATCAGAGTTTGTTCTAAGTTAATAGTGATATAACTTGTGCAGGAACCCATTGCCAGCACACACGTGATTCTGGAACATAATTCACATCAAAAAAAGCAGAACGCAAGGTTAGTTCAGCCATTTGTTGTACTTTGTAAAGTGCCAAAATGATTCAAATTGCTATTCTGTGTATACAATGTAGTAAGAAAAAACTACAGCATGTGGATTTTTGTTTTCAGAAAAATGTGCGTGCTCTCTGCAAAAAGAACCTTCAATAGAAAACATACAGAAATTTTCAAATGAGAAAAATTCAGCAGGATATGGAACTTGACCTGATATTGACCTGAGAAAAACCAAATTCAAGTTGCAGATACAAATACTTAAAAAAATTGCTAACAAATTTCTCTCATTTATAAATTTATATACATATTGTATGTGTGCATATATACAGTGCCCTCGATGAAGGCTTTGTTTTTCTTTGAAGAAATGTATTTCAATGAAAGGTTGGATTCTTCTAATTTTTTCAGTGTGAAATGAAGCTGCTTCGCCAAAAAGTGGATTTTTTTCTAACCCTTTTTACAAATCTTTACAAGGCGTTCCAATATTTGTAAAGGGCGCTGTATCTTACTCAATACTCTATGTTTTCCTCCTTATAAACTGAAGGGCAGTAAAGTGTCTTTGTAATAAATGTGAACTTTGTGTAAATTAATTGTGTCGTCATTATCGAAAATATCGGGCCACAATTCTGCCTCTGGCAGCTCTGCCGCTGGGTTGGTCAAGGTGCACTGGCTCAAGTGGCTCACCAGCAGGCAGCAGGACCACCAGCTCAGGGGGCCTCTCTTTTCTGATGGTAGCTATGTTGTGTAAGAGAGCATGCAACAATGATGTCACAAGCCCTGTCAGGTGCAACCCTCAGCCTTTTCAGACATTGAAATCTCTCCTACAGTTGGCCAAAGGTCATTTCAATTCATGCCCTTGTCCTAGACAGAGCTGCATTATATCGAGCTCGTGGGCCAGGGTTGGGAAACGGGGACATTAAAAAATAATCACAGGCATATCCCCTGTCCTCAACCAGAATTTCATCATGATGAGCTGTGGAGTTTGTAACAATCCTGATTGATAAATATGTGCTGGTATTACCTTGTTCAAGTGTCTGATATAGGTGTGACTCTCTAGAAATGTATTCAGCCTCCACATTTGAAATTAGGTCACATCACAAATCTGTGCATTTATAGCATATAGGTCAAACAATTGTACTGTATTTCAACATGCCTATTGGCCATTTTCAGCTTTTGACACTTGTGACACCACCTGCACGTTAATGCTGTGGAAGCCTTTTCTATTCACAGTCCGGTTCGTTTGGACCTGATGGGGCCTTGGTTCGGATCTGGGTACAATCCAATGCCCCAATCACATTTGGAAATTCTGGGTAATGAGAAAATTAGCACAATTGTGATTCTTTATACAAATTTTTTTTTTTTTTTGGCGTATACATTACCTGCAATGGTATAAAACGCCTCTGACTGACAGCAAACGCAGGTGTCCAGGAAAAACAATGAAAACCTGAAGAAAATATTTCAGGCCCAAACCGACTTTGCAAAAATCGCCTGGCAAACTGTACTCTGATATCTTCCGCATCGCCGACAATTTACAAAAAAGTGCCGCTTGCAAAAAATTAAGGCAACGCACATTGTCTGTGTGGCTGTGAGCCCGACTTTGCCTAGTTGGACTTATTAGCGCCGCATAGAAGTCTTTAAGATACACGGTCCATCTCGGCTGAAGCAGTATCTTTCGAAAAGAATCCTGCAACAATAAAGTATCTTGCTGATCGCGCAAAACCCTCTCAATTTGAAATTCCCTTCTTAATATTTGTGCAATTGGTTGCTCGTCCATGAATGGCAAAGCCATGACTGAACAGATTTCCATGCACACACACTGATTAAGTGTGAGCTAATCCTTGTTTAGATAGGACAAACCTGCTCTGAGCAGGTTTGAGGATTAGGATGTATTGCTATAACACATCCAGCAAGAGTTTTGAAAAACGGACAGATCTAGGATCATGCCAAATCGTCAACAATTTCATCTAATCCACGTATGGAAAATATCCCCAGGGGTACCAGGTCATGTGAGGGATGGTCTATCTGGGGTAGGGTTGTCGTGGGTGGGGGTACTCTCTCGGGGCTGCCATGCCTTTCACTTTCATCTTTGTCAACACACAAGTAGATACAGACAGACATATGCTCATAAGAACTAGAACATAACTATACAAATGAGAGGAGGCCATCAAAAGGCGGCATGATCAATCATGTAGGTAGACCAGGGGTACCCAACTCCAGTCCTGGGGGGCCAGAGCCCTGCACATTTTTGAGTTTCCCCTCATTTAACACACCTGATTCAACTCCTTGCGCTAATTACCACACAGCTCTTGAGCTGAATCATTTATGGTAGAACAGGGCACTAGAGAACTAAGCTACATGGGGCTCCGACCCCCAGGACTGGGGTTGGGCCCCCTGGGTTAGAGCAATACCTTTACCGTACTTTGCAAGGTCTAAGGACAGATAGAGAGAGGGACGACACAAACATTAGGATCCATTTAATTTTTTTTTTTTTAATGCACAGAAAATTCAATTCCCCAATTTAAACAAAAGTAAACAAAACCACTTCCTGTAAACAGTATGCTGGCTTTTCAACTACATTCTAAAGTCATTTCTCATTTGCCCAATGAACTGGCAATGAATTTTATAAGTTTCTTTAATTTCCCCCTAAATCTAAACTTTCAGGAAAGGTTTCACGTTGCAATTTCCATCAAAACACTGCAATGATCATTTTCCATGTTGCTCATTCGTGTAGTTTATCTAGACAAAAACACAGAAATTCAGATTAGGCATTGGCCTCAGATGAAATGTTTTCACATGGTAAGACTCATGAAGTTAACACTCCTGCATTTTCTTTTAACAACGCCACTGGCCATAAAGAAATCCCATAACTCACAAAAAATAAAAAAAAAATAAAAAAATATCCAGACATATACCATTCCACATCTTGTGTCTGAGCAGGTTCTTGGTTTGAGGAGAACCCCCATGCAGTCTCACCCCCCCCAACTAACCTCTAAATGTGTCTGGAGTTTGTGTGTGCTGTACATAGACATGCTGATTGTTGCAATGAGAATGGACTGGGGAAATTGTCAATATTACCAACAACATATCAATATTGCTGCCATATCGCCCAGCCATGCATTTTTTTTTTTTTTTTTTTTAAATCCAAGATGCCGCAGATTAGTCTAAAAGTGGCTGAACCAAAATAATAATAACAATGTTACATGAATAGCAAGTTGATCATCTGCTAAACTGTTAGCCAGTCAGACAGAGTTACACTTAGTAGGGGTTAGTCGAACATTCAGTTGAAACAAGTATCCAGTATGAATGTGTTCTTTCTGAAGTTGACTCTGATCATTACTGACAAATGTAAATATTCATGGCATTTTTCAAAATTTTCTGTTGTAGCAAAATTGCATGAGTTTTAAATTCTCATGGTTAAACGTAGACTTTAGGCAGCATTACAGTATACCTTGGTATTTTCGGTATACCACAGCAAACAGGGCTACTGTCCAAGCCTACTTGCATGCTTCAAGCTGAATTTACACTTGCCAAGGGAAGGGTCCTGATAGCTGGATCCAAACTGCAACGGGTTGTTAATCATTTAAAACCTGAGTAGCAAAGTCTGGCATTATCAGTTCTGTAATCTGCACCAAACAAACAAACTAGTTTCAGGGTACTAATGAAATGAAAAGCACCGCACCATATATAGCCGCAAAGTGATTGATCAAAGCCAGTTTCCCTTCTCCCGTCTGCTTGAGGGGTGGGAATTCCGCTCTCACAGCATTCGTTCGGTGTTGCCATGGCAGAGTGTGTTAAGTAGGGGTGTAACGGTACAGTGTTCAGTATGTTTGCGTGAACCCCAGCATTATGATACGCTGCTCATTTTACTATATGTATCGGCACTAATAGAAGCCTGTTTCCCCAAAAACACACACTACTGTTCAAAAGTTTGGGGTTTCCAAAAAAGCAAGCTTTGTCCATTAAAAATAAGAGTAACAAGTATTTGTGATCTGTGTTGTAAATGACTATCACAGCTGGAAACAGCTGCTTAATGGAATATCTACATAGGTGTACAGAGGCCCATTATCAGCAACAATTAGTTGTGTGTTCCAGTGGAATGTTGTGTTTGCTAATTCAAATTTCATTTCAAAGGTTAATCGATCATTTAGAAACCCTTTTTGCAATTATGTTAGCACAGATGAAAATTATGCTAATTAAAACAGCAATAAAAACTGGCCTCCTTTGGGCTAGTTGAGTATCTGGAACATCGATTGTGGGTTCAAGTACAAGCTCAAACTGGTCAGAAACAAAGAACTTTCTTCTGAAAATCATCAGTTTATTCTGGTTCTGAGAAATGAAAGTTATTCCATGCAAGAAATTGCCAGGAAACCAAACATCTTGAACAATGCTGTGTTTTACGTCGTCACAGCAGCGCAAACTGGCTCTAACAGAAAGAGTAGAGGGAGACCCCAGTGCACAACTGAGCAAGAGGGTTAATATTAGAGTGTGTAGTTTGACAAACAGATGCCTTATTAGGTCTTAAACTGGCAGGTTCATTGAACAGTACCAGCAAAAGACCAGCCTCAATGTCAACAGTGAAGAGGTAACTCCAGGATGCTGGCCTTCTAGGCAGAATTGCAAAGCTGTAAAAGCTGCATCTCAGAATGGCCAATAAGACAGACAGATATGCAAATAGACAATTTTCCTTTGTCCACTGTTCATCCTTAGCACTTTTCTCCAAATCTACGTTTGATTCACAAACATCTGTGAGACGCAGATCAAAAGAAGACACTGGAGTGCTGAATGACATCTGTCAAGCATGGTGGAGGTAATGTGATGGTAAAATGGGATCTTGAAGGAAAGCTATCACTCCCTTTAACACCATGTCATATCTTGTGGGTGGCACTTAACTGGAGTCAATTTCATCTTAAACAGGACAATGACAAATACGGCTCCAAACCATGCAAGAATTTAGGGAAGAAGCAGTCAGCTGGTGTTGTGTGTACAATAGGGTGGCAAGCACAGTCACCGGATCTCAGCTCATCTGAGCCGTTATGGGAGCAGCTTGACCAAATGGTACCTGGGCACTTCTTATCAAGCCAGTTCAACTTGTAGGGGAGATGCTTCAGAAAGCACACGGTGAAATCTCACCAGGTTACCTCAAACTAACATCTACTGTAGTGTGTCAATGGTCTGCAAGGCTGTAATTGCTGAAAATGGAAAAACTGAAGGCAAGAGTTAAGAACATTTAAATTTCAAAAATGATTTCCGACTTTGTCAATGACTGTCCTATTTTGCTAGCTAAATTTCTTATTCAAAATCATTTCATGCATGTTTTATGGAAAACAAGGAAACTTAAGTGAGCCCAAACTTTTGAATGGTAGTGTACATCTAAAACACTGGGGTCACCTTGAGGGGCTATAATATAAATGAATTTAAATGTCATTATACAAACAGCAGATGGCATAAATTATCTGCCTCCTGGCTAAAAGGTAGCCGCATCCTTCAAATGTAAATCGATTGTTTCAGCAATACAACGTATGAGCGGTGATCCCACTCACTGCCAACAATTTGCTGACATAAGTGACGCTGTAGGGTTGGACAGCAGCCAGCAAGCTCTGCACTCAGCTGTAAATGGTGTAAAATATATCTGTGTACTTATCTTCATAGTAAATGTCATTACTGTTTGCAGTGGAATGAGTAATTTGCTAGCGTTTTAACAGTCATGTAAAACTGATGTTCCCTTATCTGTACTGCTACTAAAATTAAACCAACGAACCGAGAGAATTTTAAAAGCCGTCATCTTCGAATGACCACCACTCACACAAAGGAAAAGGCAGAATGTGGCAAGTCTGCTGCGAAACACCCTGCCCTGTCCTGCGTTGTGCAGTTTGTAATACTGATCCTCTATCTATACTTACGGTGCTGCAGACGCCTGTGGTTGCTATTTAACAGTAATATGCTAAACTTCATGTATATTCTTGTTAAGTAAAATTAAATTGCATTATTAAAAAAAAAAAAGTTATCAAAAAAAAATCTAACAATAAACTGCCAAAAAAAAAAAAAAAAAAAAGGTGTGTGTGATGGGGGCTTGTATTCTGAATATGTTGCATATCATCAATTCAGCTGTGCAGACCACCAGAATTTCCCTGGAGCGTCTCAGCACATTGTACGCAAATACGAACTGACGATGGCGAGTGTCTTTTCATATTTTCCTTCCCATGACTACATAACGTAGAGACATAAACAAGGCCTAGTTTGTCATGCTGCCATTTTGTCTACATATAGTTATATGGAAAAGAAAGAAATTCATTGTTTAATTAAAAGGGTAGTGTGCCATAATCTTAGATACCTGAACTTTTACCATGACACATGCCAAACCATGGGAAAACTGTAGCATTACACCCTTAATAAGGGAAAATATGGCCTAACGTTACAAAGGTTAAACAATGATATTGCTTGTTGCAACTGCAATAAAATCCTTTCATGCAATGGAGGGAACACAAGTAATTTAAGACAATTAACGACGCATCGAACAACTATGCAAAAATGTAGTTTGACTGCTTCCCATCCAAAACTGCATCATGTATTAAGTTTAATAGCCATTATTTTGTGCATTTGTTCTCTTAGACACACACACACACACTTTAACACTCCGCTGTTGCAGAAGGATATGTTGATAATAAAACAATGTAATTTGTTCCATTCTTAAGTGAATGTGTTTTCTAGAACTGATAAAGCACTGAAATTACAAGCAGTATCCATAAAAAGTAACAGCACTGATAAAACCCTAATGCCGACCGCTACTCTGCCGTATGCATTTTAAACGGTTTCACAGTTCTGCATATAATTTTTTCCATATCGTCCCGACATTACACTGGAGTATATGGTATTTTAAAACAAAATGTTGACTGGCATTTAAAAGATGTTTGCGTGCCTATATCCGTGTTATTTTATGCTGATTAAAGATGTCATTACAAAATAAGTGTTACAAAATTTTGAGACTGCTTGCATGTGCTGGGCCAATGCTGGAGTGGTTAATCGGGGTATAGACTGCAAGTACTGCAGGTGCGTTTCAAAACAAATTAAGCCAACCAGGCCACAAACATGCTGGGGGCTAAAACCTATCAGTCAGCTTCAACACCAAGATAGATAAAAGCGTGAAATACTCTTGCTTTGGACACAAACGAACCAATGCCGTAATCACACCATTTAAAACACTGAAACCTACCCAAAGTGCACACTACTTATTTGGGGAGATTTCCTTTGCCTGGTGAGCTTGGAGAACAGCCACTGCTTCATCCACCTGAGCAAAGGAAGGTGAATTAAAAACACAGCACTCAGCCAAACCCCAGCCCCAGAAATAAAACCCGATACCTTCGAATGAAGGGATTCCGGGGACTCGAGCATGTGTAGCAGCTCAGAGTTGTCAATCTCCAGCAACATGCCCGTTATCTTGCCAGCCAGCGTGGGGTGCAGAGCCTGGATCAGGGGGTACAGTCGCTCACCTGTGACCCAAACAAATCCAACCGTCAGCACATTTAATCATCCGATTCACACCACACAACAAGCACATTTCTATATTTCCTACAGGCCTCCATCCAAGGGCAGCAGCACCTGTATTAAGAAAAGTTACCATTAGACTATTTGAATTGAGTAAGTTCTGCTGTGAAGTTGTCATAGTCCATGATGTCCATGCTGAAAATGCGGACGCATCGCCCCCCTCATCATATTAATGAAATTATCATCTGTAGGATTTTTAAAACGCTTCAGTTCATTACAAATCGATCTCTTAATATCACCAAGTAATTATGGGAGCACTTCAAATAATCACTAAACAAAAAGGAGGTTTTTACATTGGGCAGAGTTTCGATGGCATAACACGGCAGAACTAGTGCTACGTGCAAGCACCAGAAAGGGGGGGGGAGAGACAACACAGGTGCTATTCTGGATTACGAACTGCCAGAATAGGCAAAACCGCTACACGTGTTGTGTATGTTTAATTAATTACTATTAGAATGGAGAGCTTAATATCTTTTGCCCTTGCAGCTGCTAAATACACTCATAAAAAGCCAAGAAGTCGTCTGTGTTACCTTAGAATCTCCACTGAGTGTTTGAGAAAATGTTTAGGCTAAAATGTGGATTTATTCTACGTTGATGGTACCAGTACGTGTGTCCGTGCCTGTTGGGACCAGTGTTACTGTAAAATAAAAGTGGAAAAACTGAAAACGAATGAGGAAAATGGTTAATTTCAGTTAAATTTACCAAACATGTCAACTTTTAAAATCAGCAAAAAGTACCACTAACCCACCAATTGCCTGGTGTATCCACAATATCTCCTCCTTTAAAAGATGCAAGTTGTACCTTTCTTCACCACGACTTCAGTACTTATTGCTTCCTTGATACACCAAGACAGTAGCATGAGGTGCTCCACTAACCAAATTTAATAAGCATAAAAATATGCCCAATTTTTACAGGCTACTATATTTGTGTACTATAATACTGGGCATCACATTACACATCATTAATATTTTAGGCACACTATTAATCTGCTTATCAAACTATGGGCGAAAATGTCCGTAGTGCCAAAAATTGGTCGTCCATAATCTAAAGCTGTGCAGCGACAGTTTGTCGTCGATATATATATATAAAAATTCTTTAGATTAAGTGTGTAGATTTCTCTATGGATTAATCCCTCATTAGTGGCAGCCCTAGAATAAACATGGTCATATTTTCTGGGGGGGGGAAGCTAATTCAAGCAGCACTGTTCATTATGTGCAATGCATGAGCACCATTTTTAGAAACAAAAGGGCCACGCTGCAGTAAAATGAGGCTCTAAGTACAAAAGCCTCAGCGCTATTTTGAAACAAGGACTCCTGTGGTGCTCAAATGCATTTTTCACAAGACATCAGCAATGAATAATTTGCCTAAGATCTACATACCGTAGCTACACAGAAGCAGCCTTAGACATTTCACCACAAGTTTCAAAAGAGCATTTGCAGATATGGTTCTTTAATACATGACCAATCCAAAGCCATCTTACTACAACACAAAAAGTAAAAATCACAATTCGATATTATCTGGTCACTAATATTAATCTGGCCAGGGAAGATATTGCAGACCTTTTAGGTCCAAAATATTCACACTTACAAATGACTAAGCAAAAAAGTGTAGAACCTGTTTCAGTCCCAGTATCCTGGGCTATGTACACATTCCACACCACAGCTGCGGTGGAAATTGCGAATGCAACGGACACACTTATAACAGACTGTTTGGCGAGTTGTAACTAGTAAGCAAATAAACCTTGTTTCTTCAAGCAGCACATCAAAGTTCATTCCACTTAATGCTAGCACAAACATCTACTAGTGAGTGACAAAAGCTATTACCATAATCAAGAATTAAACCTAAAAATGCAAATTCAGTTACTAGCAATGTTACCTTATGAAAATCCTGCCTCTGTCCAGCTGGATTGCCCAATATTTTTCAAATGCAAGCATAAACACAGGCAGAACATCCCTTTAAACGCAAGAGAGACACCACTCTTCAGTCAGTCACAGGGTACATTTACCAATTCCATTGGACATCATGCTTACCACTATAGAGGTATAGTTTCACTGAAGCCTCATACACATACCTAAAAGCTGCTTCTGCTCCATCAAAGGTGCTGCAGCCAGCATGGAAGCAGTGAGAGGCTCCTGTCCATGAACGTGGACTGCAGGCTCCACCACCTACAGAACAGCCGCCCACACTAGTCAGCTTTCATCTAGTCGCCATTAGCTTTAAAAATATTTTAGCAATGCCAACAACAAGCAAGAGTTAAGACAGGGAAGAGATGAAAGGATTTAATACAAGCCTAACGGTACGACATACAGAGGAGTGTCATTCAGGCCCCTACCCACCTGTTGTATAGTTGTCTGGCCTGGCATGGCTATGACCTGCTGCATGTTACGGACCCCCGAAGAATACTTGTACTGGTTCACACCACGCACAGCCGCAGCAGACATCGAGGTACGGCCCCCAACAGTTTGTGTGCCAATGTTGGCTACAGAGGCCAATTGCCCATTATCAAAATCATAGTTAAAAGGGGATTACAATAAGTGCAACAAGACCAATACATTTATTATAATGCTCTCAGAACAGAGAGCAATCACGATTCCGCTACCAATTCTGGAGGTGACAGGTCATATCAGTGACTTATGAATAACACAGTATATAGTAATTGATATTACCCAGACTATAAAATTCACATCAAAACCACATGACTATTTGCACAGAAACAAAAAAAAAATGGGGGAAAAAAAATAAGCATTAAGATGTCTCACCAACTCTCTGCGAGTGGCTTATGCCTCGCGGTACCTGAGTGGAGGCCTGTTTTACTGTGCTAATAGGAGTTGAAGCTCGACGAGGAGGGGCGGTCCTGACAAACTGAGGCAGATACGGGTCTGTCCGTAAGGGAAGAGATCATCAGCACGTACTAAAACACTAAACTCTTAATGAGAGCCTCAACTGCCCCAGCCCAAATTCTCAAGAGCACTCACCTTGGGGCCTTGGAGGCTGGGCGGCCCAGCGGGGAGCCGCACGGATTGGGCTCATGGTGTTGGGCGCATAGAAAGAGCGGCTTTGAGGCTGGGAAGGTTGACAAAGCAGCATCACAAGCCTACAGTAAATACCTCAACTCTTATCCCAACTCCAGCTCAAGTAACAACGAGATTATTATACTTATTTGGGGATTATTTTCTACATTCCTCCAATTAAGAGGGGGACCATATTCAGATGGCAGCAGAATCAATGGGCTTTAGGTCTTTAATACTACAAGTGACTGGTGAACAAGCTCCTAATGAGGACATGATGACAAGTAGATTGCATCTTTTTTTTTTTTAAAAAAAAAAAAGGCAGCACATACCTGTGGCATGGCAGAAACATAGTATCCAGAAGACTGCTGGTAGGAGCCAACAGGGCCAGGCATGGCCCTCACACTCGCAAGCCGCTGCAGGTACTGGTTGGTGAGAATAGCCTTCCGCTCCTCTTTTCTCTGAGCCAGAGCCACATACAGCGGCTTCGTGCTGACGATGCGGCCGTTCATCTCGGTCACTGCTTTGGTGGCCTCCTCAGGGGACGAGAAGCACACAAAGCCAAAGCCTTTGCTGTGTCCCCCATCCATCATCACCTAGACAATAGAAGCGCATATTTGTGCACAGCTACCAGAGAAGCAAACAAGCCAGCAGCTGGAGGTACTCTCACACATATTGGCCTCTGAAAACAATTCTAGATTTCTGGGAGATTCCCATTTGTTGTAATTTCTGAGACAGAGGACAGTTACTTTAGCACTTGTGATGGTGCCATAAGGGGCAAACTCCTTCCGCAGCCTCTCGTCATCTATGCTGTCATCCAGATTCTTGACATATAGATTGACACCCTAGAGAATGAACATGAAGCATTTAGTCGTGTAAACTGCAATAATCATTTATTTTGATACATTTCCAAAACTGAAAGACGTTTTAGAGGGGATTCAGCCATCTAGGCTGTTCAGCTGGGAGTTGCCTAGTGTTGAAGATATCCACTGAAGAACTGTTGGGCTTCTCTCACATATAAACAGGAGTGAACGGCATTCTTTGTAGCGATTAAAACCAGATTCCGGTTGGGGGGGTCCAGGAAACATCACCAAGGTGCTCATCCTCATATGTCCTGCACAGTGATATGATTGGTGCGTGAAATTCATTAAGAGAACATAATTCCTACATTAAACTGCTCGCTACAAAGTCTGCGGATTATCTTGAGTAAAAAAGGGTCATAATATCTGGTAAGAGATACTGCTATTGAATTTTTCAGATGCATTTTTCTGGTGCTTTAAATCACCAAAGATTGAATATGACTGAATGGCATTCTATGAGAAGCCCAACATTTCTACGGCCGATATCTCCAAAAACGAGGCAACTCCCAGCAGAAGCACCTAGACGGACAGACGGCATTAAAGCCCCTCGGACACCCCCTCCATCGCCATCATTAACGGCCATGTGCCAGTACCTGATAACGATGAAGTCGTTCTTGTTTCATCTGTTCAAACTTCCGCTTTAGCTCTCCCTGTCGTTCCAGCCTCTTCTGGGCTCGTCCCACGTAAATAACCCTCCCACTCAGCTCTTTCCCATTCATCTGCTCCACTGCCTTCGGAGCAGAAGAGACATGAAGTGCCTAATCTACGAAAACACACTGCATTTTCGAATGATTACTGGTTAATAATTACCAACACCACACACACACGTTTTAGCATGCAAACTCAGTCTTTTTTGAATAAATACACTATATATGAACAGAAGTATTGGGACACACCTCTCATACATTGAATTCAGTTGTTTCATTCAAACCCATTGCCACAAGTGTATAAAACCAAGTACCTAGCCATGTAGTCAGATTTACCAACACTCGTGAAAGAATAACCCAATCTGAAGAACTGGGGAAATTCAAGCAAGGTACCGTCATAGTATGTAACCTCTGCAATGTGTTAGTTTGTGAAATTTCTTCCGTACTTGACATTCCGTGGTGAACTGTAAACAGTATGACAAAGTGAAAACATTTAGGAACAGACACACCAAAAGTAAGTCACACCAAGTAAAAAGTAACAGTGGTCACCGAATACTGAGGTGCATAGTGCACAAGTCCGGCAGCTTTATGGAATGGACCTCCTTAGCCGAGCAGCTGCATGCAAGCTTCACGTCACCAAGCACAATGCCAAGCGTTGGATGGAGTGGTGTAAAGCACACACCACTGGACTCTGGAGCAGTGGAAATGTGTTCTGTAGAGCAAAGAATCTAGTTTCTCTGTCTGGCAGTCTGATGGAGAAGTCAAGCCATGTTACCTACCTGCCTGCCTGCATTGTGCCAAATATAAAGTCTGGTGGAGGGGGGTTAATGGAACGGGGTTGTTTTTCCATGGGTTGGGCTAGGCCGCTTAGCTCCAGTGAAGAGAACTCATAATGCTTCAGTATAAAAAGGCATTTTGGATAATTCTATGATTCCAGCTTTGTGGTCACAGTTTGGGGACGATACTTTTCTACTCAAGCATGACTGTACCCCAGTGTACAGAGTAAGGTCCATAAAGACATGGTTGACAGTCTGGTGTGGAAGAACTTGACAGGCTCACACAGAGCCCTGACCGGAACCCCATCAAACACCTTTGAGTTGAACTACAATGGAGATTGTGAGCCAGGCCTTCACAACCAACATCAGTGCCAGACCTCACAAATGCTCTTCTGGATGAATGGGCAGAACTTCCAAATCCTATGGAAAGCCTTCCCAGGAGAGTGGCAACTTATTGCTGCAAAGGGGGGCACCAACTCCATACTGATATCGATTAGATTTAGAAAGGCCATGTGTCCCAATGCTTTTGTCCATATAGCGTCTCATCTTGGAGGTACGAATAAATCACAGGCATCATGACAGCTACCACACTCCTCACCTCCATACCTTTTGAGCATCCTCGTGACTCTCAAAGTTCACAAAGCCAAATCCACGAGACCGACCCCGTTCATCCATCATCACACGCACACTGAGGGTCCTACCTATGCAGATGGGATGAAATCTTTAGAGATGTTCAGCCGATAGCTGTTTTGTTCTTCCATTTCATTAAAACCTACTCCGACCGGCAGCTAAAAGTGCTGGAAAGACCATGGTGGCCAAGTTTAATATTCATAATGACTTTTGCTACAGCTACCGTATTCAGAGAACACTTCTTTCAGCTTCTCATCATCCACATCTTCCCCAAAGTTCTTGACATAGACGTTGGTGAACTCCATAGCCTTAGCCCCAAACTCTGCCTCCCGATCTTTTCGGGACTTGAAGTGGCCCACAAAACTGCAAATAAAAACCATTTAGACAGTTGCTGCCAATTTTGTGCATGACAGACAGTTGTTCAATATGGCAAAAGTCCTGACTTGGATAAATTAAGCTCAACCAGCCAGCAGTCTGTTTGCTCACTGCTCCACCTGCTGGCCACATCTCTACTTTAGAATTTTCATACAGACACTATGCAGAAGAGCTGCTTTAACGTCACATTAAGGGAGAAAATTAAATCCCATGTGATCTAAATTAGTAAAATAAGGTAGTTGAGCGTCATACTTTGAGACAGTGAGAATCTAAGCATTGTACCAATGACAATATTTATCTATCAAGGACTGTAACACCAGGCAACCAGGGTAACAGCATGGAGCTAGAAGTGGCTTTAAAAGGAGTCACCTTCATAACGTGAAAGAACAGCTGGCGTACATACTGATAACCATCCAACTGGCAATAATCAGCTGCCACTTTAAAGCCCACAGTACATTACAGGTGGCAACTTCAACACAAAATTCTCTATAGTTATGTAGGTGGATAGAGGTCGCACTAACCCAAATGTGGACATCAAAACATTTTTTCCCAGGGAACATGAAACTGGTTCTGTTTTCCCTGATGTCAACTGTCTATCTCTCTCTAAGCTGTGCAAAAACAAAATGTTAACTGAAAATATTAGCTCCATCACAAAGACAGTGAGAACTTGCTTTTTATATTAAATTTTTTTTTAAAAAAATAAAAAATAAAGACACTTCCATTCACTTAGTTTATACAGCTTAGGTGTTACACTGGCATTAACAATTGACCTAAATACATCATTCTAAATCATTTATCCAAAAATGGATGATACAGTTAAACTAGATTTGGGAATTCTTTTGAACAGACTTGAGATGCACTGAGCAAGCACCCAGTTTCTTAAAATTCACTTTGATTTTTACATACACTTTCCGATCATTGAGCAACATTCCATTCATGGTTTCAATGGCGCGATTGGCTGCTTCTTGGGTCTCAAAATGAACAAAGCCATATCCTTTAGAGCCATTCTCATCACACACAACCTGGAAAACATTCATATCACCTAGTTAAAAACAAGATCAAGCAAGCCTTGCTTGCAAACCAATGCTAAAAATCAAAACTAGTTACAAAAGTATAATTAATCTTGAAGTTCTTTTTAGCATTTCCATTTCAAAACAAATGTACCCAAGGGTCTAACTTCACTGTAAATGGACAGACACCGGCAAATATAATTCTGTAGACAACTTGAAATTTACTCAAAAATACCTTGCAAGAAAGGATGTTTCCAAAAGCAGAAAAGGTATCAAATAACGCCTTGTTATCAATTGACTCATCCATGTTCTTAATAAAGATGTTTCCGACACCAGACTTGCGCAGTCTAGGATCACGCTGGGACCACATGATCCTAATAGGTCGACCTTTGATGACCTCGTAGTTCATCGTGTCCAACGCACATTCCGCTATGAAAAAAGGGGGGGAAAAAAGCGGATTTTCAAAAAACAAAGTGTTTTGGGGAGGGTTTTCCAAAAAACGTTTAAAGATTTTCCCCAAAAAAAAAAAAAAAAAAAAAAAAAAAAAACACACACACACATTATATAAAGCCTTACAGTCAAACATGTAAAATTTCAAGAGCGGAGAACAAGAGTCACCGTCAGCAGGCTGATGAAAGTTGATATAGGCGTATCCGAGTGACCGTCGGGTGATGATGTCCCGACAGACACGGATGGACATTATGGGACCTGCTGGGGAGAACTTCTGGTAGAGCATGGCCTCTGTGACATCAGGGTGAAGGTCCCCCACATACAGCGAGGCAAGGGGGTATGACGAGCCAGTGCTGTTCATCTTGAAAACACTCTGCAAGACACCACGGGTACAATATTGGTTCATATACCCGAACAGTACTGCTTTATTGCCAGAAATTATTAAATAGGTAATGATGCGCAGTAGGACAGCGAGTGATTTTTATTGCAAACATTCACAACCATATAACCTTTAATACAAATTTCTTACAACCTGCAACACAAAATATAAATAGCAATTCATTCTTAAGCTGTGAACCTACAAGGTGCTACACACCAGTTACCACAAAGTTAGCACCACATACCGGTACCTGTCAAATATCTTACCTTATTTGTACTAGGTTCTCACAAATTTAATGTCCAGCAACTGATTACAAGAAACAAAGTGCCCTTACCATGCCAATATACATTTTCCTTTAAAATTTAAGCATTCCAAGATCAGACATAAAAGATTTGTTCTTGAGACAACAGCAAAGAAATCCTTTGTAGCAGTGCACCGATGTGGAAGATATTTTTCTAATATCACTGATACCACCTATCGATTACCAGCTAACCTGAGCCATTTGTAATTTTTATTCTGTGGTGAAAATCTCAATACGTAGGCCAGGCGACATTATTAAGTGAATAGTATAAAACATTCCACATGAAACTTAAAATAATGAGCCGTTGAAGACACGTAAACAGAGCAATTCCTAAATATATTACAGTATTAAGCAAGTTCCCGTAATCTCCCGTTTAATATTATCGTTGCTTTGGCTGCGTTATTGGTAAAAGAGACGAGCTTTCAAAAAGCATTCGACCATTGCACAAAGGAAGATTAAACTGTACTCTATTACATTTTTCTCAGATATTCCAAATATAGTTAATGCCAAAGGCAAAATGCTCACGCAAGTGCACCTCCATAAAAAGTACTGCGCCTCAAATACTGTAAAAGTAATGTATGTATGTATGTATGTATGTATCAAGACAAACTCCGAGCACTAAGGGGGTGTCAAAGCACATGTTTGGTTGCTGACACCAGTCAGTCAATTGTATGCTTACAATTTGTGCTTGAATACAAGTCGTTAAAATATCAAGGCCCTAAACTTTACAATACCAACCTCGTTTGCACACCAGTATTCATATTTAAAACGTTGAATTCAACGTAGCGTATAAAATGAACATCTCAAGCTCAAATGTTACATACCTGTAAATCGCCACAAACGGTTCGGATCGCAGTGAAAACCAGACCCAAGTTCTAAACCTATAGTTTTACCTGTAAAGCTGATTATATGCACATGCGAATCACACGCGTCACCAGTCCTCCACCCGGGATACCAGCCGTTGCAATTAGTCAAAAACAATCATATGTAATTTAACTTTTTAGATTAGGCGATGGATGGAAGGAAGGGTGACGATTTCAAATAATCGACCGTAGCCAGTACATAAAAACGACGGGAGTTGATGCACCTCAAAATAAAGTGAAAAAGGCTAAATCACGATAAAACTTAAACGCTCGTATGCTAACGGTGGCAGCTAGATGAATTAACGCCATTCGGGATAAACACCCAAGTAAAAAGAAATAAAAGGTAACATTTTATTAAATTTAGGTCATGTATAATAAAGTTCTCAATACGAGAGCATAGCAGAAATAACACTATAAAAACCGTAAAGAAAAAAAACACCAGATTGCTTTCAGCTCTTCAAAGTTTCATGGGCCGGCATGTTATCTTACGAACAGTCAAGTTCAGCATTAATTAATTCGTTTAAAATAAATCTTCAAACGCGAGTATCAATAAATTAGCAACCAACTTCTAAAGAAATAAAATAAACTCGAACACAACCGCGCCAGAAGCAGCTCCTTACCTTCCTCAGTGAAGCGGTGGATTGGATCAAACCCTCAGCCGTTACCTGCTGATGTTCAAAAATAAAGCTGCAAAAGCCGCAGGGCTTTTTTTATATAATTTTATAGTAACTCAATTAACGGTAGCGGCTCAGCACTCAGCGGCCGTGGCCCTCCTGTGCATGCGGGTCATTTATCAGCTTGCAGGTGGGATTCCTCCGCGCTAAAATAGTCCTACAAACAGCCCCCCCAGTCCCTTTCCACTGTTATTCAGCTTCCAGAGACGTTAAAATATGGTCGGGCAACAATTAAGTTCATAGCTAGACTCATCTGTACCGGTTTTCGGGAGTGTTTGGGTCTTTATTAAATCTAGTGGCATATGGGCATGGAGGAGATAGTACACGTTGATAATTGGTGCTGCATTTGTGTCTTTAGACGGTAGGATTGAGTTGTTTAGTTTTTTAAAGTTTCATTAAATTTTATATCACGCCGCAATCTGGCGAACTAAACATTTCTGACGGCTGGTGGAGGAAAAGGTTCTAGGCCGTAATTATTTTTTGGAAGAACTTTAGTTACTGTTTTACTAACATGAAAGAGTTCTATTAAAATCTTTAAAAGAGACCTAATTTTAACACACAATAATAGGTTTATCGACACAAACCGTACTTTGTCATCCTATATATCGTTTTGAAAACATGGATATAAAGTAAAGCTGCACCTTTGGGTAGTATCGCGGAGTGTGAGCGCCCAGTCACGGGAAACCTCAGCTGTCGCCGATGAGAGTAACTGCTCAGCAGCCACAAGATTTTTTAAATGAGATATTATAGATAAACAAGGTAAAAAATAATGTCGGTGGTGTGGTGATACTTTTTGCAGTTTAAAGTCTGAGCCGAATCGATAGGTGCTGTATAATATAAAGACTTACGGCAACTACACTACAGGCCAGGAGTTTGGGCCCAAAAAAATTATACACTGCTTTGTCAAACTTTTATTTTTTTTAAAAATTAATAATACATAAAACAAATGTAACTGACTGGTTTTCAGTTTTTTATAGTTTGTAGTGACAGATTATTTAGCTAAAAAGGCCAAAACTATTGGTTTCAAAGAAGATATATCAAGTTTATCTTTAGTGTATTGACATTTACTTTGTGTTGGAATTCTATTCGCTAATGTCCTGTCTTAATTGTGTCTTAATAAACTAAACAATAGCCACTTGTGTGCCTTGTCCCAGATCAGTTTGTGTGAGGTCTAATGCACTGTCTGTATCTCATTTCAATCTTCTGTTGTACTGTATCACAACTGATAAGTCAGAATTTTTTATATTATTTTAAACATAAATATTTATTTAAATGCTTGTAATTGGTAGAAATGCACAGCTAACAATTGAACAAAGGGCTCAAAATGAAATTTTGAGAAATAACCAGAAAGTTAAGGAAGTAGAATTAAAACGGAATTAAATTCACAATAAATTCCCATACGAAGGGTATAGGATGTTCCCTGCTGCTGTGGCCACTACCTCAGTTTGTGCTGGTTACCTTCCTGGCCACCACAGTTGGTGCTGGGTTTGTTGCGGGGTCCTGTCCCAGGTAGCACATGGCATGGAAAGATCCAAGTCTTACAGATAAGTAGTGTAGGTGCAGCTGTAAAAATAACACTTACAGGAAAAGTTACCGTAGACTCCTCACAAATGCTAACACACATAAACAGTTACATATCAGGAAACAAATATTTTCTCATGGAAAGGGACTTAGAGAACCAACATAAAACACATAAATTGTCAGATCATGATAAAAGTTATACACAAATTTTCTTGTACAATAATGCAAATATAAAGTACATTTCAGTCATTCATACATATACAAGTATATACATCTACCTTCTAGAAAGCAAATATGTTATATAATTATTTGTTTAGATTAACATTCCTGTGTTATGCAGTCATAAATTTCTTTGAATTGAAATGAATTCACTTCTTTCTGTCATTCCGACTCAAATTCCAATTGAACATCCTGTAGGGTGTAGACAATTTAATTTAAAATTCCAGTTTATGAATGGAATAGGGCACAATAATTAAGTTCTGAATTTCACACAACCCTGGTGCTCACAATCACAAGCATCATGAGCAGGATTTACACTTTCAAATCTTAAGAGATAAGCGAAAAAATGTGTCCCGTATTATTAAAGAATAGGAAAATCACATTTAATTTTCAATACAGGATATTTCATAAAACACAGGATGGGTGTCAACTCTATCAGCTATGTCTGCAGAACCTGTTCCTGTTCAAGAGAAGGAATTGCAAGGCAGTCAAGGGAGAAGCCTACCAACACATGGTACCGTTGAGGGTGAGTTATGAGGCTGAGTTATGCCCTACAACAAAACAATATCTTTGTATGATTTATTTATTAAAATTAGATTTCAATTTGCAGTCCAATCAGTTTGTCACCTTTTTTCATGTTCTGGATCTGTTTAAGGGCAATCTTATTAAGGGCAATTTTAAGCAAAAGAAACAATGACCTGAATTATGATTATTGTGATCATCGTTAATATCAATTGATATATGATACATTATTGTGATAAAATATTTTTCCATGTCGTCAAGCCCTACTGCTCTGATTCCTTCATACTTTTCATTTCTTTCAAATAAATGATTTAACGGTCACTGCATTCACTCTCTTTCGCCCTCCGCTGGTGTGCTGATGTACGGACGTCTGATAGAGTCATGCAATAGTGGTAATAATTTTACAAAGGTAAATATATTATGAAAAATAGAACGTGAATAAGAAACAGTATTTTACATATAAATATGTTACAAAAAGTGCATTCAGAAAATTTGATTGCATATCAACGCAATTTTATTAGATATGAAAAGTTCCCCCGACGGAAAAAAAAATCCAAGGGGCGCATTTCAGAACTGAATGTTGAATCAGTTAACTATACTGAACAAATCTTTCAGTTGAACAAAGAAGAATCCCTTCCATGAAAAGAATGACAAATTTCTCTCCCTAGTGACTACTGCACAGATAAAGTAGTAGTGTTATAAGTTATTTTTTGTTGAAAAATTCTTAATACCAAAGTACTGGCGATTACTGTTATTTCTTTATCCGTCAGCTTTTCTTATTCCAATTATAATCAAAACCAATAGAATAAAAATATATAATGAAATATTACAATAAGCAGATTTTAGCTATTTTTAAATATCAAGGTACCTGTTATATAGATACCTCAGTTTATGTCTGTTGATTGGCCAAATTATTAATTTAGGATTACTTAGTGGAGAGTGTGGATCTGCAGGGTAACATAATAGTTATGCATGCTACACACAGTATTGTTTGTTTAAGGGACTGGGATTTTAATGGCTGATTTGGTCCCTGCCCATACTGAAATTAAACTTATTCCATTAAATATAATGCAAAGATCTGTACTTAGCATGATTATACCTCTAAAGTCTCCAGCTGGAAAGATTAGAAGTATTCTCACCTTTCGGCAGTCTCATTCCGTTATGGATTTTGCAATCTGTTTGGTGCTTTCAGTTCACTTCGTCTTACTGATTGACATTTTAAAAGCTGGTGGCTGCGTTTGAATTTCATTTTTTTAAAAACTTGTATCCATCTCTTCCCCAGACCTGGCTTGTGTAAACGTTCTGCATACTTCGGCAGTGTATTCATAATGTTCCCTTTATTGACCTTATACCTTTTGTATTTTCTTTCACTTTGCACTTCACAATCAGCATTTACATTCTTTGCCCCTTTGTAAATAAAACGTACCTTCTTGTTACTTCTGTATGGGTTTTGCAGCACTATATCAGAAAATGGCACATCGTAAAATAAGCATTGAAGACAGGATTTGGACCCCCCCCCCAGTACTTTCAAAACTATTTTAAAGTATCTGCTTTCAAAAGTCAGCTTTCCTAAAATGACTGGCCCAGACACACATTGTCCTCTGCATATCAATGGAACTATATTGCTGAACATTTTTAAGGCTGCATTTCAAACACTCAGAAGAAAAACAATTTTTCTGAACTGATAAAAGTTTTATTTAATTTTAAATCATCTTTTACTCTTCTATTACAGATAAGGTGAAACTTGAACTGTCATAAAAGACATACACAAATTTTTTTTTTTATTTTTTTTTTTTAAACGTCAGTAACCAGGTACTTAATTTTGTCAATTTTATTTATAGCTACTCTACATTTCACAACCACGTGCACACTAGGTGATAGACCGTCACAGAAGCTATGTTTAGGCAGAATACTGGTGAGTAAAAACAGAGCAAGGAGAGATGCCAGATATACAGACAGGCTTATTTCCACATTCACTACTGCATTTTCATCAAGCAGAGAATATTAACTGCCATTTGTTCAGCAACACGGGAGGTTTTTCATCAGTGCATGAAACATTGTCTTCAGCAAGACGAACGGATGACTTCTACACCTATGTGGAATGTTATGATGACAGCTGAGTATTGTGACACTGAAGCTACGTGGTTCTTCCTCCATCGCTTTACACAAACTTGATGGGTTCAGCAAGCGGCTGGGTGGCCAGAACTACATTTTAATGCAATGAGTATCAGGACTGTCTTAGTTGCAGGCATAAATTATCAAATTCCCCTGAAGAGAAGCAGAGACATACCTATACTGCTTTGTTTATACATCCCATTTGAACTTTTAAAGGATCAACCAAAGGACCCCGGAGGCAAATTTAAAAATGCCACTTCCCCTGCTTAATTAAAAAAAGCATGCTGGCCTTTGCAAAGATAAAATTTTCATACAATTTCTCACTGAAAAAGATTTCATTTACATACCAAGTTTAGTATTAAGTTACATACCTCCAAATGCAGAGTGGAGCATATTTGTGAATGAACAAAGGAGAAATGAAACAGGTTTACTGTCCCTGGAAAATATAATTCATTACAGTTTGTTCCAGAAATTACTACTTTTCAAAAAAAAGCATAATTTACATGTAATGGAATGTTGGAATTGGACTTAATTGGACCTGTAAAAAGAATATTTGCATATATAGCTTGGGAAAAAAAAAATAACATAAAATGGCAAAAAAGCTCAAAGCCAGTGTCACAATACATCATTAGACCTTTCTGTATGAACCACCAGCAGAATTGTACTGTTACCCTAACATAGGAAGTGTCTGAATTTAACAGACCGGAATAAAACGCCAGAACACATGGTGTGAATTGAGCAGGTGGGGGGCGGGGGGGGGATTTTGTCAAGAGGCAAACAAGGGTCTTAATAAACAAAACTAATTTTCACAGTGTTTGGTGAAATTAAACTGGCAGTTTAATAACCTTATAATAAAACCAGCATATACCCAGACCAATTACACCGAAGAGACAAAAACAGGAGGGTAGGGGTGGCCGTATATATTTATGTATGTGGAGAGGGCGAGTGGAGGCCCAAAAAAAAAAAAAATTAAATTAAATAGAAATCCAACCTGCTACACAAAAGAACAATTTCCAAATAAAAAATGTCTTGCAATTTGAACATGATGTTGATTCCTAAGCAGACTTTCCTGCCCTGTCTGCCCACAGGACTCCCAGGGGACTCAGATTGGGTACAATTCAAACTGCTTGTCATACAGAAGAGGGGCGCGGCGAGGACTGGGATGCAGGAGCAGAGTGGTGTAAGAGTGGCTACGGTCGACAGTGCAGCCCTTAATTTTCCCCCCCCTCGGCCGGTTCAGCTTCATCACCCTGGTTTTCTGATGTCCAGAGCTGCAAGAAAAACAAAGTCCCCACCGAACCTTAATAATACAACATCACCTAATAGACTTCATATGCATGCTATTTCACATCAGTGAGCAGAATCACCTTTTTAAAAAGACTCATACATTGATATCATGTAAAATACGGTATCCATATTTTTATGGCACAGCACAGACGTCAGTGCCCTGGTGATTCTCTAAATGTCGGGGGCTGGTTTCCTTTTCCTTCATCGCTCTCATCTAAACCATGCGAAATGCACACTTTTCGGGATCAGAAAGGAGAAGAAAGTTCCACCTTTTGGACTGAAACATCCTTACGGATTCCTTGACAAAACGAAACCGGTGAGGTCAGCCTGTCGTCTCTGCTCTGGTCTTAAGAGCATATTTAGATTCGGGGGGGGGGAGATGGACAACTTACAGTGAGGTTGTCCCTTAGTAGCTGCATGATCAGGGTACTGTCTTTGTAAGAATCTTCATTCAAGGTGTCAAGCTCAGCAATTGCTTCATCAAATGCCTGGAACCAGAGGGGAAGACATTTTAACACGTTCAATATTTATTTTAAGCAATTCCTGCCAAATACAGCTGAGAGAGACAATACCACAATAATCGAGCTCACCCCTAACTCACGATAATAAATCAACCTTCCAAAAAAAAAAAAAAAACAATTTTGATTTCAACACAAATATGAACAGACGGCCTGTACTATAGCTCAGTCTGACCAGTGACGGGGATAGATAGGTGAAGGTCACATCCAGGCTATACTTGCTGTAGCTAACCGTTAGATGGCCTGGAACCAGGTTTGCTAGGTGGCTGACAGACTCAAATACACCCACACAGGCCACCTGTCTCACAGCCTAAGCCACGCATCAGACTTGCTCCTTCAGGCGATGCTCACCGTTTTTGCCAGGCTGCAGGCCTGCTCAGGAGAGTTGAGGATTTCGTAGTAGAAGACCGAGAAGTTGAGAGCCAAGCCCAGTCTGATAGGGTGTGTGGGCTGCATCTCTTTCTTGCTGATTTCAAAGGCCTCCTGGTACGCCTGCTGTGAGTTTTCCACCGTAGCTTTAGCAGGAGAAAAGGGAATTTATATATATATTTTTTTTTTTTGTGAAAATGCATACTAATACTAATTTTAAGCCTGGCAACAGGCATTTCACAGCACTTCTACCCCTAAAAAGGCATTTATGTGTCTTGTATACTAACTCTTCTTGGAGTCCCCAGAGGCCACTTCAGACAGGTATCTGTAGTAATCGCCCTTCATTTTCAGGTAGAAGACCTTGCTTTCTGCTTGACTTGCATTGGCAATTAGGTATTTGTCAAGAAGTCCCTAAAAGTGATGACATCAGCATCTTAATCACACACAAGCTATATTACACACACGCTGCATCACGGAGCACATTCGAGATCATATGTTGAAACTTTATTTTATGATCTCAACTACGAACAGGTGTTAAAATGGACACATGGTGGTGGGGATGTGCGTCTCACCAGGACGTCGTTGCAGATGTCCTGCAGCTCGCCCTCGATCTTCTCGCGGTACTCGCGCGCCATCTGCTGCTTCTTCTCGTTGCCCTCCGTCTTCTGCTCGATGCTGGAGATGACGCGCCAGGACGAGCGGCGGGCGCCCACCACGTTCTTGTAGGCCACGGAGAG
>JAODKE010000114.1:10541020-10567290 GCA_026779605.1 Mormyrus hasselquistii | reverse complement strand
CCCTGCTCCGTCACGGCCTTCATCGCCGCTGCCATGTCGTCGTAGCGCTCCGCCTGCTCCGCCAGCTTGGCCTTCTGTACCAGGTCACTTTTGTCCATGTCTGCACTGTCGACGAATTTAAAACTTATCTGATCATTTTTTTCATTAAGCTTCCAGAACAATATGGTAAATGACACTTAAAAGTGGCCTAAAAGTGGTCCGTAAACATGGAAAGAGCTGAAGATTTAAACTCAAAATGGGACTTAGGTTAACAAGGGCACTAATTTAAATGGAGCTTTACATATTAGAACCAGGCATATATTACAGATGTGGAACTGGCCCTCTTAGTTGTCACATTTATGTCTATATTGTATGTGATGGTAAGTTCAAGAAACTGTAATACGTTTAAATTAAGGACATTCAGTCTTGTTGAACATATCGGTGAAATGTGACGCATCGCTCCACGGTTTAAAACGCAAAGCCATTAAAATTGTAAGCCATTACAAACTCACTCTACTTTTTCTCTTGGCTTCAGGGCTATTTATGTCATAAATGTAACAAGAACCACAAATATTTTTGTGGATACTTTACACAACAAACAAAAATACATGTTTACGGATAGTGATGCATTTGTGATTTTTTTCTAAAGAGCCATACAGAGACCTGTGGGTAGGAAAATATATATATTTTTAATAGTTGAGTTCCCTCACAACTGTTTTGCATTACTAATAACTGTACTGTGTCCATATACAGTACAAAAGATAGACTTATTGAACTAATATGTATAAACCTAAATGATAGACATACCCAGTTAAAACTGAAAAGATTGATTAAAACACACTTTAAATTAACAGCCCATGCAACATCACATTTGTATGGAACCCCTAAAAGGTCAGGGTGGGAAAATATTTTAATAGTTTTGCATTCCCACGTAATGCTTTCACTTTCGCTTGCAATAGATTTGCATTATGAATAATGACCATACTGAGTGTCGTTAAAGTGCAAAACATAGAATAAATGGACTACAGTATAGTATTGTTGTTATTAACCTAAACAATACAGACATGTCCAGTTAAGTGTGAATATAGTTTAAGCATTAAATAATGGGAGACAATGCACACCATGTAACTTTGCTATGTGTATTTTATACGTATTGATTAATATTTGCAGTGTTCAATCACGTCATTGATTTTAAGCAAGACAGCTGGGCTACTGAATGTGAAGTGCACACACAAACGGTAAAATATTAATTCACACTTAAAGAAATCTGGAAATCCAAGGGGTGCTGCTCGCTTTTCTTGAAAGACATTACACCCGGGAAACTGAATATAAAGCTAACTTTACCGCGGTGTCCCTAGTTGAGGTTTATACCCGAACCTACTTTCTGATTTGCCTCCTTGTATTCATGCTTGGTGATGTATGCGGGGATACGCAGATTTACACTGAAATGTTCCAGAAAGCGGGTCGAGTTTAAACCCAGCTCTCTTGATTATAGTCACTGGCGGTGGATACAGTGCAATTATTTATAAATACGTATAAAAACACATAGTGGACATAGTATGCATTGTCCCCCTGCGAGAGAACAAAACTATTTCAATGTTTTCCCACCCAGATCTCCAAGGGGTTCCGTAGTGGTACAAACTGGACATAAATCCGGAAATCAATATAATAACGCGATCCGCACGTGTTCAAAACACGTTTTATAAATCGCTCTGTATTTTTGTGGACATCATGTCACAGAAGAAAAAAATTAAAATACATATTTATGGATATTTATTTTGGTTATTGTCTGTGGGTCACAAATAACTTCCAAATGCCGCCACATCCCATGTGCTGGGCTGTAACCTTGCAAACTGTCACCCAAATGATGAGAAAATGTAGCTGTAAACGTCACCAAGAAATAAACGATAGAGCATAATATGAAATAATAGACGTTTTAATTTCGTCATCCGATATATATCGTCATATCGCCCAGCCCTAGTTGGTGTCCTACCCATTTTCAACTATGGTTTTATGGCTTAATAGAAATTAATTTTTGACTTTGTGCAGTTTGATCACGCTGGTAACCGTAATATTATCCTTAATGTTTGCTGGAAGATAAACAGAAATAACAACGTATCCATTATATTTTTCTACACGTCTTTAATTTCGTGCATTTTCTCCACTTAATCATTTAAACGTATTTTTCTGCAAAGAACCGCCGAAAGACAAATATCCGGATTTTGACCGTGTTTAACGATGAAGATCCGTCAAGCAATGTATCTGTATTTTTGTACAAGTCATATAGTAATAGCCGAATCAATGAGTACAGTCGATGGTTTTCTCAAAGATGTTCAAACAGCACAGTGACACAGGAACCGTTACTGAAATCTACGAGCCGAAGAACTAAATAAGGCCACGATCACTGCATGCACTCGCCGCGTTACCTCAACCTAAAGGCCGCAGTCAGACGGCTCGGCCGAACCTTAGTGCGGCCCGTCGGTACAAAGCGGAGTGCTTCTCAAGGGTAAACCGCACTGCAGCAGGCAGCATCCGCTCCCAAACCCACACCGGCCAGAAGCCCTATTCCAGTATCATCACCCACCCCGCAACCCCACCTACTGCACCGAAGAGTCTCTTTACACTAACACTTCTAATTCAATTTCCTCAATCCGACACACGTCGCATAGCTAAACCACTACACGGGGGTCAAGCGGAACACCGCCCCTAGACACCAGACTGGGATCCCCAACCAATCCTCCCGATCGGACGGATCCACACCTACGAGGCGCCCGGAGAGCCTCATCCAGCCCCTGTCACGCTCGGCTCTGCGGCACCCTTGAATACCAGACGCATAGCTATTGTTCGTGACTTGGGCCGCAAAGGCCTGCCGTTTCCCCTAAAACTTCACACAGATTAACCCGTAATAAATTGGACCACAGCACGCCGAGTCAATCGGAAGGCCATCAGTACTGGGTTGCGTCAGCGCTGGATTAAAGCTCCGCGATCCGTCGAAAGGTTCGCGCCGCACATGTGTGCAGGACACCGGCATCCTTTTCCGAAATTACCCGGGACGCTGCAAAGTGACGAAATAAAACGTGGAGCTAATTACCAGATTAAAACGAGCGACGAAATGGGGATGGGTTTCGACCATTATACTCACCACTATCTCTATGTTAATCTACCTGCTCAATAAAACCACAATGCTGCTGTTTAGTAATCGTTACCTATTATCGACGGTTCACCGTACGGCCTAAATCGGCTAGCTCGTTAGCTTAGCAAACGGAGTCCTCTCTCTATATGCCTGAATATGGCTTTCAACAGGCCGTAATAACTCCGCACACGACCCAATGGAGGCATCCAAAATGTTAATCTACGTAAAATACTGCGGAAAATTCAGGCCCGGGTAGGTGGACTCACGTTTTACTGAACGTTTATCTATGGGCGATGCACCGTGGTTACCTCCGTCCTCTGTGTCTGGGCTCGGGATGTTCTAGGCTGTACCGCTTCCGCCTGTAATACACTTCCGCCTCCCCTCAAACCCGCCTCCTGATTCATTCTCCAGGATTCTTCTTCTTTTTCTTATTAAATATTATTGTTGTTTATGCCGTCGTATTGTGTAACATACGTAGCATACATGTAGCGTACATGTAGCATATTGTAAACGCTATCTGGATGTATGTATGGATGGATGTTGTACATGCCATGAAGAATTATACAGTCCCTTTAACTTAGATATAAAACGAGTCACAATATTTCTGTAGGGGAGAGATTAGTAGATTAAAAACAATGTCTCTAGTTATTACAGTAAGTATCAATACATTTTGAGATAAGGGGAAAAGAACACAGCAAATCCTGGAGACACTGGTAATTGACAGCTTTGTTTTTATCAAAGTGGGAAAACTGCCTGGATTCAATGGTTTCCATTTACAGAAACATACTGATCTAAAAGTTTTTCAAAAACTGCTACATTTTGATATATTCTATTAAACCAGCTAGATTCTACTGAAAGGGGTGAGAGGCACTAGCTGCTATTTGATCTCAATTGTCTATTGAGTGCAGGCTCAGAGGAAGTGCTGGATGTGACACTGGGAACACAGATGCGGGACACACATGTGAGAGGCAGCAGCTGAGATGCAGGACCCAGCGAGAACATGCGGACTTGACATACACACAGTCAGAGGTGGGGCTCAAAACACCCAGGCCTGAAGGTGTGAGGGTACAGTACTGCCCCCCAAATCAGTGCATAGCCTGGTAATTTGAGTCCTCAACATTATAGCTGGAAATACATAGACATATCTATGAATATCCCAAAACAGGATGGAGTGTGGTCATGCAGTTTAGATGTTTATGACCGTGCATGCAGCTTTGGGGCACAGTTGGGCCCCAAAAATGTAGTAAACCTGTATGTTTCACGGAAAAGTAAGTGAACAGGCAGTACAGGATACAGCAAGGAGAGATATGTAAAAATTAAAGTTTTGATATGCTTGTACAACTGACCATTAAAGTATCTTTACTTCTAAGATGTTTATGTTCACATGTTCTTTTTTAAAAAAATGTTCCCTTTAAGGTGTTCATTTTCCTTAGCTTACTGTATTATTTTAATTATCTAGATTAATTTAATACCTGGTCAAGTGTACTTTTCAGATCACCAGAATTTAATTCCATTATTTCTTCAAAAGCAGCTGTCAAATCTTTGAGGGTTTATTTAGACTTTCGAAATGTATTCAGCACATTAAAGATTGACCATAACATCGAATAGGAAGAAACATTGAAACATACATATTTTTTTCACAAATGAGTGAAACATATTTTAGATACATTTAGTCAGAATTTATAGGGAATCTGTACTAAGCCCTGACCTACGGTGCGCCAAAAACATTGGGTGTTACATTCCTGTAGGAATATTATTGTATAATAAGAAATGTTTATTGGGTCTTAAAAGGCCAATATATCATAAGGTACACTGAATCTCTTCAGTCCCAAACTAAAAGTGAAGGATTGGAGTACAATTTATATAAACAAAATCCACAGTACTTCCTAAAGGCAACAGATGGAACCTACCTTGCCGATTTAAATACTTGGGGATAAAAAAAAAAAAAAAAAAAAAAAAACCAACCATCGATAACTCTATAACAATTAACCAAAGATGACCAGAATTGCTTATTCTCAATACTTCTTATTTTCTTGGCATCTCGTCAATCCATTGTTTGTACTTGAACATTTAGTTTGTGACATTACCCAGAGAAAGGATCTCAAACAGTTCAACCAGAAGACATAAGGCAACATACTGGATGTAGAAAATTGCTATTAAAACAGCCCAACACTCATTGTTAATGAGAAAAATAATCAAACTTAGTTGCCGTGTTTAAGATGAATTAAGCATTACACACATCTTAAAATGAGCCAGTTTGCCCAGATTAAAAGGAGACTGCCTAGCAAATGGCATTTCTGTGCATAGTTTCCACTTTTATCTACATCAGTTGGTTTTTCAGGTACAATTCAACCTTTGGATCCTATTTGGATTTTAAACAGTTGTAATTCCATTATTTGTATTATATTTAATCAGTTTACAGGTATCCCTACACACATTAGGTGATCTTGGAAACTGCAAAATCAAGCCACTGAAAGGCAGTGTAAATGATTTGAGTGCATAGTCTGAATTTATACTCCTCACGTACTTAAACTGTGCATTCACCCTCTTCAGATTGACGGCACAATTTCATTATCTGCATAACAGCCACTGTTTGCTGAATGATTTCGTAAGTTGTCACGCACAGAAAAAACAAAGTCACGTGAGCTTTTTAAATAAATGCGATACTGCTTTAATCAGCGGTTCACAAAAATAAAAAAAAAACATGGGATGGAGTAGATAGAAATACAGGAAGAAGAAATGGCTGAGGAGAGTGACATCACTCAGCATCAGTGGAAAACACAGCCAACCAACTTGAATAACCTCTTTTTGAAGGACGGGCCACACCCCCAAAGATGCCATCCTTCAGTTCAGAGTCCAGGCAGCCAGAACTTCTCCCGGCTAGAAAGCAGAGGAGGCACTAATTGGCCTTGGCACGCAGCTGTGCCCTCTTGCCTGTGACGGCCTGGAAGCCCGTCTTGATGCTGGCCACGGAGCAGCGGGAGTGACAGGTTTCACACTGCAGGAAATACAGCCGAGTGTCTTTCTGCAGGATGGTCTCCGGGGAACGGCAAGTGTGGCAGGTCACATACTCTTCTGCAAGTTACAAAGGAGAACGTCACACTGGGAGACACTGCACTCGTGATTTTTAGCAAGGGGGAAAAAAGAAACAGATTCTCAACTCACTGATGTATCTACGCAGGACATTTTCTATCTGTTTTTGCTGGAATCTTCCTTTGATTACAAGTTGGTTATTTCCATCAATGGAGCCACTGGAAATAAAGAAAATGGAGTTTGTCAGGGGGAATCTGTCAATATGCCTCTTCCACGGATGTTTTGTTTCAACTGATGAAACAAGCAGACTCAGGACTACCAGTTGTCCTGTACCATGCTCCATTCTTATATTTGGACATTTTTCCAAAGCACTATAAAAACAAAACTGCGTATAAAAACGAATTAACTGAATGAACGAATGAATAAATTAAATAAATAAAATAAAAACACTCCAAGTTGTTTCATTTTACCCAGACTTGCAAGAATACTAGAAGAAAGTACTCGATGTACATAATATGTTAGTATTGTGATTGTTCCCTGAGTAACATGGAGCGGGAAAATGCTTTGTGTTTAACGTAGTATACCTTGTCCCCAACTCCGCCAGCAAGAACGCAAGCAGATGCTTGGGCTGTCGATGCAGCCTGGAAAGAAGAAAAAGGGTGTCAATTGTTGTCTGACACTGGCAGTGTAAGAAAGTCTGTGATAATCAGACGTAATCATACTGGATAAAATGCAGAACACTCACAGTTTACAAATATCAGTGAAGTTCACAAATGATGTCTTCTTGGTGCCAACTCTGACCACCTGCGGTGGCTTCATAACAAACTTCCTCTTTTCTCCAGCTACCATGTCTGGATTCTTCTCCCGCATGATGTTGAAGACTCGGTTCAAGAGCTGTGAAGGTCATGCATTAGACGCGCAGAATTTCTGTGCTTCACAGGAGTATCCTGCGAGGCTATACGTCACAAACGTGGAAATGAAAGTCCGTGCCGCTGATCATCACCACCATTTACTCTGGAGGGTTGTGATGAGTCCAAGACAAATTTCCGCATGTCTGTGAGGGTGTGGGAAGCGACGGATTTGCGGAGAGCCATCTTTAAGGCACACCGTACCTCATCATATGTGTAGTCCCTCTCAGTCCCCGCCCAGGTGGGCCCAGCTGGAATGCCGAATGTAATCCCGTCATTGCCTTTCCGTTCATCGTCCTCCATCGCTGCAACACAACACAGCATACAGAACACAGCCATGCATGAGTCCTGCAGGCCACGGCTTCAAGCCCAAAATTCCTTTCGCGGTGTAGCGCCGAGCAGATCTAGGTCATCCTGCAAACAAACTTCTTCAAACACTGTCAGATCTCTAAAGACATTATGTACGCAGTTGAATGCAGCACTGTACAAATGACCATCTCAGACTGACACATACCCTCATCCTTTTCCAGTTTCTCACCCTCCTCTTGAAATTCAACTTTCTTTGACTTTTTTGTTTGCAGCACAATGTCCAGGTCATCCTTCTCTGGCATTTCTGGCTGTTCTCCATCAATTTTCAGCTCCTGTGGCAAACATTTAGGAACATTCATAGTACTGCTGCTTTGACTGCTTAAAAATTAGCACACACAAGGACTGCATTTTGGCCAATACACTGATTTCATACCATTCCCTTTTCCTACCATGAACTGGGATATATGTGAAAGGAAAAAAGAACATTGCAAAAAGTATATATTTTAAAAAAACCAACCTTTAACTCTTCTTCTAGGTCATTGTCGAATACCTTCTTCGGTTTCTTTTTCTTCTTTTTCTGATTGAAGAAGTTCAAATCATCCAGGTCATCAGATAGCTCTAAAGAAATATATATAACAACATCACACAAACATTTAGTGCTTTCTGGGCAATTTCTACCTGGTTGGAAAAACCTAAAACCATCATGCCCCTGAGGAAAATGTATTCAGTTCAGTGCTACTTCAATCTAGACGCTGTCGAAACGACAACAGTATATTCCCTGGACATACGTTTAGCGTCACCACCTTGGCAAGGTCAAGTGACTTCTGCGGTGACCTTTGCCTTCACTACGCAGAACCGCTTCATTTTTGGTTTAATTTGTCTCAAAATTCTCTCTCTGCCAGACCTTCACTCATACAATGAGTCTGAAAGCTTGAAAAAGATCCTCCAAATATCTCATTAATGTGATAATTCAAAAGGTAAGTATAATGCAGTGGAAGTGGACCAGTCCCAAAACCATATGTACTCCCCATCTGAGGAATACATTAAGAATGTTACTAATATTACTAACAATTAAACAATGACTCTAATTTAGTAGTTCGTTCTTTGGCTTTACTAGGGGTATAACGATGCACTCAACTCACCATTGAATACACTTCACGAAATGTCTAACAAATGCAATTTCATTCAGATGTCTTGGACCTACTTTCTGTACAATCTGATTGGTTATCTCTGAACCAATCATTTTTTATTCTGCCCTCAGAACATTCTTGTGTAAGAAAAGCGCCCATGAACTATTTGCTTGGCAGTGCAACAGACTGACAGTGGAGCTGGCACACCAAACCTTTTCCCTTGTCTGAATTCCTTCCTCCTGTGGCTGTCATGCCATAGCTCTGTAAAGTTTCCAGTTCACCCACAGCGCTACAAGTTAATAAAGTAGCAATAAAATACTATCACCAATGTTTTTTGTTTTTTTAAATTGTGTTTTAAGAGATTGTTTGCATTTAGCCTTACAGTAGAACCAACATGTTTACTAATGCATATTTTGCTCGATAGTGATGGGATCAATTATAACCATATGTTTATCGCCATGGCAACATGTTTCATTAGTGGAATGCACCAATTATCGACATACGAAATATTTTTTAAAAAGTGTGTTTATCAATTATTAAGACATCGCATTTAGCTTAACAGGACGACCGACATGTTTTATTAGATTATGAAGGTTTAGCTTGATATTTAGCTCGATAACAATGCAGACAATCTCTTAATGAAAACATTGACAATTGAAATCGGATTTTTTTTTGCTGTGAACTCATGCTGTAGCGCTAAAGGTGAACTGGAAACTGGGTCACTTGAAATGTACAGGGTTACCTTGAAACTGCATCATCATGATTGCATCATCAGCCTAACAGCTGAGCAATAGGTCACAGGCAGAATGAATGATTTGGCATGACAGTTATTTGAAATTAAAGCACAAACACTCAATGAAAGGCACAGTTGGCAACACAGTGCAACACAGCTTGCATACTGCTGTGCATATTGAAATATAACCAAATCACAAAATTCCACGGCACGGAATTTCGTTATATCCCCTAGGCTCTACAGTGACCCTTCTGCATTGCGGCTTTTCCCATCACGGTTTTGATATATTGCGAGGTTGGCACAAGAAATTGACTGTGATTTTTTTTGGGAGTTTTGTGAAACCCACATGACGACACAAAAGTTTAGTAACTCATAAAATACAGCAGTAGTATTTTTACAATTTATAAAGCTGAGTATTGATTACTTTAAAGGTCAGAGGACTGACAGAATACCATTCACAGAGGCTACTATTGAAGGAACTGGCTAGTGAATAATGAAATATTTTGTTCTTTAATATTCAGATAACTGTGCTGCCCATGATTTGATGGCTTTCTTTTTTGGAGGGGGTGTAAATAATTGATTCTGTGGGGAGAATTTTAGTGTTCTATGGGGAGAACACTGAATGTTAAAAAGTTCAAGATCTTAGAACAGCAGAAAGGGCCTGCATTACATACATTCAATATCTATTTTACTGTCCCGGGTATTTTTTTTTTTTACTGCCTGGTATTTTACACTATTACACTCTGTGCTGTTTTATAGGAATTCACAATTTAGTTATATTCTTGCAAAAGATCACAAAAGAATCCCCCAACACACACAAGAAAAACCATTTTGGTCTATATCTGAAATGCCCAGCATCCCCTACTAAAACACAGGGGAAGAATGCAAGCAAGAGAGCACATTAATGAATATAACTTTTTCAGGCACAAACATCAGCTCCCCAAATTACTGGGCCAGGAACGAGGGAGGCTAGTATACTTTACTCATTCCATATAGACACAATAACCCTTCACATCAGAACTTTAATTTGCCTTAAAGATGTGGAAAGTAAAGAGAACCTCTCCAACACAAAGTTACTACACTATTTTCCCGGCCCTAATTTTTCTTGATGGCTCACATTTGAGACAGGAATACAAAGAGTACACAAGATACAAGTAATACCCCATCAGCTTTAGTGTAAAGGTAAGAGAATCGCTGTCGGTCATCCTTGGCTCTCCATACCTTTCTTCTTCCCTTCGTCTTCTTCTAAGTCAACCTCTCGGTCATCCCCACCGTCAAACTCGGCCTCCTTGACTTCAGGCTGTGGGGCATCCTCGTTAAAACTCTCAGCCCCTTCCTCATCCACCAAGAAAGGCTTCTTCTTTTTCTTTTTCTTCTTGGTCATACTGGGATCAAATATCATCTAAATTAAACAGGAAAGACAATCAACTTCAAAACATACCAACTGCCATCTCTTGTCAAGAGGTGACAATGTGCACACATACGTTAGAGCCGATTAGATAACCCGAATCTACTGTGCAAACATAATTGTTACTAAAACGGCTCCCCACAAAAAGTCATTTACGAAATTTTCACATAAACTCAACGGATAGCACCTTTTTAGTAAATAGGCTATATATCCAATTGATTACGCAATTTCGTTTATAAACGTTAATTCAATTAAGTAAATCCAAATGTACTACATTCGCTAGAATGACGATAAACTTAAGTTAGCTTATTTACTGGACCATTCGTGGGACTTACTCTACGGATTTCCATTTTACCAAACCCTAGGTGAGCGACACGCCACACTGTACTCACAAGGACAGCGTAGGTTTGGAGGCGCTCTACAAACTAGGCCACGTCCATCTTACGAAAGCTAAATCAAAATATATTTTTCAAGACAGCAAAAACTGACAACTCACCTCGTCCCCCGACATGCTTGCCGACTACAGAAGAAGCTTTTCGTTAATTTTATTTAGATAACGATTTTCTTTACTTCTTTCGCTCACCGTCAGCGAAAACCACTTCTTGCCTTAGCAGTGGGTCCTCCCGCACTCTCGCTTAGTACGCGCGTGGTTTTTCCTCAAAACGTTGAAGTTAAAACCGGAACCGGAAGTTCGTCAATAGCGCGTGCGCGGATCCAGGTCAGTCCTCCAGCGTAGACAAATAGCTGTTGTGCAGTTTTTCAAAATATGGAATAAATGCTTAGCGCTAATTTAAATGTTTTATATTTCATTTTTTCTTATCATAATTGTTTTCATATTCTTTACACTGGTTGAACAGCAAGAATTTTAATTTCGAATAATTTAAACAAAAGCTTTGACTATACAGGAAGTATCCTTTATATATTAGATGCTAATGGAAAGATAAATTTCTCTTAAGCTTTGCTTTTAACTAGGCTTTATGTTCTCACTTCATGTTCCAACTTCCGTGACAATGACGAAATTTGACGATCGGGTTGATATTGTAATTTCTCCGAATACACAAACAGGTATAAATTCAACATAATTTGGTATAAATTAATTTATCTGAAATAATCTAACGCCTGCAGCTGTACCCATATCATTTTAATAACGCACCAAATGAATACAAGAAACAAAGGATAAAATTTAATGATCAAATACATTCCATTTAGATAAAACAAAAATGTATAAGTTACAATTGTTTAAACATTCAAGCGTCAAATGTAATATTTGCACACTATACAGAAAAACGTTCATGTAAACTGGAAGCAGTATCTGCTTAGATTCAGCTTTTTTTTTTTCCAACATTTTATATTCAACCACTGCCTTATGGCTTTAGTTAATACAGACCCTGTGTATGACATTAGACATCTGACGAAGTAGAATAACATTCAATATCAGTTATATAATGTTTAATTTAGAGAGGCACACAGTGCCATTTAAAAAGAACCTTAAAAATAAGCCTGCATGCTTTAATCGGTTGCTAATGTTCACGGCGGCAGAATTTGTCAACAGCATGTGTCAGATGTAAGTTACTTTGGATAAAAAAAATACATCATAATAATAATAATAACAACACAATAAAAATAACTTATAGTCCCAAATACATACATCTAATAACTCCAGAGCATGCCCAATTAAACATAAGTTAAAAGGTAGTTACTGAAATATATACATTGTATATCCACTCTATCCACAGCTTGACTATTTTTAAAATAAGGTACTAGCTGCTGAAAGGGATTCTCCTCTACAGAGGCCAGACTGTAAGATACTGTGGACAAGCTGCGAAGCAGCACATTCACTGTAAACAGTCACATGAACATTAGTCAAAATAACTGTAAACACTGTCAAAACTATAATTTTCCAAAATTAACAAAAAAAAAACACAACTAATTTCAAAGTACACAAGTTCTGTGGAGCAAATCTGCATCCCATTCAGTTTTTTTGAATGCTTTAGAACCGAAAAAAAATTATACATAAGCTTATATGTGTAATACTTTCATGCCAACATAACATCTCAAGACGAACACAGGACACTCATATTACTTGAGTTACAAACCATGTATGACATTGTAGTGATTCGGAAGGTATCATTTGTTGACCATTAGAGATGTTATGTCTGTTGCAAGAAGGTGACATTTGTATTGATTCCTGGGTGCAAAATGTGAACAGTTTCATCAGCAGCACCAAATGCGTCACAATGGCGCACAGTATGCCCAGTTAGTCGGCTAAATCATTGTTAAAATGAACAGTGTTTTGGTTGTGTACTGTATGTATGGTCTAGATAGTGTCTATATATTTACACTTAAGCTTCTTTTGGCTAAAATGTTTAGTAAGCTAGGCAACGTAATGGTCAAGTTAAGAATACAGCAACACTGCAAAATAACCTAGGATTTGAAAAAAATAACAGTAACACATGAACAGTAAGAATACTGACTTCCCATATGTTACCAGAGGAGCACGAGAACAAGCTTTAATCGCCTTTCCTAGATCATTTAAGGCTCTCTTTCTCTCTCTATCACACACACAGACAAGCACATAAACACACACACACACAGACACACACCACACAAAACTAATATATATATATAAAAAAGTCGTCTTTCCAATGTCCTCAAAATGTCTACATCGCCTCCATAGCCCAGCGTTCCAGATCTTTCATATCATCTTCATCATCATCCTTTGCTTTTTCTGGATTAAAAAAAAAATACAAGAAATTTGTCCCAATCTAAACATAGAAACACTGAAAAGACTTCCTTTGGTGCTGATACTTTAACATCTGGCCAAACCTGTCTGGTCCTAAGAGAGTCAACACATTCTCATGCATGATGTATACATAGATACTTTATAGTTAAAGTCCAAAGTAATCAATACTATAGCCAATAATCTGACAAATGTAAATTTATCTGGGTTTTGCATGAATTGCAGCAATACTGAGTCTTGGTGTGATGAATACAGCATAGCAACACATGCAGGCAAAGCCCATTAGCTATCACTGTACATCATCTACCATTCTCTTTTGCATGAGGGGATATTATTTCATTATGATTCCATTATGCTCAGCTTAACAAAGCCGTAAAAGTTTGCATCAGTTCAAGACATTGCACTCAAACTGTATTTCAACATAATATCCCCACCAAAGCATTTCTACCACTTCAATACTTCATTGAATTAATATTACAGTATCCATGCTTTACATGGGAAATTAACATATTAAGGACACATTTCTATTTAAAGAATTTCTACGAATGACTCTTCAAACCACTCAATCTGCATATCTGCACAGAGCTAAGAAGTAAAGCAAGGTCTTTCTGCATCTATAATGGTTGTAAATCTGGAAATGTTTTACCTTTCCTGGACGGCAAGGATGCAGACGGCACGCTGGGTAAGGGGACATTCTCAGAATAACCAATTTGTAACATTTTTCTGTCTAATTCTTCTTGTTCCAGCTCTTCCAGTTCTGCCATAAGTTCATCCTAGAATGCGGGACAATAAAACCACATGCTCATTAGCTTTGTGCATTGTATCAGCAATAAATGCTTGTTGCGATATATTATTGGAATTTACCAACTGAAAACTAAGCGTGGCAAGTGAGAAATGGCTACCCAGAGACATAATTATAGGTTATATAACATCAACACAGGGAATTATACCTCATCAAACTCTTCTCCGAATCCCACTGGTTTTGAAATGGCATCAGAGATTTCCTGGGCCAGCTCCTGCTGTTCAGTAATATCCTGCATCAGATCATCCACTTTATCTATGTCCCTACAACACAAGACAATGAGGAATTTACTTGTGTTGGAGAGGTAACGCACAGAACACCTTAATAAAGGACAGGACACAAGTGCTTCCTTACATGTGCTCATGAGCTGCTTTCATGGCCTTTGCCGCAAAGCCCATGTTCTTTAGCACCTCTGCATTGGTATTGGCATTCTCCAGGGCCTCCCGCTGGAACTCCATGGTAGACAGTGTGCCATCGATCTGGCTCAACTGCTTCTCGTAGCGTTTCTTGCGTTTTAATGCCTGCAGGGCAGCTGTATGTGAGGAGGAGCAGAGAGGGTTGACGCAAAGCCTATAAAAAAAAAATTGGGCAACAATATCTAATCTAATATCTATCTTACATGGGTGTGTCTTGCTGAAATTTGTCCAAAAAAATCTATTGCCAGCAGGTGGGTACTAGAGATTTTGAGCCCCATGTAGGTATATCATATTGGACCCCCCAGTCTAGACCAATCCAGTTATTTTCCAAATTTTCTAGACCCCCTGTCACTGTCTAACCCATGACTGTCAGCTTATTTTCCTGTTGTTTGGTTAGACAGTGTGAAAAAGTTTTAGAACCATGACTACTATCTTTCTTATGCAGTTTAAAACAGTTCAAAGGCTATATTTCAACCATAAAAGTAATATCCATCTTTTATAACTTATTTGGTGCAGGGTATAGTTAATTACATGTTAAACTCAAATTAGAAAAGCATAACTAGTTAAAAGGCAAGGCATTTAGCTGCTGTACAGAAGAGTTCAGAGCCCAATAAAGACTCACTACGTAATCATCTACTAAAACTGGTAATATCGCTAGTTCCTGCCTCAAAACATTGAACTGGGCGCTCTTTATTGACTATATATATGGCTACACCTAATAAACATTATATTTAAAATTATTGATCACAACTCTATTAATCCTCGCAAAAGTAGGTACTTAACGCTCTTAAAGCCACCGTTTTAACACCCTTACCTCTCTTATTTCTAGTGCCGTTTTTCTTTGCGGTCAGAAGTTCTTGCTGAATTTTCTTCTCTAAAAATTCCTGCTTCTTCGTCAGCATGTCCTCGGTTTCACGAAGTCGCTGAATCGCCTCTTGTGGACTCGGAGCTTTGCCACCTTTCCCCCCGCTGCCAAACAACTTTCCAAATAGAGCCATTCTGAAACTGTACAAACAATATGTTAAAACGCCGCAACGATAACGCAACTGTTTGATACAAAAGCAAAATGAACATCAACAGGCTATTTACTTTTCCAATGACTCACCCTGCTCTCCACCCTCTGCAATGCTCATTTGTTTCTTGGTGTTATTTGCTTCCGCTTACTTCGCTTCTTCGTGAATGTTATGACAAATAACTGACATTCAAATATGACCGCGTATTATTATAGCGCCCCCTCCTGCATTGGAGCTGAGCGCTGCACACTGGTTTCCCCGTACATCCAAACTCTTGTCCGGATTTAGGCGGCATGACTAAGCCGTACTTATAGACGGCTCTGAATTATTTGTGAGATATAATGTGTCTGAAAGGATATAGTGATAAGTACAGATAAAGGACGTTCTTTTAAAAACAAGCTTATGTTTTCTTAATACGTTTTTTAATACATTCCAAATAATTCATTTTATGATTCATTATGATTTAATAATTAATCATTTTTCTTGCTTTTAATAATTATTAATCAACTAATAATAAAGTAAGTCTTTAATTTGAGAAAGTATATTAATTAAAATATATATATTTCAATGTTTTACGCTATTGTTAAAGTTTCATAGTTCAGCAAGAGCAAAAACCAGAATACAAAGTCAGGAGGAACATGAGTACGCAGATACATTGTGTTACGCACGGGCATTAAAGCTACCGATGGCCCATGCTGACCGAGAGGGGACTTTGTGGGCAGGACCGGCTTTGATCATTCCCTGTTTTCCAGCTTTTGTTATTCCTTACGGAGCTTAATTTAGGAAAGAAGTGCGCGACATGACAGCATGACGTCAGCGGGAACTGCTCGGTCACATCCTTCCCGCATCATCACTCAGCGGCTCGCAGCCTCGCACCGCTCTCCTTTCCCCCTTGCGTCCGAAGCACCGTGTAACTTATAAAAAGAGTAATATTAATAAACAAAGATTGAAACCACTGCCGGTGATTGATAAAATCGCGACGCGGGGAACCCTTGTAAGAGAAGGATACCTCCGATCGGCTGGGACATGGCCAGGCAAGAGCAGGTCCTGCTGCTGGAACCACAACATGAACTGAAATTCCGAGGTAAGCGAAAGGGGCAGGGCCTGACATTAGTTTGCCAGTGTTTTTATTTAGTACGACGATGAAATATGTAACCAAAATGAATAAATGAGAGACGGTGACGGGAGGCAGTGGGTTTGTTAACGCCGTGTCGGCGATCGCAAGTGCTGGCTCGGCTTTTCTGGTTTTATGGGTTAAGAAGGGGACAAGCCACGGTCATCTGTGCGGTGCCGAGACCCGTCTGTATTCACACTGCCGCTCGAGGCCTTCGGTGGCTCGCTTGCCAGCCGGCCGAATTACCCGGGGAGGACAATGCATTGTACCGATCGTCGCTCCTTAAAGCGCGCACCCTTTTCTGCTTTGTAACACAGTATGTCTCAATTCGCCTGCATTTTTGCTCGCTTATTAACCGGCTGCCTAACGTGCGTAACCTTGATGATGCACCAGTTCATGAACGGCCCGCTTTCTACCTTTACCGACACCATTTAGACAAATGCGACATGTATAGGTATATTATTATTATTTACAACTCTTAAGTTGTTAATGAAACAAAGTTTAATATGTTCCGCATGATCGTGCTATCACTTTGACAGGCAGGTAGAAATGGCAGCTCAAGGCACACCCATTCGTGCCGAACCAGCGCTGTGTTGTAGTTGTTTCTGGTTCTGTTTTCTCTTGGGTCACCGTCTTCAGACGATTCTCCAACCTCCTGTGCGCGTGTGGCAGTCAGGCGCTGCGTCGCACGCTAAACAAGCTCCAGTATAATCGGGAAGGATTCTTAATGTTCATTTCTGGACAGGAAAAGATTTGAATCAATCCACATATGTAGTTAAAAAATAGTATGTATCCACGTGGACGTTTAATGGAGTCAAACCTTATTAACACACAAACCGAAACAAAACATGAATTATATCCTTGCCTGGATTTATGCAGCAAAAGAGACATGCCACGTACAACTCGATGAATAAATGTACTATTAGTATCTCATTCTCTGTTACATGTTCAGTTGATTGGCCTATAAGAAATGCTTTATTAAATTTCTGGCAGTAACGCAAAAGTTTTTGCGACGTCTATTTTCTTTGCGTAGTTATGGCTGTTATCAGCTTTACACGTTTGTAATCATGGTGTAGGCATCTCTGCGGTGACCTACTAGTATGTATCTGTGCTGGCCACGGTCTTTACGGGGATTTAAATGTGCTTGAAAAACGTGTTAGCTTGTACACGTGAAGCGGCTCCATCACAGCTGCGCACGTGTTGTTAAATAATTTGGTTGTCATACATCACAATAAAAAAGGATAAATTTTAGTGTTCTATAGACCTAAATCAAGGAATCATAGCTTCAGGTAAGACATCAACTAGGAGTTTAACAAGTAATTTAAGTTCCTTGTATTCAGGAATCAAGATTAAGTTTAATGCAATGTGTCAGTCGAATACTAGATTACACATAGAAAATAATGTGCAGGTAATGGCGACTTAATTTACACAAACTGGAGTCTTAGAATTTCCTCTTTAAAGAGACAGATTTTTACATGGATTTCAAGGTCTGATCTTCGCCACTCTCTTTTAGGTCCATTTACAGATGTTGTTACTACCACCCTGAAGCTTGCTAACCCAGCAGACAAAAATGTGTGCTTCAAAGTGAAGACGACAGCTCCACGCCGGTACTGTGTCCGGCCCAACAGTGGTGTCATCGATGCCGGAACTTCCATCAATGTATCTGGTACGTATTTGCTGACTGAGGTTGATGTGGGCAGTCTCTGGAGGAGAGAAGGTCTTAATCGTGTTCTGATGTGCAATTCTGCAATCCACATTCTATAACGGTTCATATATTATTAAACTAATCCTAATCATAACAGATATGTAGTGTATTTATCGAAGGTTTTTTTCTTTTGGTATATTATCGATATTTGTGTCTATGAAGGAGTTCAGTTGAGGAACCCATTAAAATTTTTTGTAGCGTCTAATTCCATTGTTAACCATATTTCGTATCCGCCATTTCACCATGGTTCCATCCACCGATTCTGTGAAAGGACCTGATGTCCGTATCTCATAAAGATGTGGTATTCTTCTGTGTTCCTGCCTCTCCTGATCAGGCTCGGCTTTGCACTGGGGGAGTCTGTGCAGTGTTTCTATGATAGAAGAATAGGCAGGATGCCATATGAATGTATACCATATGCATGTTATTGTTAGCTGTGCAAGTCAAAGATTCTCATTGCACGTTTTTTTTTTTTTCTCCTTATTGTATCTTTACCGCTTGTCGTTTGTCCTCACATACATGCTGCACTGCAGGCCAGACTGTAGTCAGCGTGCTGTTTCTGGAACAGGGTTTGTGCTGCCATTTAGTACATGATCAAATTTCAGGCTTCCAACATATGAAGATTATTCTGCAGCAGTCTTTTCTTCATCGATTTTAAATACAGATTTCCAATGAGGGTGTGTGTTGTATTATTGGATTAATAACATTAGCCGTACTGTAAAAAAGTAAGCTTTCCTTTAGTTCTGGTTTGAATTATAAATCATGAATTCACCCCATACATGACTCTTTCCTGGTCACCTTTTACTGCGTATGTGTTTGTACATTCCGGTGTGGGAATTAGTCACATGCACAACAAATAGCTTTGCATGTGATGGGATCTACAGACCTGCTCTGAGCCAGTGCTTGATCTGCTGGTGAGGCCATGGATTGAATTTCGTGTCTCGACTCTGACTGTTACTTTCTATGTAGGTATACACTTACAGCCCTGGATCAGGTATCAGGCTGTCAAGGCTACAGTGAATTTACAGTTGGTTGCAAGGAGCCACGTTGGTCTTCCTCAGTGGAGCTGTGTCACATTGTGAGCTATAGTAGCGATTTATAGACATTACCTCACTGTTTGAGTATTTGTGTCCCGTAGTGCTATTGTATTTAATTAAAAAGGCTGGGGTTGTAATCATCTTTCACATACATCTATTCATCCTTAACCTTTCAGCTGGAGAATGATGGAAACTATGAATAAATTAATTTGGATATCACTTTTCTTTGGTTTTACATCACTGTCATTAGTGGTATTTCAAGTTAAATTTCAGCAGGGATGTAGACTGGTAACCTGATGTCTGACGCGTCTCAGTTCATGGGGTTGAGTTCGGCTGTTGTCTTTAGCATGAATTTGCTGTTTTGTTGTTTTTGTGCGCACTTACTTCAGGTGTCTTGTTCAGTCCAAATGTTCTGTTCAGGTGGACTGTGATTAGTCTGCAGTTTCCACTTTTGCATGTGATGAACAATTGGCAGGACTTTTGTTAGCGTCCTCACCATAATATTAATAAAACAACTGAAGGGATGCAAAAATGACACCTGTGGTTTCGTAACAGATTACCCTAATTTACGGTCACGAGGGCCCCAGTGCGCAGCAATCTGATGCCTAAATGAGGGAAACAAATCATAAAAAGAAATTGGAGCGTGATATGCCACTTCATGAGATGGCCAAGATGTAGGACCTCAAGACTGCAGGTTGTAGGACATCTGTCCATCCTTTGCCTTTTTTGTGTTTCAGTTATGCTGCAGCCGTTTGATTATGACCCCAACGAGAAAAGCAAACACAAGTTCATGGTACAGTCCATGATAGCTCCCGCTGACATGACAGACATAGAGGGAGTGGTGAGTCAGCGTCAGGCTACCTGACGCCCCTTTGCCTTTTCCGCAGAGTGGGCCTGTCGCCCTCTCGTTTACCCTCCTCTTCTCTCTGCAGTGGAAAGACGCGAAGCCTGAAGAGCTGATGGACTCCAAGCTTAAGTGTGTCTTTGAGCTCCCTGCAGAGAATGAGAAAATGGTATGACTGTGATTTCCGTTAATCCAATATTATTAAGCACAGCATGAATAAACTCTTTGTATTGACGTGACATGGGCCGCTTCCGCGTCGCTTCCCGTAGTTTGCGTAAAAACAGAAGCCATGTCACCTTCTTCAAGAAAACTCAAAATGTACACTTGTGGGTTGTGTGCGTCTGTTAGACTCGGTGTTTTTTTTTCCCCGTCTTGCTGTTCCACACAGCACGATGCAGACACCAACAAAGTGACGTCTTCCAGCCTGCTAAAATCCGAAACTTCCACATTGTCCAAGTCTGCATCCCTGGATGATGGAGAGGTCAAGAAAATAATGGAGGAGTGCAAAAGGCTGCAGACGGAAGTGCAGCGGCTGCGCGAGGAAAACAAACAGATCAAGGTGAGCTGAACTTCGCCAGGCCTTGAGTACTGGGGACCATGCTGGCTGTCTATCAGAATGGGCTTCCTATCCACGCAGGAAGATGATGGTCTTCGTATGAGGAAGGCTACGTCGATGTCAGCTGCCCCCCGTCCCTTCTCTCCATCTGCCCCGGGCTCTGCCCTGAAGGAGGAGGGGCCCAACACCAGAGCCCTTGCCTTGTGCGTGGTCTTCTTTGTCATCGGCGTCATCATCGGCAAGCTGCTCCTGTAGATGCCGCCGGCGACGGTATCGTGGGTGAAATCGAGAAAACGGTCCCCGTGGTTCTCATCAGAATGCCATATAATGTGCATAGAGTTGAATAGCTCAAATAATCTAAAAGTTACAGAAGAAGGTAAACTAATATATAATAAGAAAATAAGAAACACAGTGGCAGGTCTTGCTTTTTAATAATTATACCCCTTTTGAGACCCATCCCTATTTGCACAGAAAAAAAAAAATCTCATGGGGAGGATAGCAAAAAAAAAAATAAGGTAACCAAATGAAAAGATTATAACAGCAAACCGGCTTCTCTAAAACCAGTGACTAATGTGACCGGTTGCAGCATTGAAAGGGCACAGTGTGCCTGCTGTATCTCCGGTTTTATAACCGCATGCCGTCTGTGTGGATTCACTGGTTGGGGCCGCGACTCATTCCTGACTGTTAGTCACCTTAAGTTGCCCCCCTCCCCCACCCACTCAAAGAGATCTTTCAGAGGCCTTTGAAAGGATCATGCAAACCAGTTGTTCTATCTGATTGTAATCAGTATGACACTGGAGCACCATTTTGTGTTTTGGAGCGTGCTTAACCCTTCTGGGGGTCCTCCTAGACTTTCATCTGAATTCATATTTCAGTCCACAAAATGCAATGAAGTGTATCAGTCTCTCTCCCCTTTACCCTCCCTTCTCAGAACACTAAGTTTTTTGATGGATTTTCTTGACTCTTATTTCTGGTTTGCACCCATTTCATTGTCACAAAATCCTGGCAAACTATTACTTCTTTGAAGTGCTCTTGCCTTCAGAGAGTAGAACGTGCCATGGATTGCCGTGGCAGACTAGATCCTACAATCTGAAGAAAACTCCATAACCATGTAGAGGAATCTAACCGCTAACCTCCAGCTGGGTTTGTTTCTTCTTGGAAGTGTTACATGCAGTAAGTACAGAAACTGAGTTGAAGAAAATAGTTTGACTTTTTTTTGGAAGTTATTAAAAATAAGTTTGCCTCTTAAGAATATTAATAAATGATGCTTCAAAGGACCAGATATTCATATCTCGTAAAGATGTATTATCGCTATGTGCTAAGGGTAGGAGTAACATCAATGATCTTGTCTCCTACCAGTTAAACATAGTGGGAAGTGCTGTAATGTACTAATGAACAATGGAATACACTGTGTATAAATCACATTTATTTTAAACGATATCTATGTTAAGTAATATATTCTTGGTATCTTATTTTTGTGTTCATCTGCAAAAAAAATGTTTCAATGGGACCATTTTGTGATCTATGGTTTTCTTTTTCTCCCCTGTTTACATTGTTGCATATTGTAGATGGAAGCAAAATGCTTTGGTGGATCAGTTCAAAGAGAACATTTTCAGAAGGTGGGATTCTTTTGGGGTGGGTCTGCTCACTGGCTTGTCTACTCAGATTGTCAGAAAAGCAGTCAGGTGACAATTTTGTATGTACATAAATCAACCAGTAAGCCTAATAATGTAATAATTATAATAAATTAGTCTGACGACTAAAAATCATACTTACTGGAGTGTTTAGACTTTTAATACTTAAAAGCCACCCAACGTCAGCATAAATAAAAGAAGGTCATTTTGAGTCTCGGAGGTACAAAAGATTGTTGGGAAAGAGAATCGTTGGAGTAAATCCAAGACTGATATCGATACACAGGGAAAATGGTATTTTTACAAAAAAAATTCCATTAATCTGCGAGTTGATTCTCCTAGTCCTGGACATAAAGGAGCCTTCTCCCAGGCAGCTATGCTCAATGGCCCGTCGGTCAGCTTTGGGTCACTGTTGCCAGGATCCTGCTTCAGAGTTGGACTCTTGAGCCAGACTTCAGTCTGCCACACGACACTCGCACAAAGTATTCACGCTGTACTTGGGAGAAATTACTGTAAAATGTGTTTAAGTGCTACCAAAGCCAAACAGTGGTGTGTGCTAGAGCATAAGTTCTATACTCATAGATTGATGAGGCAGTTATTTAGCAGACTGAGTCACAGGAAAGATGGGTTTTCTGGTGAAATAGGGAATTCAGACGGATGATGACTGGATCTGAGATCACACAGTTGGTCGTTTAAATGCCAGTTACTAGCCAAAACTTGCCGGTAAGTACAAACCAGTGGCTTTCACTTTCATTTAGTCTGTGGTCCTCCTTACCCAGAAGAACTATAAAACTGGAGGCTGATTCCCTTGAGTTAGCTACTATTGATCAAATAATACCCCCACATGGTCACACGCAGTGTGCCCTTAGACTAGGCCCAAGGACAGATGCAAGTTATGTTTTTGGTACATGCTGTTTTGGAAATAATGCTTTATCAACAAGTGTTTCAGTTGTTCATGTTATGTCATTTTCCATGGAATACTTAAGTTCTATGCCAAAACAGCTGATACTTAAAGAGCCCACTGCAGCAATGTGCAAGGACTACGTGGTTCCAACCAGGTTTGTCATCTAATAACTTAATATCCAAGTTTTGACTCTTTCTTTGGCACCGTTGTGCATTTGCGGCCTTGAGTATTCAGACAAGCCTTTAAGCACTTTGAACGGGTCCCTGCTGATGCTAGTTTGCATGGAATTAGCCAACTGCTGGAAGTCATTCGCTGCCTTAGCGGGGCTGTAATGCACTGAAGCAGTCAAGGCGTTTCTGTGTATGCTGGGTCCATCATAGCTAAGGGTCCATGTGAAGAAGTGTAATTTCCTTGATATACAAGAGCATCTGAAGATGCCTGAGCCAAAGAAAACCAGGCGCCTGGCTCCTGTCTAATGATGGGATGGCAGCCCATCTCAGGGCATACGCATACAATGGTCAACGTGAGAGAACTTGGGGAGAGTCTGCAAACTACCATTCTTAAATGATCTTAATCTTTAAGCAACGGACGTTCCTTGGATTTCTCCTGGCGCGCAGCAGGTGGCAGAAACGGGTTATGGATCTGAAAAGTGCGGAATCAGCAGCTCTCTCTCCACATGCGGCGCTTCAGAGGGACGCAGCTACCACAAGCTACCCCTGTCAGGCTAACGATCCAAACAGTACTTTCCTTTTTTTCTTTTTCATCAGCAGAAATGGTTTATGTAGAAACAAGCAATGTTTTGGAATGAAGGTTAAAAATGAATCAAACACTGAGGATCAATCCCCAGCCGCCATGATCTGTTAGCAGGTGGGAAAAAAAAAATCAACAAGCTGTGCTTACTGAAAGGATTTAAGTTATCACTCTATATCTATACATATAGACACACCTTTTAAACCATGTACATTATATATATACAATGTAAATGGATTAAAACATACATCCGCAAGTAAACATATATACAAACATACAGGGTTCATACAGACTTTGGTACATGAAATTCAAGCACTTTCCAGGACATTTTCAAGAGCTTGTGTCATTAATACTTAATCCACCCAACCTCTGTCCAAATGGCTTCACCACGGCATTATGTTGTATGGCAAATGTTATATGGTAACATGACTGTCATTTAAAAACCAAGGTTTTTTTTTTTTTTTTAGAAAAAAAAAAAGGAAAAGGAAAAAAAAAGTACTATTTGGGTAACAGACAAGAAACAGCCCATGTAATGTAAGATATTCATGGTATGAAGCCACACTAAAGTGAAATGGGCACATCAGTAATCCAGTTGGCTTGTAGAATGCAGAATGCGTAGTGCCACTAGAGCAAACCAGGACTAAAAACGATGACATCATTGGCTTCGAGTTAAAAGATGTGCAGCTGTTGGTGCGAGATGGTATAAGAAATGGTCTCCAAATGACAGCAGAGCAGACCAACAAAAACATTACGATTATTAGAAGTAGAAACTCCGAAAGCATGAAAAGGTCTCACAGCAAAGCAAACAAGAGTGGATAAACCGTGTAGAGGGTATAGCATGGGCTAGGGACACCCTGTGATAAACCGTGTAGAGGGTATAGCATGGGCTATAGGGACACCCTATATCAACAGAAGAGGGACTGAAGGAAGTCCTGCAGAGTTTGGTACTGTGACTGAATGATACTGAACCAAGAGTTTCGCTAAGGCTACATGCAATCATAGCAACTACATCCCACAATGCATTTTCATTTCTTGGTGGGAGGATGGTTCCCAAGAATGACAACATTCCAAACCACAGGGTGTATTTTATCGAAGGGTGGTTTGAGAAGCACAGTAAAAAGGTTCCGCGTCAACACTAAGGTGTCTATAACAGCAGTTACCTTCATTAAAGCCAGCATGGAACAGAAGAAACCATTAAGTGCTGCAAGCTTCTCACAGTGTCATCTGAGGACCTACGTGAGCCTACACCAACTGAAATTCACGCCATGCTGGTTACGCTACCCGTGTCTGACAGACTTCACAGCCGCATCCTGCTTCTGCGGTCTGGTGTCCTGGTCAGGGAGATTTTAATTCATTAACACTGACTTTGGGTATCTAACAAACAGAGAAGCTGAAAGGGGTGATGCTACCCAACTGTGACAGTGGGCTGTTCACGTTAGACCACGGGGCCTGAATTCCCCCAGCTCAGTCATGCGCACCAGCACCTACATGCGGAACAGGAGATAAAACCGCCCTCTTACACATATAGGAAGAACAAAACAAAGCAAAAATTACAAAACGACATGAAAGCTTCCAAATTCAGGACGGCTCACTCAGCAGACCGATATATTGCATATGGTTTCTGTAATAAAATTTAAAAAAAAAAAGAGGAAAAGGAAAATAAAAGCTGAAAATGCACTTGCCCATAACACACAACCTATCAGGCTAATTACATTAAAGAATGGAGTTAGATTGTCCGTTTTCTTCTATCATCTGACCAGATCTTAATAACTCGTCTGCTTCATAAAAATGAAACATTTTGGGTAAGGAAACCTGCCGCCCAGCCAGAGACACAGAGGCCTTTCGGCCGGCATCAACACGACATACGTGACCGACACTAAACGCTGGTAAACTGAAGACGGACAGTAAGGTGTAATAGGGCCTTCTGGTCACGGAGTGTGGCCCCTCCTCGGGGCCCCGGGCGGGCGGCCCTTTGCCGGGGCCCGTTAACCGTGTCGCTGCCACCGCCGTCCCATATTTCAAAGACTTCCAAAGACTTTGAGGACCTGCATGAACCCTGCAGACAAACACACACCCTCACACACACAGACAAGCACACCGCTATATATAAATCAGAAAAGCAAAAAAA
>JAODKE010000114.1:10517681-10530024 GCA_026779605.1 Mormyrus hasselquistii | reverse complement strand
GTACAAATCCAGACCGTGATTTAGCTTCAACCAATCAGTTGAGTACTCTGTGACTGTGACTCTTTATACTCAACTGATTGGTTGAAGCTAAATCACGGTCTGGATTTGTACTTTCTGGACCTGAAATTTCCACCTCTGAATTTTTCACAGGACTGATACCTACTGACAGATTATTCAGATTTAGAAGGCCAGACTGTTTCAGCAGCTCTCAAACGGAAAGATTAACCTTTATAAAACAGTCTAGTTGGACATTTAAGCAAAATGTCTTAAAAACCAGTAATATTCACTGAATATGTGTTTCTGCTTGAGGTGAAACTGTATGTTAAACTGATAACAGAATCATTTTGGGGAGGGTCAGACAAGCACTGAATTGAGGCTAGTAATGGGACAGTCACAGAGGACAGTCACAGGGGACACATGTGCCCTGACACAGCTACAGGGCACCAAGGGACCCCTGCAAGACCAATCCAACATCAGCTTAAGGAGATGTGGTAGAAAGAGTTATGCTGAGAACAAATGTAAGACTTTATTCCATTTTATAAAACTGCTGTTTTTTTGTTGTTTCTGTTCAAACAAAAAATAAATCTACAGAATGCTTCATGCCAAAAGAGGATCTTTCCCAATAAAATAAATCTTGGTGAAAAATAAATCATTTAGGCGAAAAATACTTTTTACATTAAAAAACAATGCATAAGACTTTAAACGTGATTTACTCGTGTATGTAAATATGGCTTTTACACGATCCTGTGAGCCGCGCGGCTTTCAGTCAGCCACCTGAAGTGCAGTAGAGATCAGTCTGACCGTATGACTTCTGCCATATCACTGGAAATGAAGCTTACTCTGCATTGAAGCCGTTCACGTGCAGAATCCGCATCTGCTTCACTATGGTGCTCTTCCCAGACTCTCCAGCTCCTAAAGTCACAAGAAAAGGGGGGGGGGGGCATCATCTACAATTACATCGATTCCAGTGACAATAAATAGAACCTTCATTTCTAAAGCAACACTTGAACTTGGACAAAAATATTATCCCGTTTTGAGGAACATGGGAAAAATCCCTCATTGTGGAACACTCTTTCAGTGGCTGTACAGGAGGCATTAAATGTGAACTGCTAATTAAATAATAAAAAAAATATTTAAAAAAAAAAAGTTAATAAAAAATACAAAATGCATAGAACTATTCTGGCATAACTTGATACCCTTCCAACAGCACTCTACAAAAGCAGTATTAATAAAACAGTTACACCTAATATGTAATTCTGACTAGGATAATTACAATGGTTTTTACCTTAGCCTGGGTAGATAATATGGTATCAGCTTTAATAAAAACATATTATGCCCACAAACTCTTTCTGATCTCTTATCCTCTTTCCCCATACAAATACAATATTTGGTACAAAACAGGGAAGCAACAAACTTTCACTGATAACTGCACAAAATGACATTTCGTTTAGACCGCCATCGTAAAACTGTGGAAAATGGGGCATTATCGTTTTTAATGAGCATCACATTTAACTGGGTTTTAATAGACACCAAATATCCCAAAAAAGTCCAAGTAATTGCTGAGCAAACAACAAATCAAACAAAATTCAGGAGACGGGTAACACCACCTGTATTTTTGTACAGACCTATAGAATAAACTTCTAAGCAATGACAACCACTAACACCAAAAGGAAATGATGGAACATTGATCCGGTTCTGGGAAGGTAACAGGTATAGTTGTATTTTTGTTTCCATTTGAATAATAATAAATGCTTAAAAGCTATGAAATGTAACAACACTACCAAGACAACTACATATTTATTATTTGATATAAAAATAAATTAGGTCACCCAAAAACTATGACTATGACTCTCTATGAGATCTTTAAAAACACTACTTTCAATCGATAAACAGAAAATTGGTTTAATGATAAAAGTTTATATTTGGCCTATTGACACAATGTGTTACTGTTTCTTTAAATAAAAAAAAAGCACGGTCAATTGGATTTATTTACTTAGTCTCTTGAGCTGTGGAAACCAAGAACTGGCTGTGGAGACTAACCCACAGTGTTTATGCAGTATCTACTACTGTCTTAGCATTATCAATTTTTGCATAAAAAAAGAAAGGTCTCAAAAAGCTTTAGCCTTTACACTGTTTCTTGGATACAATGGATTTGATAAGGTGTACCTGAACCATTGACCGCTTTAAGCGAACCGGTTGAACTAAGTGTTAGTCAACTTAGCAAAGAGCCAAACTAGCAGCAATACTGCGGTGATAAAATACCCAAACTTATGATCAGAACAAACAGATGAACAGACTGCTTAACTGAATTTCTGTTGGCACTGGGTGTGACTGTATAATTAACGCATATGTGCATTAATATTTACGGGAGTGGAGCAAGAGTCTAAATATTAAAGTAAGCTTCAGCCTCGGAATATAGCCATTCATTAATACTTCACCTGCATTACAAATTTCAAAATGTTGGGATTTTGTATCATATCCAACAAAATTCACTTTGCAGAACGGTGGCCAGGTGGTGTCCCAAACGCTTTTATTCAAAGCGATTAATAAAGTATGAAATTTATACGCTACGCTCTACTGTAGCGGATCACTTTATGACCGCAAAGCTCGCTCTGGAAACCCTTTCTGCGCACAACCTGCTGCCCCAGCAATTCACCTGTATCAACAAAAGCTCTGCGCGCCGGCCTCAACAATAAGATTTATCAAAAGAGGAAATGGGGGGGGGGAGTTTGTGCAGGACAACCCTTCACTACAGTCTCGGTTCATTTTATAAGCTTGTGCTGCTATTTCCATACCTTCCCCTCTTTATCATTTATTGAACCAGAATGTATGAGTATTCTTCACATCCAGATGTCTTCAAGCCTTCACTACATAAACTCAGAGCAAAACCCATCCCTGGCATGTCACCAGAAATGAATAAAGATCAGAAGTGCGAGGCCTGCAGCAGCACTGATGCACCAAGGTAAGCTCTACTGACAAGAAGCTCTTCCTGATCATTCTACTACACGTTAAGAATTGTGGATAAATGAACTACCACATATATATTTAGATCTATATATAGAAATACACATAAACAGGTTTATTAAAAAAAATAGACCATGCTTCTCCATTGGACGTAATTTAACACCATAATCCTAAATAAATTTGGGTCACTAATGTTATGGAATGATTTCTAAGCAGTACAAACAAAAACAAACTTGGGAAGCCACTCTGCCTTCCACATTAACCGTTGATATTAATTGATTAATTCAATAAACAGTCTATATGCATAATGATTAGATTAGAATCACACATTGCCAATACCATGTTAAGCGAAGAAACATCCTGGAATGCTAATTGCGTTTTGTTTTTTCGCCCAAAAGCATACATGTTAGAAATAATTCACTATAAGATCTTGCAACTACAATCAGAAGCAGACATAAGAAATACTGAAAGCATGCTTGTGAATAAAAAGACAGACATGGCTAAATATGTTAACAGAAATATAAATACCGCGTCAGTGCGCGCCTGGACACTGCCAGATAGGTATATAAAACCAAGATGGTAACATTTATACGGCAGAGTTTAAGACGGCAGCCTCTCAGAAACTTACCGAGGAGTAATAACCTGTGCGTAGCTCGGTATATCTGCTTGTCTTTCTGAAGCTGTTTCTCTATCTTTTTGTTAGCTTCCCTCTGCGCCTTCTCCTCATTCCTCTGGTCTTCGGTCTTATTGCCCAAACAACCCATCTTCCCCTCCCCAAAAGAAAAATTGGTTCAGGGGAGGGGGAATTTTTTGGGGGAAATAATAATAAAATAAATAAATGAGGAATTAATAAATAAATAACCCCTTGTCTTTCGCCTGGTCCGCGGAATTAACACCTCGATAGCAATTTTTCACACATATCGGCTGTCGAATAAGGTGGCCTACGAAATACTTGACGGCGATTTTTGTTTATACACTGTTTTATTACTGTGATGTACACATTATTTCCAACAAATCCGTCGGTAAGAAAGGGCGCTAGGACGGTGGTGATGACGACACTCGGGATGCCTTTTTGGGCTCGGTTACTCCTATATTTTTATTACATTTCCTTCAAGCGCAAACGCTGTGTACTTGATCTGCTTCACAGTCCGGCTAACATGGATCCATTAAAAAAGGATCGCGAAGGATCCCGCTCTGATATCGCGGAACCGCGACATAAACCCGACGATCGCCGTGGAGAAGCTTTCGATCGCCCGTAAGGCGGACTGGGGTTATTTGTAAGGCAGCTGTCCGACTAAAATAAACAACTCCAGTTGGATCGGCGTATGTTTCTGATCATTTCCTTCCAAATCGTCTTCCTCCACAGAGACGGGAGAGAATGAGCGAGAGAGACGGAGGGGGGGGGACGAAAATAATTACCAACAGTAAAATTACCTCCAGGGAATTATTTTGACAGTTGCTAGATCTGCCTATATTTTTCTACATTCACAAATATGATGTCGTATCTACGTCTCTGATGTTAATTTTTACTCCAGGAAAGCAGTTAAGATAGATTCGCCCCCTCCTATGGTCCTCCTCTTCTGCGATGGTTGCTGCTCGCTGGATTTTGTCACAATCCGAAAGGCCCCTGCGCTCCTTCCCGTCTGTCGCCGTATTCTGTGTCGCTCCTCGCATCCGTAAAGCTCCCGGCAGGCGGACGCCAAGTTCCTTGCGTTGCCCGCGGTTTTGATTTCCTCGATCTGCTGGAGGACTGGGGGGGGGGGGGGGGCGAAAGGGTATTTACGAGAAGCCCTCGGTGTTTTCCTGCTTCTCGCAGGTAGAGCCTGCTGTCAGTCTCAGCTCTGTATTCATTTTGAATTCGAATGGCAGATATTCGAGTGCATATAGATTTATGAATATGTGGCGGATCACGGGACGAACTCCAGGCTGATCGCGATCCTTTCAATTGCAAACGGCGTAGGGATAGAGAAGAAGAAAGGCGTCTCTTTTGGCCATTTCGCGTCTTTCGCCCCTTTTCTTCGGGAATTGCACATTGAAAAAGACGGCGTTGGAGAGATGGGGTGGGGCAAACAGCGCTCGCGGAACCCTGGGAACGAGCAGCGTCAGGTCACGTGACCACTGGAAACGTCACCATTTTGCAATTCTGCGGAGAAAGGGTGCTTTTCACGAATCGCTGACATCTCACTTTAGTTCAGCTTTTTCTGTTAAATATAATTATAGTATAAACACATTTTGTTGCTTTAAGAGAATCGGTGTGCTTGCTGACATTGTCATGCATTTTACCCCGCACGCCTCTGGCAAGCCCACAGCCTCCGCATGTTGCTCCTCTCAGGTTGGGATTTTTACCCCAAATATAGTTTAATCGGGCCGGGTTTCAAAATCGCCCGTTTTGTGCTCTCTTCCTAGATCCTTTATGAAGTGGTGCTTAAAGTTTTATGAACCAAAAGCATGGTAACGAAGGGGTGGGTGAGAAGCGTGAGTCAAAACTAATCATTTTTAGACCCAGCTTTTAGATCAGATTTCTACACAACTGTGGATTCATTTTTCTAAAAAAATAAAAAGATAATATATTTCAGCCTAAAGTCTTTATTTTGTGTATTTATTGATATTTTAATTATCTATCTTAAATGCTTCAATACCAATAAAAGTACTTTATAAACAGGGAATGACAACTGGTACGCAAGTACGCTTTCACTTTTAAAAAACAATACTTGCTTAAATGCGTACTTACTTTATGTGCATTTGCGCTGCTATGACAAGAAAATACCACGCATTTAAACATATATACCGGAAATTAAGTAGCGTTAGCATTAAAACGCATTATATTTTGTTTTCATATCAGCGCAAATGCTCAAAAATAAGTACGCTTTTACGCAAGTATTGTTTTTTTAAAGGTGAATGCGTACTTGCGTACCAGTTGTTATTCCCTGTTTATAAAGTACTTTTAGTTTTATAATGTCCATCCCTGTTTATAAAACTAGACAAGTGGATAATTTAGTATATATTTGTTAAGAGAAACATTAATGGATGTCATTTGAGCCGATGTAATGCAAATCTCGTCAAACAGGATGGATAGCAAGGGCGTCGTTAGGTCCGATCACTTGCGGCTATAGCCCGAGTATTAGTCTCGATGCAAATCTTAATTCTAAAGAATAAGAAAAAAAAGTTAAGCCCCAGGTAAATTTGATTTAGCCCCTGATCGTTTCAATAGCTAGAAACACTCCTGATGGGAAGTATTAGCATGACATGTACACTTTTAGATTATGCGGGAAATGCGTTGTTTTTTTCTTTCAGTTGGCTAAATATTTTTATTGATAAATAGGTATAGAGCTTTTGTGTACTTCTTTTGGCAGAAAAATGTATATAATGAACCTAAAGGTTCATTTAGTAATTTTACAAAACGGCAGGTCTAAAAAAAATAATTCAGACATAAATTTTGTAATTGAAGTTTTTGAACAACTAGATAGTTAGATTTTTTTCCTGACAATTCTGTAACTAAAAAATACATAATATTCACAACTCTGAAATCAGTATTGGCAGAGAGTTGGCAGCAAGATCTTACACAAGGCCTCAGAGGAGCTTCTCAAGCTGTGTCAGATCTTTGACAGTTTTTAAATCTTTCCACAAATTCTTACTAGGATTCAGATCAGGGCTTTTCCTAATCCAGTACTGCTTACACTGGAAGCTCAGCATAGCTGACTCCTTGACAGCCATATGTTATAATGTGCTATTTGTCTCACTTGGCATTCGCTAAATAAAATGTAAACTAAATAAAGGAAAACATAAAGTGGATGGATGCATACTGCATTAATAAAATGTAAACGTTATAAAGCTTTAAGGCCTTTTCACATGGATATTAAAGAAGTTTCTTTTAACGGGTTCTACAACAGTGCGTCTGAGTTAAAGAAGGAAATGCAAAAATGAAGGAAATGCACAAGCATTGTTTTTATTGTTTCTATTCTATCATCACAAATGCATTATCATGTCAAAATAGTTAAACTAGTTTTAGTGTAAAACTGCTGTTTAATGTGAGTCTCTAAGTGCCAATACTAAGGAGATTCTGACTAAAAATACAGAAAAAAATTATCTTTATCACATCTTTATTGAAAGGATTGATCCATTATATATAGCGACCCGATTGCATTGTCTTGAAAAAATATTTAGCTCATTTAGCCATTTCAGTCAATTGTCCATATTATTAAGCTGCCAGTTGGGGCTGAAAAGGCCCCCCCCCCCCCCCCACTAAAGAACCAAAGTTGAGCATCACCTTCAGAGGCCAATGTTCATAAAATAAGGACGTGAATTAGGCTCATCGAAAGGTGGTTTCCAAAGACTACAGAACACTGTTGCTGATGTTCTTGGGGCTGAAAAGGAGTAGAAATCCATGTTTGAAGACTTCAGCCTTCTTTCATTCACAGTGAGGTAGCTGGTGTAGAAATAGAGTAAATTCATCTATCTTCTGTACTCGCATGTCACGGGGGGGGGGGGATCTGGTGCCTCTTCCAGAAGTCACGGGGCGTCACCCCATTGCACGGCACACTCACACACCATTCACACCTATGGGCAATTTGATGACTCCAGTTCAACTCAGCATGTTTTTGGACTGTGGGGCAAAACCAGAGTACCCAGAGGAAACCCCACGATGACAGAGGGAGATCATGCAGACTCCACAAACATGGCAGAGACTCAAACGCTGGTCCCAGAGGTGTGAGGCAACAGTGCTAACCACTGCACCACCATGTCACCCCAACAACAGAGTACATTTAAACCCTTTAAATTTTTAGGAGAGGTCATTCATCAAGCTCATAGCTAATCATACTCCAATAGTACTTCAGGGTAATACTCACTGATATTTAATTTAATTTATGATGGTCCACCGTATCGATGACGCTATTAAAGGTAACGAATGACTGTGCCTAGTGTTTACCATAGTCATAGTGGCTGATCTAAAACTCTTATAAATGTTAAAAAAGGGAAACATTTTCTCTGGTGAAAACAAAACACTGCTTTCCAACAGAAGAAGAGTATCGCAGTTGTGAAGAATAGGATCGTTGGCGTATCAAGGTTTGGTGTCACACTGCAGCCTTAAGAAGTGAATGGTTCACAATCAGTTTTGTATTACAGCAGAAAGTCATACAGCAGGAATTACAGAGCATCTGCTTGTGAGCTGAAAGTTCATTAAAACTGAACCAAACCTGAAAATATACCATAACTATCTTAAACACAATATAACCGAATTGCTCGGAAAATGCAAGGCAAGCAGACAATACAAAACAGGACAAAAATCAGAAAGTTGAGTCAATCGGTCCTTAGAGCAGCAGGAGTCAAGGGTCTCGCTCGAGGGTGAGCATTCAAACAGCCACGGAATTTGAACCGATAGCACTTACCAACAACGCCAAACCCCACCCTGTGGTTGTTGAAGTTATAACTGTTAACAAAGCGCTAAGAATGTTTAGATTCATATTTTCACCTAATAAACATTTACAGTGTGGGATATGTGTCCAGTTAAGGCGGTGCAGGCTTAATGGTTAAGGAAGCACCCTTGTAATTAAAGATTGCTAATTCAAATCAACCAGCAAGGCACCACTGAGATACCCTGAGCAAATTTCTGTCCCCAAGCACTGATCCCCTGCGCTGAATTACTGTAGCTGCCCCCCTGAAGGGTCACATATGGGTTAAATGCAGAGGACACATTTTGTTGTGGTGTGTCAGCAATGACCACTGATCTCTAAATTCTATAATGAACAAGTAATTTTTAAGCAGACTCTCTTTATTATGATGCAGACAAAATAAAGATTATGGGATACAGAGAAACACTATACTGTTTTAAAAAATCATGCTATAGAAAAATGAGAATAAACATAAAAATTGTACTGTATCATAAGCTACAACCTCACTGAACTGAGAAAATTCTTCTCAATGTTTAATGCCAAATATTTCTTGTTTTTGTCTATCAGAACTGACAACTTATTGTTCAGGTGTAGACAGCAGCTCTACTTCTTGTTTAGGCTGAAGTTTCTCCCACTTTTTACTTGGGGGAAAAAAAGTAATTAGTACAGTCTTCTGCATACAAGACAAGCTATTGTCTTAGTGAGGTATTGATTAATAAGTTGGTTTATGACTGATTTCATAGCAGTAACATTTTACAAGCTATTACACTGTATTTCTATTCCCTGTAGATGCAGTAATACTGTGGACATAAAAGCTTTATGTATGGGTAATGGGTCCGTATCCCAGAAGTCGCTGGTTTACACAGTACCATTGTTGATCACACTGACCAGCTTGTCTATGTGTCTTACGGTTAAAGAATCAACTTGCAGACGAGTTGTGACACTGCCGCTGCGTCTGACGGCCGCTTCCTGTGCAGCCGTAACTGAAATGAGCTTGGGCTGGCTTTCCTGAAGTTTCCAGTTCCCATCTGAGCGTAAACTCCAAACATGTATTGAAGCATCTGCTTCAGACTTATCACCCATTTTTGCACTGAAAAACCACTAATGGCACTTTCTCCATGATATTTGTCTCCTAGCAGCACTTTTAGCTGCACTGTCGTTGAAATATTAGCTGCCTGCTCAGCAGTCTTTCTGGTAATCAATGTTAATCTAGTCCAGAGAGCAACTTACTGAATGTCTAAGCTGAAAGCTTTACCTTACTGGCCCATTGCAGTGTTTTCTGTCTGCGACTATATTTCATGGTATACCTCTGTGTAGTTAATGATTTGAGATTATGAAAGAATATCCTTATCTTAAAAGATTAAGTATCTTAAATGCTGTACTGACAACCGGGCTTAGCGCGTACTTAACTAATTTAGTGCAATGAGCCCTGAGTCCAACGGTAAAATTACAGCAAAATTGTAGTTATGAACGCTGGAAAAAAATCTAACTGGCATAATTAGGTTTCACATTGATCAAAGTGAAATAACCTTTCATTAAAACAATATTTTATTTAAAAACAAATTAAAAAATATTGTGTACAGCGAATAAAATTCAATTCCCCTGGAACCCTTTTCTTAGAGAAGTGATAGCCGTCACCGTCTTTTTCGTGATTTTTCTATTCTTACACTGTAGCATGGATATTGCATCAAGGTGGTGTAATTGCACAAAATCGCCAGCAGAGGTCACCAGCACACGCAGAAAAGTAAGAAACACTTTTTTTTTTTTGGTGTAGCTTTCATAAAAGTCATTTTCCTATTCTGGAAGTCCACGGTACATTTGAACTCGTTTCGCATATGCTTTTATCCAAAGCAACATACAGCTGCAAAAGCAGGATCAGACAGTCCACAGAGCAACGGGAGTTAAGTGCCTTACTCAGGGGCCGAAGGGTGATGCTCTGACAATCCAGCAACTTGACCCAGTGACTTTGCAATTACAGGTGCTGTGTCTTAACCCACTGAGCCATGCTTTGGACGACCATTTGGAAATGGATCTGATGAGACCTAATTTAACATAATCTGTACAGTACTGATTATGAGTTTTCTCTTCATCATATAACTTGTTCATATAATTGTACACGGTGTAAATTACGCAGTCCATACGCCCCTGGCCACTGGGGCCAAATGCTGACTTTACACACTACAAGCCCCAAGCTGCCCAATGGAAAGTATTATCTAATACAAGGGGAAGGCAGTGAAGACGCTGGGGAACGACCTCCGATATTGGAGGATGTTCCTGTGGTCGCCAAGGGAGCTGAAGGCTCAAACTGTGGTTTTACTGCAGTATTGTTAACCTCTGGGCTGAAGTTGGGCAAGTAGTGATACACCAGTTGCTTAAATGTAGAAAATAATCAATGCAATAAATACAGTATTTAGCTCCTATATGAATACAAAGGAATTATTCCTAGGTGCAGAGAGGCAGTGGATAGCAGTATATATTGTGCCGTGCTGTTTAATAATTAATATTAAATTATATTAATGTCTGTACATCATTTAAATGGCATGTATATTATTAGCTGTATAAAGTGACCAAAATAATTAAAAGAAAATAAGGAGAGCATGAAGACAGTATGTTAAATATGTTTATTTTACACAGACTGGTCTCCGCATGTGAGCCATCAGTCAAGGCACCTACAGCTGATCCAGAATGTAAGCTACCAAGATAATGAAGCTGTTGGTAAGATTAATTTAATTCCTGATTAAAACTGAGTGTAACTCGTATTGTAGTGTAACATGTTGTATTAAGTTAATGCAGTTATTTTCAACCTTGTGCTTCACTAATAGTGTTAAATATAAATGTAAAATATAAATATATAAACTATATAACACAAAATATAAAATTCAAGGAATGTGTAAGATGGAAAAATTGTTTTTATCAGTATTGGTACATTATTTCACACATCTTCTCACGTTATTCATGTATATTATAGATATACAGACACTCCTCTACTTATGAACTTTCAACTTACGAACTTTCAGACATGAACGAAGAGGACTGTAAGTCCAAATTGTGTTCATTGGGCTCCCGTTTCTTGTCTGCAACATCAATTTTTTTTTCTGTGTATCAATCCCACCTAGTACGACTTATGGCCGCTACTCCCGCCGTGCAGCAACGTAGCGATTGTACTCCCAGCATCCTAGTTCTTTGTACTTGCGTATACCCTTAAAATGATGTTGAATAACGACTTACGAACATTTCAAGTTATGAGCGGCCATTTGGAACATATCTCATTCATAAGTAGAGAAGCGTCTATTAATCTTTAATCTTAGGTGTTAATTTGACATATTTCTCCAAACGTTGTCTATATTTGTTCATTTGCAGTGTTCGTATTGTATATTACATCACATTTTCCATGTCTGCATGTTTTATGGGGTGACGTGGGGGTGCAGAGCCCCACCTGAAACTGTGGGTGCAACGCAGGGAAGAACCCAAGGTTGAGACAGCAACCCCTCGCAGGGAGCACTCACCATTAGCGTGCATATTCACACAACACTCACAGTTAATGTGCATATTCACACAACACTCACCCTTAAGGATCATATTCACACAACACTCACCATTAACTCACCATTAGCGTCCATATTCACACAACACTCACAGTTAATGTGCATTTTCACACGACACTCACCCTTAAGGATCATATTCACACAACACTCACCATTAACTCACCATTAACATGCATTTTCACACAACATTCACCATTAAGGATCATATTCACACAACACTCACCATTAACTCACCACTAACATGCATTTTCACACAACATTCACCATTAAGGATCATATTCACACAACACTCACCATTAACTCACCATTAGCGTCCATATTCACACAACACTCACAGTTAATGTGCATATTCACACAACACTCACCCTTAAGGATCATATTCACACAACACTCACCATTAACTCACCATTAGCGTCCATATTCACACAACACTCACAGTTAATG
>JAODKE010000114.1:10496224-10514803 GCA_026779605.1 Mormyrus hasselquistii | reverse complement strand
TCGCCCCCACTGTCCGGTTTCCCTCCACTTTTGTTGCTGCTACATAAGCCCCCCCCCCCCCCCCCCCACGACGACCCTGGCCATGATAAGTGGTGGGAAGATGGATGAATAGATGGATTGTTATAAACAATATCTATGAAATTCATTTTTCATGGGGAATATTAAAATGATTTAAAAATCTCATCCAGCCATCTAGGATTTGTAATGTGCTTTGTTGGGACTGAGAGATGTAATATTATTATAGAAAGAGGGTTTTAGATGTGTTTAGATGGAAAAATCAGGAAGTGCGGTTAGATCAAATTCAATTGACGATATAAATGTAAAAAATATTGAGCTGAATTTTCCAAAACAGGAAATGATACACCTATGTTTACATGTGTTAGCATTTGGAATAATTGAAGACCAGATTGTTTAAATATATTGAGTCGTATTAAATGTTTTCCCTGCTTCATTACGGCTTGTCAAGAGGTTAATATCGGCTGATCATTTTAGGACCAGACTCAGAGTTCCTTGAAATATGGTCCCTCTGAAGAAACGTAGCCTATATTGTCTTATCAATTATGCAGAAGGGAGTAATTATATCATGCAATGAAGTGCTGTGGTGTCAGCAATGCATCTGCATTCCGCCTCTGTCTGGGCATCTTAGAGATGCATTCTTTTATGACCTCATCACTATAGTGGGCAGCTGATGGAAGTGAAATTAAACAGTATGATAATCAAAAAGACCTCTTCATGAGGGAGGGAGAGAGGGAGGGAAGAAATCGAGCTTTCAGTAAAAATCTAGTCTTCTGAAATACATTTGCCGCCTCAGCTAATGCGATAGTAATAGCATCGTTCTCAGCTAAACAAATGCAGACAACCTATATTTTGCTAATAACTACACTCGCTACCCTGGACAGACCATAGATGTGCGGCCTCTTTGGAATTTAAATTTCTTAAATTATTTGTTCAATAGTATTTGAAAAATTAATTGCCTTAAAAATTACTTGTATATTTATGGGGTGGCTATACCACACTGCGTATCTTCTATGGTTACTCAGTTTTTCGTTTCTTTTTATATACGTATTGAAGCTGGTAGCAACAGCGATGACCAATAATTATCTAGGGGTGGTCACCCCATGAGTCCAGCCCTGGGGAGTACTACAAAACAAAACCCTAAACAAACAAACTGCAAAAGTGTTACAAACAATAACATGAAACACACCGGGGGGGTATTCCATGAAGCAGGATTAAGGGAAAGTCTGACTTATTTCAACTAGTCTGGCTCATTTAAGTGGGAGTTCTGTTCCATCAATGTGTCTTAAATGAGCTTCAGTGGTCTGTACTACGAAGCGGGGTTACTGGCTTATCGGGGTAACTTGTCAGATTTAAGGTACCACAGTTTAAATGTACTTCATAATCGTTCATTTGCATTTTACCCAGACTACCTTAAATCCGACAAGTTACCCCGATAAGCAAGTAACCCCAGTTCGTAATACAGGCCACAGGTTAACTGTTTCGCTTAGTTAAGTGTTGTCTCAAAGAATGCTCTCAGTACTCATGTCATGTAATAAATAAAATAAAAGTCTATTAAAAAGTCTTAGCATTCTAATCAATTCCAAATCAATTAAAATAAAAGCAATGACTGAAATTGAAAAAAAAATCTGTTAAAATAATATGAAGAGGAAGATATGTTTATATTTTGTTTAGTCAAGGTCTACTTTGAATGTTTATTAGTGAAAAGCAAAGACAAGATATGGTTATTTGTACAGAACATTTCACACGAATGCGATTGAAAAGTTGTTAAGGTAGCCGTGGATATGCACAAAAGACTTTATTGCAGGGTAAACGATAATGACAGGACCAGGGAAACAAACTGAAACGCGGACTAAATACAAATTGGACTGATGACAGGCAACGTGGTCGACGAGAAGGCTGGATGAATGGAGCATGACATTTACCCCCCCACCCCCCAACGGAGTGCACACTGGGCGCACCCAAGGGGACCGAAGGGACAAGACCGGGAACTGACAGGACCTGGGGAAATAAACAAAACATCAATGGGGAACCGGGAATAGGATGGACACACAAAACACAAGGACAAGAAGCAGGACAACTACTGACAAACCACCGGTAACGCAGACAGACACAGGGGCACCAAGAAAGGAGACACCGAGGGAAAACCAACAGGAAGAACAAAAGGACCAGGAGTGATCAAAGAGTGGAGGGACGAGGAGCATACACAGGGGGCACAAACACAGGAAGCAGGAAGGCAGAGGATGGGGGAAAACAGGGAGCCCGAGGGAACCCCAGTGGGCAAGAGACGGAAGCCACAGGAGCAGCAGGTTACCGTGAGGTTGGAGCTGAAGGAACCCTCGGCAACGAGGCAGGAGCAGAAGGGGTCGACGAAGAGGGCGAGGAGGCAGACGGATGAACAGGTGAAGGAGGTGAGGAGGAAAACAAAAAGGACACCGGCAAAGGGGAGGAGAGAACAGCAGCCGTGGCAGCCGAAGGTGCAGCCACAGCTGGCCCAGGCGTAGGAGACCGACGAGGCAGAGTGGGGGAACCCATAGACAACCGGCAAGTCGACGGAGGCGGGGCCGAATGAGGCTGAAGAGTCCCTTGAAGAGGACCCGCAGGCGACTGCTGAGCAGGAGCCAAAGGACTCGTAGGCGGCCCTCGAACACCAGCCACAAGGATTGAGGGCGAGCCAGGGGGCAGGGTGGGTGGGCTGGCTCCGGGTGCAGGTGAAACAGCAACAGGCAGACGGGCTCCAGGCGCATGCAAAGCAACAATAGGCAGACGGGCTACGGGCGCAGGCAAAGCAACAATAGGCAGGCGGCTTCGGGCGCAGGCGAAGCAACAATAGGCAGGCGGGCGCCGGGCACAGGCGATGCCGGGTCGGATTCCTCTTGGCATCCCGCGGGGAAAATAACGGAGATGAAGAGCGCCCCTAGAGAAACATGCCGCTCTCTCCCTCGCTGCTTTTCCCGCTTCTCCCTTTCCCAAATAGGCACAGGGAGGTCTGGCAGCTCGCACGGCAAGGGAGGAAGGAAGCCGCTTTCGATCCTCGCCTGCCGGATCATATCTTCGGCCACCCAGCTCCTCAGTCGGGTTAAATGAGTCAGCACCTCCTCTGCGAGGTGCGGATTCTCGGAAGGGGAGATCCGTTTAAGGGTCTCTCCTGACCGGCGAGCGATGGCTCGCGCTGTGGGGTCCTCCTTTACCTCGGGCTGATCGAGCCAGTAGTTTACCTGGTCCAAAAGTTTGCGGCGTTCTGCCTCACTGAAGGGAAGTGTCTTTTCTTTGAGTCCTGTCATTCTGTTATGGATTCCCTCCCGGAAGCAGGCAAAAGGAAGCTATGGATACAAACAAATGACATTATTGCAGGGTAAACGATAATGACAGGACTAGGGAAACAAACTGAAACGCGGACTAAATACAAATCGGACTGATGACAGGCAACAAGAAACAGCTGGTGAACACGGGGTTAACGAGGGGTGCGTGGTCGATGAGAAGGCAGAACGAACGGAGCATGACAAAAGTATTTTATGGAGATCAAAGAATAACATTATACAGAAAGAATGTCTGTCTTCTATGAACATTGATTAGTTAAAGCTGAACTGCATTAGTGGAACGACATGAGGCTAAGTGTATAGATGGCACTAGTTTGAGTCTGACTTTTTCGGTAAACTCTGGTTTTCTTTAGCTACATTCAGGGAATACCCCCCAGGTGTAGGTGCAAAGTGTATGTGTCACGATCGCCAGGGATGAGCAGGCGAGCAGCAACCCAAAAAGCAGGCAGGTAGGCAGGCAGGCAGGCAGGATGACGGGCAACAAGGGTTTAATCGGGAAGTCAGGGTAACGAATACGAAACATTACAATGACTGATCTGGGGAATACAGACTGAGACACGGACTAAATACACATGACAAGTTAAACTGAACAAGCCACAGGTGAGTATAATCAGGAATCAACACGAGGTAACGAGGTGGGCGTGGCACACACGAGGATCGGACGGAACTGGGCGTGACAATATGTATCTTGAGCCTGGGTTTAAATGAAGTTCCAAATTTTTTTCTTTTTTGTCTTTTATTTTGATGATGTATATGTACTACTGGCAAGGTTCTAAGTTTTTAATGTAATATATGGACTATGTTCCTTGTATGTCATTTATCTTTATCGATAAAAGTGATTTTTGGAGGGAAAAATAGATGGAAATTCCAGATATGTTTTGTGAGCCACATTGTTTGACTCAGCTCGGCTTCCAAAAGGCTCTCTATTTACTAGTTCTGGTGCTTATATATATGCTTCCCATATGTTGCAATTGGATGTTAGATGTGCAAAAATGTAACGATTTAAAATGATTTTAACCGAGCATTTGGACTGGTTTATGATGAGCTCATTGGCGATTCTAGGAACGCTAGGGACCCGAGGCAAAAAACTCAGTGGAGCCCTCCAATGCACCCCACCCGACATGGTTAAATTTGTTACCTTTGTTTTACTGTGAAGTGTAAATTAATAATAACAACAAAGACAATTTAATAAACACAAGACCTTTATTTTCACTTGTGTGAAAAACAGAGTGCACAAAAAAAACAGATTTGTCGTTGCAATTTAGTATGTAATTGTTGGCCCTTGGGGGGCCCATCCTAGCTTGAGGCCCCAGGCCATTACCTGTGCTGTCTGTCCTGTTGCTGCGCACCTGGATGAGCTGTTAGGTGTGTGTTTTGACTTACTAGTGGTATTTAGGTTACTCCTTAGCACTATTTAGCCTAAATAATGGGCTATTTTTTATATATGTCAGAGCACAAGTGTTTCAGGTCTATTTAATGCAAGTGGGAAGTGCCACTGAATCAATCAGAAGAAATCTTTTAAGTTAAGTTTAAGTTAAGTTAAGATTAAGTTTCGGATATCACTAGTGGAGGGAGCTTAAATGTCTCCTTGTGTTCCAGCAGTAGAAGGTTCCGGCAGATTCATATTAATATGGGGTGCATTTACCTGGCATGGCCTGGGTCCATCCACTTCATTAAAAAGCACATTTAATGCAGATGGGCATGTTTAGTGTTTTGAGCACTTTAGCTTGATTCCTAATGCAGCATTGCTTGCATATTTCCGGAGAGGTCTGTATGACTATGCTTTGATATACTGTGCACATACTTTCATCAGGTCTTTTGGGTAGAGATATTTTAAAGATCTTAGTACTACTTTACTTACTACTATTACACTTGTGAAAATCTGGTAAACAGTTCAGGACACGCAAATCCAGCTTTCCTGTGTTCTTGACTGCATTTCAGAAGGAAAACACTTAAAAACTGCAAAATATTTGTTGTCCAGTATGTGCTTTCTTTTAATGACTCTTACAATAATGTTTACAGGTAAAACAGGCTCCTTCCTGGTGGCTGTTTGCTGCACAAGTGTCACCTTCTTGGCCCTGCAGTGTGGACTGCAAATCACATTTGCTTATATTCCCGAGCACGGTGAGACAGAACACGCTCTTTTAGCAAGTTGTGAATGCTGAGCTTTCTCTGTAGTCTGGCTGGAGAACCACTGTCAGGTTGATCTCATGTCAGAAGCAGCAGGCTCAAGTGATAATATGGGTTTTATTTAATTTATTGAAGTAATCCAATTATGAATGAAGTTTCTGAAATAGTTACCTGCTACTGTGGAGATGAAAGCACTTTCTTCTCTGTTGCAGTCAGTGGTTTTTGGGAGCCTGTTTTTTACCACTTTGGAATTGTCAGGTATGAGTCTTCTTACGTGTTCTTTTACATATAGTAAGTTTAAAAGATTTATATTGACAAATGTCTTATACTATGTGTTTATCCAAAGGATATGAACAAATTTGTCAAATGTATATTATTCTGCATGTCAGGATAATGGATTCGTGTTTCGTTCACCTTTTCTAAGAAGTTTGTATAACTTGCGTTTCTGCTGTTTGCTAATTCCTTCCAGATTCAGCAATGTGAGTTTAGGAAACATTGTCCGTCTCTTGGCTCCCGACGCGGGACTCTTCCTATCTGCACTGTTTATCTATCGGCTGTGTAGGAAGTTGCTTGAGTCCCAGGGCCGTGCGACCGGCCATGAGAACTGCATCGTGTCCTCCGGCAGTGAGGTACCACATAAGGTTCATGGCAGTTACCCTCTGCAGATACATGTAAATAGATGAACCCATTTGAGTGCTCCAGCAGGCTCCAGTGTACCCTTCATTAATGTTCCACCCTTCAAGCAGCCCACTGTATGAGGCATGTAGTTATTCTTTAACTAATTCTCCATAAGCTTCAGATCAAAGCTCTTTTTTTCAATACTTAATACAACCCAAGCAATAATTCTTTAGCCAGCACTGTGTTCAAATCCAAATCCCAATCCCCACAGTATCCTTTAACTGAGAGTTCAAGCAGCCGTTCTGCCTTGATGGCTCCCAGTCGCTCTATGCTTTAAATTGTAATTCATTATTAATGCAATTAGCCATGACAGAGAAGTCCTTTACTGAAAGGAATGCTCATCCAATACTCTTGGTTAAACTGCACAAGCAGCTGTATCTTTGCATGTCTCGTTGCTCGGCAGAGAAAAGCTTGGTGCTCCGAACAGTTAATATTTGGTGTCCAAACAATGTTCATGGATCCAGTTTAGCGGAACTTGAATGATCACTTCTAAGGATGTTTCGGAAAGCAGGGGTGACAGTTTTACCTCTGTGATTGCTGCAGCTTGACAGATCGCATCTGGAGCAGTATGGCTCAGAGTCGGCGTCAGAGGAGGAGAACAGTGAAATGACAGAGTCGTCGTCCTCGGACAGTTCAGACAGGGGCAGTCGGACCCCAGGTGTCCCGCCTCGCTTAGTCCAGAAACTGATTCTGTTTGCTGTTGGGCTCCGGCTTCTGCTGAGCACCATTCTGAACATGGCTGGGAAAGTGGTGATCACAGCTCTCCTGGGGGTAGCAGGTAAGTGCCTTTGTAATTGGGGTGGGGTCCTTGGTATATTTAGCCAATCATGATCAACTGATTGGCTATACAGTATATGGCTATACGTAGGTTTTATTATGCCAGAGATGGGGAAGAAAGACCGGCCCTCACAATGATCGGCCCACTAGTCTGCGGTGATTGTATGTTTGTGAAGCTTGTATGTTCTCCCATGTTCAATTGAGGTTCCTCCAGGTATTTGCAGGTTCCTCCCAGAGTGCAAAGACATGCGGGTTAGGTGGATCCAAAGTATGTGCTTGTGTCTGTCCTGTGATGGACCCATATCCCATGCCTCATGTACAGTGGGTTCTAGGTTCACTCTAACCCTGGGTAGGTGGTTGTAAAAAATGGACAAGTCTGTCATTCCTCCCACCACTTCCTCTTTATTTGTAGGTGTTGCTTTGCCCTCCCTAACTTCAGCAGTGTACTTTGCTGTGTTCCTGGGCCTCGTGTGGCTGTGGGTCTGTTGTCGTCCCCCAAGCCTGCTCATCTTCTGCAGTCTCTGTGTGATGATGGCCATTTTCAGCGCCGGCCATTTGCTTGCTCTCTACCTGTACCAGCTCCCCTGCTTCCAGGAGATGGTCCCCCCACGGGACATCTATGCTAGGTACAGCAGACCGCATCAAGCAACTTTGCGGCTTAAGAATCAATTTCTGTCGACAATGGGAAATGTAATCACCTATCCTTCCTCTGCTTCTTCTCTCATTTTGACCGTCTCAGGCTTTTTGGCATGACGGCAATCATTCAGACAAACCACTCAGACCCACACAGCCTGCGCCTGCAACCGGATATCACCTGGCCTGTCTTCATCAACCCTCTAGTCTTGCTGCTACTGTACTACACCCTCGTGACTCTGTTGAAGAACTGGGTTCCTGAAGAGGTGTGTTTATTCTGACCATCTGATTGGTTCTTCAGCATCTCAGAAAAGAGTCTTATAATGCAATGTATGGCCAGAGTTCTTAAGCTTTGGATAAAGTCTGCTGCTCCGATGTTTGCATGCTTGCTGTTGGCTAGGAGGATGATCTAGAGTGCGATCTGCCTGGGAGACCCCTGCCTACAATGGTCTGGCTCTCTGGTGACCAGAAAGAGGTGAGCTATATCTAATGTAATGTCGCACTGCTATCTAACGGACGAGCCCGACCCAGGTCATGTCTCCCAAGGCAGTTCATTGTCACACCAACCAGCATTATGACCACCTTGACTATCTAACCCAAGTGCTTGTTAAAAGCCAGAGCTCATGCCACATACCCTCCCTAGAATTCCACCTGTAGAACTGCCAGCTACTAATCACAGGATTTCAATCAGTCTGCACATTAAGTTATCAAAGGCATGCAGCAACAGCAAAACTGAAACACAATATCAGAACAGAGCAGGCACACTATGTCATCGGCATCAGCTAATAACGTTAAAACAACGGCAGACCGTAGGTCATTACAGTATGTTTTCTTTTTATATAAAGTTAATAAATCGTTTAAAATGTTATTACTATTGGTACTCTAAAGCTGCTGGCCAGCATGGATGAAGACAATGAGGTATGTTATTTATATAGCTACATCTCTCACCGCTACCATGGGGTCAAATTGACCCCAAAGGCACGTGCCATAGTAACAATTAGTGTAGGACCATGCAAGAGATACACTTATTTTTCTGTGTTTGCTGGAATTGGTGTTCAAGATCTCGTTGTAGCAGAGCAGAGTGCGGGTATGACGCTAGTCCTACCAGGGCGCTGCTGAGAACTACATCGGCTGTTTCATTCGAGGCGAAACAGACAGAGAACCATGTAATGAAATGATGTAGGGTCACTGTGTATGTGTTTGCCATTGGAAGCATGTGTGTGCTGTGGAATTGAATGCTGGCTACATGTGGTCGCATTACATAACGTACCAGATCTGTGCAAGTGTGCATGCATTTATGCGTTTGCATGTATACATGTCTGTACACGTTAATCTATAGCCCACTGCCATCCTAATGAGCAAGTCATGGTCTGACAACAAGAGGCAGGAACTGGAGTCTGTACTGGAGAAGGATCCTAACTCTCACAATCCACCAGTGTACAGAGATGTGCACACTAGTCATGGTGAGCATCCATTTTAATGTTGCAACAAAAATAGACCAGTATATGCATCAGACTCATTAGTGCTGCCAAACCATCACTGTGAAATAGTCAGCAGTGATTTCTCAGGTAACCACTAAAGCCAATTTATCATGAAATATTAAGAACTCCCCATTTATACAGTGATACAGGGCTTAACAGTGCAGTAGAAAGGTCCAGGTTATTGGTCAAGGATGAAATGAAAGCTATCATTGGATTATCTTGCCTAATGTTGAGATTATCATCTAATGGACTGGGGTTATCCTTCAGTCCATTTCTTTGGTCAACAACTCAAACTACATTGTTCATAATTCTGCTCTGTTTTCATATTAGTATTGGACGGGGACGAGGAAGAGAGTGATCATGTGACAGAAAACGAGCCTATCACAGATACCGTTTCAGGCCCTGCTGGACCCAGCGGGTTAGCTTTGTTTGGACAATTTATTATGAATCAGAGCTACGTCAGTTCGCTTATAATCATGATGGTAAGTGCTTCTGCTGGAAAAATGAGACAGCAAATGACTGTCCTCTCAAACATCACTGGGGTTTGACCCTGCGACTGTTCGCCAGGTGTGGAGCATTACCTACAACAGCTGGCTCACTTTCGTGCTGCTGGTGTGGTCCTGCTTGATTTGGACCATGCGGGACCGGCAGCGCTACGCCATGCTCTCTGCCCCCTTCCTGGCAGTGTACGGCACGGCGCTGGTGCTGGCTGGCTACTTGAGTGGACTGCGGCTGGGTCAGGATGAGCTCTTTCCTGGCCTGCCTGCCTCTGTGCTCCTTGACTTTGACTTGCGTCGCTACGAGACGCCCTGCATACACTTGGGAGCGAAGGTGAGGGCTTCCTGTCAGTCCCGTGGACACGTTTGCTCAGCCCTTCTATATGTTCATACATTTTTAAATTGCCCTTTTCATTGGTTCAGAAGGTTTACGCCCACAATTACGATACATTGGTGGTATAACACCCGAACAATTATTAGTAGAAATCCTCTTTTATGTGCTTTAGTTTTGAGGTAGTTTGCATATCTGAAGACTTTTTAAAGATTTTTTTTGTCTATTCCAATTGGGGGGAAAAATGAGGGCTTATTGAACTTTTGTGTGTCCATTATTCTGTATCCCGTTGTGGGCACAAGGTCTTGTACGCCTTCACCTTTTGGCTGCTGCAGCGGCAACATCTGATGGAGAAACGCTTTGAGCAGGATGAACCTCCTGAAGTCAAAGTGCTGCCGTCAGGTATGCAGTGTAGTTCTGCTGTCCATGGATCATCACGTCTTCACCTTGCTCATGCTCACCTTGCACGTGTTCACCTTACCCTTGCTGACCTTGCACATCTTCATCTTGCATGTCTTCACCTTGCATTTGTTCACCTTGCACATCTTCACCTAGTTTGTGTTCACCTTGCATGTCTTCACCTTGCACGTCTTCACCTTGCACGTCTTCACTTTGCACGTTTTCACTTGGCAGGTATTCACCTTGCTCATGTTCACCTTGTGCAGGTTCACCTTGCGCGTGTTCACCTGGCACGTCTTCACCTTGCACGTCTTCATCTTGCACGTCTTCACCTTGCACGTCTTCACCTTGCACATCTTCACCTTGCACATGTTTACCTTGGACGTATTCATCTTTCTCGTGTTCAACTTGCTTGTGTTCACCTTGCCCGTGGTCACCTTGCACATGTTCAACTTGTGTGTGTTCACCTTGCACGTCTTCACCTTGTACAAGTTCACCTTACACGTCTTCACCTGTTACGTCTTCACCTTGCATGTCTTCATCTTGCTTGTGTTCACTTTGCACGTCTTCACTTGGCATGTGTTCACCGTGCGCATGTTCACCTTAGACGTGTTCATCTTATACATGTTCATCAAGCATGCCTTCACCTTGCTGTCACCTGCTTTCAATGTCTTATAACAGCTTGCTGTGATTTTTTGTTGTCTCACTTGTCAGCTGATGACGGCAGCTCTCTGACAATAATGGCCGTGCTGGGCTCACTTATTAGGGGCACCCTGGTGAAATACTGGATCTTTGTCTGCTGCTCCATGTTTTTTGTGACCAGCTTCTCTGGAAAGGTGGTAGTCTACAAAATCCTCTACATCGTGCTTTTTCTCTTTTGTGTCGTCCTCTATCAGGTAGGCTGGTTTCCACGTACTTCGCATTGTATCTCTAGTCTCTCCAAGAGTCTAAGGCAGTTGTGTCCTTCTCACTTCCTGTCGGCCCACATCTAAGGTGCTTTTCATTCAAACTCCTGTGCAAATTGCAAGTGAAAAATTTTAAATTTTAAAACATTTACTTAAATGTAAATACTGCACACAATGAATTACTAATGGACCAGTTAATCCATGGGATGGAGCTGGGATGAAAATGAGCAGAGAAATGTCTGGTTGATTTAGATAATACACTGTCAGAAAAAGGGTAAAGCCCTGGTATGATTTTGCCCCAGAGGGTACAAACAACATCAATGTGCCCACAATGGCACCGCACTGTTGCTGAGTCCATTACTGTACCTTACATTAAACTAAAAGGTACATTTACTTACAGCTAGGGTACAATTGGCAGACCCTTGGTGGTACAGCCCCAGTGACAAGTAATTGTATCCTCAATGGTACAAATTTGTACTTTTGTTTTTTTGACAGTGTAGTATCATGTTGACAAACTCATTTCTTCCCCATATTTGTATCATAGTCCTTGTGTCTGAGGCTATCTGTGGGGTTATGGCAATTGTACCTATAAATAATAGGTGTAGATACAATCATTTTTTTAACCATTGTAATCACATCAAATTGCTGGCATTTGGAATCCCTACAATATTTAACAAATACAATTTATAAAATTAATTGAATTTAAATTGAAAAGGAAAAGTTAAACTCATAGTTTTATTGTTAGAAGGTGGAGTGTGTCTGTCTGCCTGCCTGCCTGTCTGTCTGCCTGTCTGTCTGTCTGTCTGCCTGCCTGTCTGTCTGTCTGTCTGCCTTTCGGGGGGGAATCAGCGCTCCGAGGGAAAAAAAACTTTGCAGCTTCAAGACAATTAATTATGTTGCCACTTAATCGTACTTCAAGCAGCCTCAGTGACTTATAACCACACAAACTGATATTAATTGACATTTATTTACTAACAGCAATCCTCATAAGCAAGAAACAGGAAGACTAATATTGTGCATCTATTCTTATTTATAAAATCAGAATGTGTTTGATGGGATCGCGCACATTCAGTCGCGGAGACAGAATCAGCACTTTCCAGCGTCGGTTTTTGTCCACTCACTTCTTGTTTCAGGGCCGTTAAGGAAGCAGTCTGACCGTACATTTACGCAGGAGGGTTAGCTGGGAATCGATTTGGGGCAGGAAACTCAGGCACATGGGCACAGACTGTGCTCCATTTTACTTTACGCAGCCAGCAGATACATTGACAGAGTCAGCTGAATTGTTGTTACTTGGTGGAGTAGGCCGTTGAATGGATTAGACAGCAGTTTTATTTATTTATATGCTTCTATGCCAGGTGGTGTTTATCACAAAACCATTTACTAGATCCTTCTTCAGGATTAGCAAATGATAATTCTATGCTGAGTCCAGTCGTGTCCAGTTTTGGGTTTAGTCAGCAGAAGGACATAAATCCAGAAAACATTCAGAAGTTCAGTTTTATTAACTGCTCAGTTTATGCATATTTTTGCCTTTTGGTGTCTGTGATAGATCATCATTTCATTAAGCAGAGGAAAACTCATCTTTCTAAACATCGGGAATAAAATTGTTTTAGTTTAAGGACATTACATAAGTTACTAGGCAATTGTGTAGCTTGTTCGTGGCTGTACCTCATTGCTTAGTAAGATTACAGCAGGTGTAAAAGTGCAAAGAAAAGCTTTGGAACTGACCTAAATTAGCTCGTTATGTGAAAGACTAATATAGGTTTTTCATCTTATGCACCTCTTATGCTAGATATGTTCTCAAATTAGGTTTCCAACATACCTTCCTAGGCTGGGGGGTGATGATGACAATGGAAATTATTATATGATGTTCACTTTGGCTGTAAATATTCCACAGAGGCTCAGGGTGTTGCGACCCGGGGAAGGCAGGTGAACAGAAGAATGTAGCGAGCCAAAATACGGGGGTAAACAGGGTTTAATTAGCGAGACAGGGGAGTAAACGGCGACAAACATTAATGACTGATCTGACATACTGGGGAAAGACGCGGACTAAATACACAGGACAAGTAGAAACTAACAGGCAACAGGTGAGTACAATCAGGGAAATACACGTGGGAAATGAGGGAGCGTGGCACACACGAGGATCGGACGAGCCGGGCATGACACAGGGAAACCATATAGATTTATTGCTATAACTGACTCAAGGACACAAAGCTGCTATCTGCTTTACTGCAGCCAAAATAACAAAAGTGCTGATAGTTTTCTGAACTGTGGCATCCACGTTAGAAACATGGAGAGTGCATGGGCTGTATCTGATAACCTGATAACACCAGTGAATCCCATCTCAGGTGAGCTACAATGTGTGGAGACGTGTGTTGAAGTACTTCTGGGCCGTCGTGGTGGGCTACTCCATGGTAGTCCTAATAGCCATCTACACATACCAGTTCCGGAGTGTTAGAGAGCTGCTTCGGCAGGTGATGGGCCTCTCTGAAGAAGGGTGAGTCCATATGCGGGCGTGTGTATGTGTGTGTTTGTGGATAAGGTTTACATTTCATTGTAGGTACCAAATGTTCCCCACAATGTAATGAAAACCTGTTTTTGTGACGTTGTGGGGACCATTTTTCAGGACCCCACATAGATTTGAGAATGCAATCTAAAAAGTAAAAATGCCAAAAGAATTGTATTTTGGATTATTACTTATGGCTAAAGTTAGGGCTGGGTCGTCATATTGGGATTAGAGTTTGCCCCATAGAAATGAATGGAAAGTTCCCACAAAGACACAATTTCAAACCTGTGTGTGCATGTGTATGTGTGTAATTTTTGCGTGTTTACCATCACAGTTGTGTGCAGCGGTTGTGAATTCTTTACGCATTAAATGACATTAACCTCCTTCTATAAGGGATAAATGTAACCATAAAGCAATAAGGTGCAGTCTTCTCTTCCTTTACCCTAGTCTTCGTGATCTGGGTTTTGAGCAGTTTGATACTGTAGAGCTGTTTGCTCGCATCTTGCTGCCGGCGGCTTTCCTGCTGGCCTGCATCTTGCAGCTGCATTACTTCAACTCCGACTTCCTGCGCCTCACGGACCTGGACGATGTACCGGTCTCTTCATCAAGGTGGGCCTGTTTGCTCTGCTGTCTTTACTTTGATGTCATGCTGCATGTCTGGCCATAGTTGCTTTCCTTTCTCCTGCTCCCAGTTATTTATTTATAGTCATTTATTCAATTCTTTTCAGTGAGGAGGACCTGAGCCACACTGTGAAAGTTATTTTCCAAGCGTATGTACCGCATGCCTGTTAGCTCCTGGGTGCCCGTAAATTCATGGGACATTTTGGAATTTTTCAGATGCTGTCTTTATGCAATTTTTTTTCTCCCTTAGCTTGAAGGAGAACATTCAGAGACTTACGAAACGGTAAAATATCCCAAATTGTACGGTGATTACAGACAAATACAGATGCATAGCAGCTCAGAATGGTATTGTTGGTTCATAACATATGTCTGGTTTACTTCTGACTCCTTATCAGACTTGCCAATGAGCAGATGAGCACTGACAGTGTTTACACCTTGGCTGATGAATCCTTGACAGATTCAGGAGAAAAGAATCCCAAAGCTACTGGTGAGGACTTCCAGAACATGCCCACGGCCCATCTATGCCTATAGGCTTATCTTCACCACCGAGACGTTCATGCTAACCGATGAGATACATACCCTACGTGACCTTTTCTAGACCGAACTTAGAGTAACATTATTTTAAAATGTGTTAAAAATAGCATACATTTTCACGAATAAACAACTTATGGCGATGTGTGATTTGACTTTGAACACCGTGTATCGCAGCAGAGAGAGCTGCCAATGTCCTACAAGGTGCATTTGCTTTACAGTGAATGTTCTTTGATCACAGAGGGGAGCCGGACGAGCCAGTGGGACCTGGTATTGGATCGTGCCAGCGTACTGCTGCTTCAAGGCTTACTGGCATTACGTCGGGGTCAGGAGCTTTGCTGGAGGCTGCTGGAGCTGCACAGCATGACGATTGTCTCCGCGGGCATCGTCTGGATCTCACTGAAGGAGGTCTGGCCACATTTACCCACTCTAAGAAAACCTGTCCGAAAGCCTGCTCTATTAAACCAGATAAAGCACAATGCAGGAGTTATTACTGACTGGTAAAAACAGTGCCCTCTACTGGCTGATATCTGATCTAGTTTCTGCTCGAAATTTAATATACAGTATAGAGCTGTAATTCTGTAATTCCTAAATTGAAGTATATTGATTTTTATATTTAACACAAACATAGAATGAGATGTTCATGCTTGGTTGAGAACAGGTGACCTAACTGTTATTTAGTATTACAACATACAGTTCAGGTACATAACCTGTAAGTTTTAGCTTAAAATTCCTGTGTTTTGTGGTTCAAGAGCCCAGTCTATATAAAGTTTCCGTAGAATTTAGTATAAAGACTAAGAAATGGCACTATTGAAAATGCAATCCTGTCTGACCCATCATCTACTTATTACTTTGGCAAAACAAATTAGAGCAATAAATGACAGAGACAGAAAAATGTGTAACTAAACTGAAACACCGTGAACTTAAAGTCAATACAATTGAATGTGTTTCAGTGTGCACATTAATGTTTGAACTAACGTCAGTGAAAACAAATCTTTTTATGAAGTTGATATAATGTACGGTAAACATGCGCTATGGACAAGGGTAAATACATGCGTGGCTTTTCACTCGGGTGTATTGATTTTAGTAAGGAAGTCAAATCAATAACACCGAATGTCAAATTAAATAGGCAAATGTTATGTTTAATCATATTTTGTAGGACATGTTTAATGTATTATAGATTTGATTTTTTTATGGCTGGCCTCCATACAATCAATAGTGATGAATATCAAATTAAATTTGTATTATAATAACAGTGCTGCGATATGGTTCGGGGTTATACTGTAGCATAAATGTATCCATGCTGTTTACCTGTCTGCCATTTCCAGGTCTGCCTGATGAACTTCTTGTTCATGGTGCTCTGGGTGTCTGCCCTGCCATTCCCACGCATACGCCCTCTTGCCGCCAGTGTCTCCTCAGTCTGGGCCTGTGTCATGGTTATCTGTAAGATGATGTACCAGCTGAAGTTTGTGAAGCCCTCCGAATACTCCTCAAACTGCACTGCCGTGAGTCTGCATTGGGTCCCTGTTTGAGTACTGTGGCCGGTTGGGTAATTATGTCACTGTCGTGTTTTTGAGCAGGGCCCTAAATCCAAAAAAAAAAAAAATCTGCTCTAGGGAAACTCGAAGAATGCCCGAAATTACCGTGACCCTAAACTGTGCTCACATAGGAAAGTTAGATGGGATTTGCACCACTGAAGGCTTCTTATGTAGTTGTACTGTACAAATGAAATATAAAGTGTTTGTGTCTGTGACCTTTTTTCTGTGAGCATTTAGAGTGTAATTTTAAAAACCATGAAATAACTGTTTTATGCAAAATACAGACCTGCAGGATTATTATTAGATGCCAGATAGCTTACAAAAGTCTTTAGGTTTTAGGTAATTTGGTATGTCATGAAAAGGAGTGGATGTGTAAACATACACATCTTTGTATAAAATGCATTAGTATCTGAAATTACTGAAATGAGAGTAATAAAACCAAAATAAGGTACTGAACCAAAAAAAAAGAAATGACATTCTGTTACATGAATGTGCCTTCGAAGACCTTGATGTAAGGTTTACCTCTCCCAGTAAAACCTCTCCCAGTAAAGACGGCTGTTTCAGTATGTAAACCTAAAGAGCTACATAGAGTCAATAGATGGAACAAGAACAAGAAGGAAGAAAAGAATAAAAAATACCAATCTAATAAAATAACGTTGATATTAATTTTGAAGAATGTAATAGTCTTTCATTCTCAGGCTTGGTTTGTAAAAAAATTCTGAACTGATACAGCAATAGAGAAGGCAGAGGTTTTTCTGTTTTTCTGTTAGTGGCTGACATCTGTGAATGGGACCTGGTCCAGGTCAAACCAGGAGCAACTGCTGAAGGCATCTCTTTTGTACGTGGGCCCAGTGGATCCAGCAGAGTGGCTGGCAGCTCTGCAGAAGTGTGAAGACAAAATCTTGCCTTGTCTTCAGGTACAATGATTTTTTTAAAATATAAAAATGCACTCAGCACAAATTTCAGTTAATCCATGTTCTAGATAAGAATCTGCAGAATAGGTAGGATTCAGATGAGGTTAAGCCTGGGGGAGTAGTGATAAAGAAACAAGATGTTGAGGGTGGGTGAGCCTAAGAGCAAGAGAGCAATGTGGACGATGTACTATTTTGTCATGGTGAAGAAAGAGCTGAGCCAAAAGGCAAAGCTATTCATTCACTGGTCAGTCTACATTCCTACTGTTGTCTATGGTCGTGAGCTTTGGGTGGTGACCGAAGGAATGAGATCACGGATACAAGAGGCAGAAATGAGTTTCCTCCATAGGGTGTCTGGACTCAGCCTTAGAGACAGGGTGAGGAGCTCAGACGTTCAGGAGGAGCTCAAAGTAGGGATGCTGCTCCTCCGCATCGAAAGGAGACAGATGAGGTGGTTCAGGCATCTATCTACTGTAGGATACCTCCTGGACACCTCCCTGGGGAGGTGTTTCAGGCATATCCAACTGGGAGGAGGCCCCGGGGCAGACCCAGGACATGCTGGACAGATTATATCTCTGGGCTGGCCTGGGAACGCTTTGGTATTTCCCCAGAGGAGCTGGAGGAGGTGGCTGGGGAGAAAGAGGTCTGGGCATCCCTGCTTAGATTGCTGCTGCCTCAATCTGGCCCCAGATAAGCGGCAGATAATGGATGGATGAATGAACTTTTATGAACTTGCGTGTTTGCAGAACCACCTGATGGTGCTGGGTTTGCTGGTGTTTGACGTCACAGTACATCGGCACCAACTCCACTACAGACTAAGCAAAGACCTGAAGGTGCCGCTCACAGGCACCATCTTCCACAGCATCACACGGCAGCAGCTTGACCATGGCGTCGGCCCCTGCCTTAAGTACTTCATCAATTATTTTTACTACAAGTTTGGCTTAGAGGTGAGCCATCCACCTTTCATTAGCTGTAAGTTAGTTTCCTTAAAGCGAATGTATAAACAGTTTTGTTACTGCCTTAGTTATTCCAGTATGAACTTTTCCCGAAGCGGCGCTTGCAGTCTTTACAGTGGCTGTCGCTCTGGTTCTCGCCAGGTGTGCTTTGTGCTGGCTTTAAACGTAATCGGCCAGCGCATGGACTTCTTCTCCCTGCTTCACTCCTTCGCGCTCATTGCTGTGCTGTCAAGGCGGCGCAGAAAGGCCATTGGAGAAATGTGGCCAAGATACTGCTGCTTCACCGCCAGCCTCATGGTCCTCCAGTACCTTCTATGCATCGGCATCCCGCCCGCGCTCTGCTGCGGTACGTC
>JAODKE010000114.1:10483462-10496044 GCA_026779605.1 Mormyrus hasselquistii | reverse complement strand
GCCCGGCACAGGTGCTCCTCGTCTTACAATGAGGTCACGTTCCGGTGAAGTAGAAAATATCACAAGTCAAATATGAATATTATTAAAAAAATCTGCGACTACTGTCACTTAGTAAGTGAATGTTCAAATAATTATTGCAGCTATCTCAATACCAGTAATCGAAAAGTAAATAAATGAATACAAGTTTATTTGGTTGAACGCAGAAAAAAATGCTGTATGATTCAGCGCTGTATGTGTTTCTGTACTCGTGATGGATACAGAGACTGGAAGCATGGCTACGTGGATGCTGCCATCAGCCGGTATCAGACGGTACATCACAAGCCGGGGAAGGGATAAAAATTCAGTCGACCGCTGAATATGGATGGCTATTGCAACATTGTAAAGCAAGGAGCATCTGTACTCAAAATATCTACGGTGCATTGTTTATGTCGCACTGTCAGAGAACATGGGGCTCTTCTGCTGATCGCTCTGAGTGTGACTGACATTCTTCCTCCTGTTAGATTATCCATGGAGGACTTCCAACCAGGCCTTACCCTCCAACCTCATCAAGTGGCTCTACCTTCCTGATTTTGCCATGCGGCCAAATCCAGTCTTCATCATCTGTGAGATCTTGTCAACTCGACTGAAGCCACAGTTGGCCCAACCACAGTTGCTAACCGTCTTCTTCTTCTCCATTCTAGACGACTATATCCTGCTGCTGGGCTCCTCTCTCCAGTGGCAGGTGTTTGAGGATGAGAACCGGGCGGCGGTACGGCTCATCGCTGGGGAGAACGTAGAAATTAGCAGGAACCTAGATGCAGAAGCTCTCAGCCAGTACAGCCCTGTGAACAACTTCTTGCATTGCAGGTCTGGAAATATCTGCTAATCTATTTATTCTTTTGATATTCTTAGATCTAATAATAATCCACAGCTAATCAGAGTCAAGGACTAACTATTAGGTATTTTGTGAAGCTAAAGTAATACCAGCTCCACAGATTCTGTTCACTTTTGCGCTTGTGCCTGTTGACACCTTTTTTTTCCTTTGCAGGTCATATCTTGATATGGCGAAGGTGTTTGTGTTCAGCTACTTCTTTTGGCTGGTGCTGAGCCTGATTTTCATCACCGGAACTACACGAATCAGCATCTTTTGCATGGGTTACCTGGTGGCCTGTTTTTATTTCATGTTGTTCGGAGGCAGCTTGCTGACTCAGCCAGTGCACTACATTCTGAGGCTCTGGGATTGGCTCATTGGCTATACGTGCATCGTCATTACCTTCAAGAATCTACTGTCTGTGAGTGGAATGTTATGGGACGAATTTAGCACTTGAAAGATTTGCTTTTTACAGCGTTTATTCGGTCGTATGTGTGGATGCGGTTTTATCGAAGGTGTTTTCGTCATTTAGACATTGTCAGGGCATTCAGGGAACCTTGTTAAAACAAATGCATGGCACCGCCAGCAAGTTGATATTCGCGGAGCGGAATTGAATCATTAAACGCAGGCATTTGATCAAATGACACAAGCTGTATCTTCAACAAAGGAGGAGATCAGCAGCTTACCTGGAATCTGAAGGTCCATTGTTACAGAGAGGGTCTCCTGTTTCCTGTTTGAACAAGACTTCTAAAGATATGGCTTTTCATAAAAATATACTGTCACGCCCTCCCGGGTGGGGCACACCAGCTAAATCAATCCGTGTCCATCGGCCTCGCAATAAATAGGCAAATGTGACTTCGTGAAGTATTGTTACCCATCCTGTGAGCCGTACTGAGTGTTTTGCCTTCCTTGTCTGTTGTCTCTCCTGTCTGTTCTGCCCTCAATGCCCTGTCTGGCCCCGGTTTGCCTGTCGTTGCCCATCTCTGTCCCCCATGTCACCTGTCCATCTGTCCGGCGTGTCCAGATAGGACTGTCCCCCGCACGTGTCCCCCGCACGTGTCCCTCGGCGAATGAACCTTCAGGGTCCGAGACCCTGCTCTCTGCTTGACGCTTTGGATTTGTTTGCTTACGGCTCCGAAATAAACTTCTGGTCCCCGACACTTGGGGACAGCGTTGTCCGAAATCGTGACAAATACTTTGAAAATTTAAGTACAGGTATTAGCTTTGCAATTCCAATAGTGATTTTTTAACAATCACAGACAATCCTGTAGCATAGATAACTGTCTCTTTGCATCTGTGTTAACAGCTGGGCTCCTGTGTTTACCTGGGCCGCCTGCTGCAGAATGGCTGTTGGCTGATTCAGACGTTCAGCATGTTCTGCACCATACAAGGCTACGATATCCGTAAGTGTTTGGCACCTCCAGTGCCAGACAATATCTGAAATGTTCTCTGTCTTCTCTGTCATATATACCGTAATGTCTCTTAACGAATGCCTGTGCCCTTCATAAATAATGGCACAGTGACGGAAACTTTATTTTTGTGTCTTTAAGTAATTCGGATTCAGATGAAAAGTTGATTATGAGGCAGAAGAGCAACATGTCACCTTTGGTCCACATGCAGATATTTGACCAATTTAAAATTCTGGAACTCAATGTTTTGAGTGTCTTAATGCAGCACAGCCAAACAGCATATGCGAATTACCCGAGGGCGAGGCTGGAGTTATCTGGGATGCCATTTGTTTCACCTTCCTACTGGCACAACGTCGAGTGTTCCTCAGCTACTACTTCCTCTATGTGGTCTCTGATCTTAAGGCCTCCAAAATCCTGGCCTCCAGGTGAGCCTTTCTTCGAACATGAAACCCCTCTCATCGATTCTCGATAAAATGCAGCCAGTCTCTTTATACCAGCACACTGCTGATGTCCAGTCAATGTTAAGATCTACCCGATTTGAACTATTTTAAGTCATATTGACTTAAACATTCACTGAGGTTTGTACCAAACATTGACCTCTATTAGAAGGCAATTTGCATGCATCGCGGAGTGCTTGCCAATAATGGAACGCTGCAGAAGTTCCATTCTGGAAAGATCAAGCGATTATCTCCTGTCTAAAGGGGGGCTGAGCTGTTTGAAGCCAAGGTGAAGAAAAGAATAGCAGCCAGGCTTCAGCTTGAGAAAAAGTCAGTGGAGACATTAAAGAAACAGTAAGAGCCCATGTTCTGTCTCGACCAAAGCTACTGCTGTTTACAAAGTCAGGTCACAATGTAAATAAAACATTTTTATTATAATATAATAATAAAATACATGAAAAGCATTCCTTCTGTTTTCCATACTCAACAATACACACTAGTACCCCTTTCATCTGCAGGATGGAGAAGATTAAATCTAAGCAAAGTAGCCAACCGAAAGAGCAGGATACCCCGGAGCAGACGGGAGCAGAACAAAAGGGTAACTGCATCCATCCATCCATCCATCCATCCATCCATCCATCCATCCATCCATCCATCCACTAACTATGTAAGCTCTGGGACATGGGGGGCACGGAACATGGGTAACTATTTATTTCAAATGATCTTTTAATGTTGTACTGTATGTTTGTTAAGGCTCGGTGTCTCCCCAGACCCCATAACCAAAGACTCTGTTACACCAAGACCAACATTCTGAATGCTCATTTCTCAGACTCGTTCTGCAAAAAACATTCTGCTCCTCTAGTCTAATGGCTCTGTATTTTTCAGGAGAGAGTGAAAAGGGGGAGAAAAGCGGTGGTGAGAAGTGGTGGCGGCCGTGGGTCTCCCATCCCTCCAGTAAGTAGCGCCCTGGTTAGTCTTCAGCGCAGCCTGCTGGCGTCCACATTCCCAGACGACGCCCCACTGCCTGCCTGCCTGCTATAGACTGTATAGCTACTTGTCAATTACCCATTGATTGTCTTCCCTGAGTTAATTAAGTTTTTTATTTGTCACATGCAGTCAGGGGTAGCGTGTGACTCAGTGATGGGAAAGTCGCTGGTTTGAACCTGGCCTCAGCAGAATAGTCATGTCTGTGGGCCCTCGAGTGTGGCCCTTAAACCCCCCAGCTCCTTGGGGGCCACTACGGGTGACTGACTTGTGTGTCATGGAGAGCAGGGTAGGGTGGACAAAAAGAGAATCTCCCAACTGGGATCAATAAGGTGTCATTTTTATTTTCATTTACTTGTACAACAGGCAATGAAATGCTTGTTCTGGCAGATTTACCACCGGTGCTATATAAAATAGGGAAAATATAATATACTACATATATACTACATATATATCACAAAATACACAGAATGTAATAAATTATACTAAATATAAAAATACAAAATATAAAAAAACACAATAAGACAAAAAAAAACAGTAACACTGTGATAGTCATGCAAATGTGTGAGGCTCGGTAGGCGAGTGTGCAACAATACGAGAGGTGAAACGGGAGGAGGTATTGAAGGAGAGAGAGAATAGATGAATCAGTCACACAATTAAGCATGCATACCCCTTAACGGAGAGAAAACAGAAGAGGGTGTTTCTCAGCGACAAAGAAACACTATTATGAATAAGGATCCAGTTTTGTACTAATATTCCAATTCACTACCTGCAGTGGCAAACACTGCTACCTACACCCTGTTTGAGTCTGATAGTGAGGAGGAAGAGGAGGAGTGTCAGATGAAAGAAGAAAAGAAATCACTCCCTAAAAAAAAAACTGCATTTCAGGTATGACAAATGACAAGAATGGCGTAACATTTTTTCAATATTAAATTGCATAGCTGCTGGAGAAAAAAATCTGAATGAGATGCTGCCCTCTACTGGAGAAGAAAATGAATCTGTCTGTTTGCCACAGCTTGCTTATGAAGCATGGGCAACCAGCTCTAAAGCTGCTTTGAAGGGACACAAAACAGAGGTGTCTAGGCTGAAAAAGCAGGAAAGGAAAGGATCACAAGAGCTACAGAGACGACAAGGTGGGAGATGCGTACCATGAGTAGATGCTACTCTCTTAGGCGGTCCCGGCTATTGATTTAATATTTTGTGTTGGTCAATCGAAGGTATTGAGAAAACAGAATCGAGTGAGGATGAACTCGATCCATGTACTGAGGAAGACATGAAGGAAGAGGAAGGTGATTTCCCCTGAAAAGAATTGATATATGTATACTGTATATTGTCAACTTGCTGACTGAATGTTGTTTTTTTTGTCTCTGCCACCCTGCCAGAAAAACTATTACAACGATTCATTGACTCGGTCAGGTTTTTCTGGGTGTTTATTTTGTCACTCCTGGACGATCTGGCTGATGGGCTGAACTCTCTATGCAAAGACAATTTAGACATTTCCAAAGTGCTTCACTTTGAGAGGGCTATTCTGGGACAGCAGCAGAAAAAGGTGATGTTTCATTTATATTCAAGCAAACGATGCATACTGACAACTTCTTGAAAAAATATATCCATATGAAACTAGGTCGTTTTAAAATATCCTAATGCAGAAATCACATCATGAACTTTCACAGGCTGTTCTTCCATTTAGCTAGTGTTGCAGGCCTTGGTCTGCAGGAAAATTTATAACAGAATTTTTATTGCTTCCATTAACAGGGGAAGGAAGTGTCTCATGAAAGTGTCAAGCAGTTTTATCAGAGCTGGATGTCCAGGCAGAGCACGCAGGCGTCCTCGGAGGCTGAGGGGCTGCAGCCTCCCCTCTCTTTACCTCCTGGCCTGCCATCCTCACTCCACGGCTACGCAAAGTTAAAAAACTCAAGCTCCAAAATTTCCTTGGGTAGTAGCTTGTCTAGGTCAGTGTTACAAAATGCAAACATTTATAACTTAATCTCCAGGTAATCTGCAAAAAATGTCCCTGATACCGATAGCATAATATGTTTCCCTTTGAAACCTTTGACTTGTGGTGCGGGATCAGTCCTTAACACTGTTGTACCCTGCGATGGATCCTCTTCAACAAGCGAGAGACTTCACTCATGACCCTGAGATTCCGAAGTCTGTACTGCACTATAGACAGCTTCAAGAAATGTAAATGAATTATCCATGGAGCAATCAGACTCCAGAAATCATGACATGTGCATCAGCTTCAGTTTTTCGTGTTGCTCCCAGACATACGACAAAATGAATGGGTTTAAAACGAGGGTTCTCTAACTGTGGTGCAGGTACCACCAGTGTTACTCGGAGCTCCCCAGTTGGTACTCGAGAAGAATGTGGTAATTTTGTTACTGTGATTCAGCTAATATGGCGGCACGGTGCAGTGGGTAGCATTGTTACCTCACACCTCTTTTTTGATGTGGTATTTGACTGTTTTGGTTTGACCTGAAGTAGCACTTGGTCCAAAAATTTGGAGAAGCACTGGAGAAAGCCGGGGCTGGCTGTGGGACGAGTGGGGCTGCCAGGCGGAATCTGACCCAGCAGTTTATTCCCCTCAGCTGCATGACTGAGGAGACGTTGCTTGGGTCTCGCCAGGCCACCATCGACTTGGACGAGACCCCTGAAGCGGCGCCATTGGTTAAGCAGCTTCGGCATAAGCTAGTCAAATCTGCAAATGTCGATGAGTCCTCATTTGATGCTGACGACTCTGTTCCCAGGTAAAACTAAACCCATTTCATCCTGGATTAACTACATAATGCACATATCAGTCACTGTACTGTGGAGTAATACATTGGTTTTTGTTCACCGTAGTATACTGTAGTACACTATACTAGCTTATTACTGCTGCTGCTGCTGTTGTCTACACTGCTATGACTTATCGTATATTATATATCGTATATTATAGATTTTGTTGAATATTATGGAGCTGTTATTTGTAAAACCTTATTATTATTATTATTATTATCATTATTATTAGCATTAGCATTATTGTGTATTCTTCCTATTTTTGATTAAGTATTCCAGTGGATGCCTATCAGGACAGTATGGAAAATAAAGAGTTAAACATTTATACTGAAATGTTAAAGGACCACTCCCAAAGAGCAAAAGTCCAAACTGAAAAGACGAAAGACCATAGTGAAGAGCTACAGGAATATAGTGAAGAGCCTGAGGTTCTAAGAGAAGAGCTGAAGGTCCATAGAGGACACCTGAAGTCTCATAGTAAAGAGCTCCATACTCCAGTGCTCAGAAGCCACAGTCATGAGGATCTCAATGAAGAATCGGAAGTACATAGTGAAGCACGGAAGGACCAGAACAAAGAGCCACATATCCAGAGTGAAGTATCCAAGATCTATGACCAAGAACATGCTGGAAATGAGGCATTTCCAAAGGCTATATCTTCAGATGAATTAGCAAATGGCACATTACTGGCTATGACAGAAGAAATCCCAGAGCCCAGACCTCTCAGCCAGGAGACAAGGGACCTCACAGCTAGCGAGCTGCTTCTCAACAAGTTAGTTTTGTGACTCTCTCTGACACATTCACCAAATCAGTCCTTGATATAGTCAGCAAAGTTTGTATACGCACATGGTATCTTAATATCTGTCTTAATATCATAACGATTTTGTTGCAGGATATTTGATATTGAAGAGATTAAGGAATCTGACAATTTCTACCACTCATTACCACGGCTCCTGCGGCTCATGTTCGCCCTCTATAACACCATGGTGTCCAAATCAGAGTGGTTGTGCTACTTTGTAATTATTCTGAATCACATGGTCTCTGCTTCCCTGCTAACACTAGTACTGCCCATTCTGATCTTCTTGTGGGCGATGCTATCCGTGCCACGTCCCACAAAGCGCTTCTGGATGACGGCCATCATCTACACTGAGGTACTCGTCACAAATCAAAACCCCATGCATGAGGGTCACTGGGAAACATTTGAATCCAATGAACGAAACACTACAGTAAATTAAATTTTAACTATAAACACTCACAAAGTGTAACATTACTTTCTAGTGTTTTTCCTTTGAGATTGCTTACTCATTCTCATTCTTCTTTCAGCTGACTGTGGTCATTAAGTATTTCTTTCAGTTCGGCTTTTTTCCCTGGACCACATCTGCTTACCGTGGCATCAACGCAGAACGCCCCTTCTGTCTGCCCAACATTATTGGACTGGAGAAGAAAGATGGCTATGTGCTATTTGATCTTCTGCAACTTCTGGTTCTGTTTTTTCACAGATCAATACTTAAGGTATCCATGGTCAAAAAGCTTTACCTACACAATTATGCCAATTAAACTCCTCACCAGGTCCATGACATTATTTAGCATATTGCTGGTTTTTGCTGCTAATCACATATTGCCTAATGTTGACTAAACACGAGACATTAAGTGATTTGGATGGTAGGTCTCACTGGAGATGAATATGCGTTCATTTCCCTCTCCCCAGTGTCATGGCCTCTGGGACAACAAAGAAGTAGAAATGCCTGATTTCTTCAAGAAACTGAAACGGAAAACAGAAAAGAATCGAGCCAGCAGCGGAGAGAAAGGGAGACTCCCGTTCTTGCCCGTCCAGGCATCCGCAGGCGCTCTTTTTCGACGGCGGAAGGGTTGCAGCGTGGATGATAATGGTGTGACAGATTCCCAGTGAAAACAGCTGTGACACTGTTGGCCACATTGACCTTGGTGCTGACCACGTTTTTCTTACAGGTGACACGGTATCAAAGAAGAACCCCCTGAATAAGAGTAGACATCACTCAAAAGTACCACAGGCCAGGATGAAGAGAATCAAACAGAAAATCAGGGAGAGGATGCTCGAGGCAAAAGCTGTAGTCATAGAGACGTGAGTCCCTCTATAGAGTGCCGAGGCGGATATATTTTACCAAGCATGTCACATTTAAAGAGTCTTTATCAATTTGTATCCACAGAGCCCTACATGTATACCTGCCCATCAGACAATTCTTCCATGACATCATCCACCCTGAATATAGCCCCGTATGTGATGTCTACGCTCTAATGTTCTTGATAGACGTTGTGAACTTCATCGTCATTATTTTCGGGTACTGGGCATTTGGTGTAAGTACTGATAGCCATTACTCAACGAGCTGAGAAGTAAGGTGTGTGTTAAAGAAGCGGTGTGTGTTAAAGTAATGTGTCACATCAGCGTGTCACATCTGTCTCTGCAGAAACACACAGCCGCTGCTGACATCACGGAGTCCCTCTCGGAGGACCAGGTTCCTGAGGCCTTCCTCGTCATGCTGCTCATCCAGTTTGGCACAATGGTCGTTGACCGTGCACTTTACCTTCGCAAGACGCTGTTGGGGAAATGTGTCTTTCAGGTTGTGCTGGTGTTTGGGATCCACTTCTGGATGTTTTTCATACTGCCCGGTGTCACAGAGAGGTTAGACTCTGGCCAAATACATATCTGGCTCTGTGTTCTTCCCTGAGCCAGGGGAATACAAACTGTTTGCTATTGTGCTGCTACAGACATATAAGATGCTGACCCCCCCCCCCCCCCCATTCTTAGGAGGTTCAACAGGAATCATGTCGCCCAGCTGTGGTACTTTGTGAAATGCATTTACTTTGGCCTGTCAGCCTACCAGATCAAATGTGGCTATCCCAACCGTGTCCTGGGGAATTTCCTGACCAAGAACTATAACTACATCAACCTCTTCCTGTTCCAGGGGTAGGTTGCTGCACACCAACTCTTCGAATTATGGGTCTTCACCTCCTGCCTATGATTTCTCAGAAAACTGTACAGGCATTACAGTCTTTTTTATACAATAGTCACGGTTCATCATTACAGGACTTATTTAATGCATCCTCTGTTCTCACAAGTCACATTTAAAATTCATAGATTTACCCACCCCCGATTTGGAAAGGAAGCCCTGCTTTAGATCTAAAATAGGGGTTCCAAACTCCTAGTCCGCGGATTGCTGGGGATTTTCCAAAGCAGTTGATTAATTTCCAATTATGAGCTGTATATTTCAGTTTTGAGAATTCCTATCATCCTATTTCCTGCAGATTCCGGCTAATCCCCTTCCTGACAGAGCTGCGAGCCGTGATGGACTGGGTTTGGACAGACACAACCCTCAGCCTGTCTAACTGGATCTGTGTGGAAGATATATATGCTAACATATTTATTCTGAAATGCTGGAGGGAGTCTGAGAAGGTAATGGATTACTACTGCTAGGACAATGCAATCCATAGGACACAACAGCTGGCACCGAATATTCCCGTTTCATAGTGTACAATATGCAGATGGCTACTGATGCAATCTATATCCTAAATATGAAAAATGTATGAAAATGTCTATTCATGGAAATGTATTTATTATCTCGTTATATCTATGGTTTTGTCATGCGATATTTTAGTGAAAAATCCAGGCTTTCCATTCTTACACATTTAATGAGAGTGTAGAAATTTTATTAACTACACAAATTTACTTGTATGCACCAGGATTGCCCAATTCTGGTCCTGGAGAGCTGGAATCCAACACAGTTTGTAGATTTCCCTGTTCAAGCACATCGACTAAACCTTGTAAATAGCTAATTAAGCAGTTTTTCAGCAGTGAAATCTGTAAACTGGGTAGCATCTGAGATCTGAGTCTCCGGACCGTCCACAACCCTGAATAGGACAAGCAGTTTCATAAAATGGATGGATGGATTCTGTAAACTGTGTTGGATTCTGGCTCTCCAGGACAGGAAATGAGGGACCCTGGTATTCACTAATAAATGGGAGTGCATCTGACATAGCAGTGACTTACAACGCTATAGAAGTTTTAGCCTGTTACAGTGTACAAATGTGTGCATTGATATACTGTAAAAATCATAAATCAGACAAGAATTAACGAAGCTTCACACCGTGGCGTCTTTGTTCTCCTGTTTTCCAGAAATACCCCCAACCCCCAGGTCAAAAGAAGAAGAAGGTCATGAAGTACGGCATGGGTGGCTTCATCATCTTCGCGCTCATCTGCATTGTTTGGTTCCCGCTGCTTTTCATGTCTTTGGCAAAGTCTGTAGCCGGAGTGACCAACCAGCCCCTGGATGTCACGCTTCAGCTCGGCATTGCAGGATATGAGGTACACACACTCTCCGGCGCGTGTGCGAAAGAGAGCCAGACCACGGTTACTTTTGTGGACACTGATTTCTCTCTCTCGGCTTCCCTAACTAGCCACTGTTTACCATGAGTGCCCAGGAACAGAACCTGGTACCCTTCTCTCAGTCAGCCTACCACAAGCTAACCAACCAATATGCCACACATCCTGTAAGAAGAACATCTCATCTTTGATAACATCCATTGCTACCCTGTACCATTGACATATATTTAAATGTATTTTTATATTTTGTATTATAACTCATTCCATATCGGTTAGTTCCCTTTACAGCGCGGGGCCGTGCACTAATCAGACGTCTCCTTGGCCTCAGGCCGCCATGCAGTTCATCGTGAAGTACCTTGCTGAGGACATTGTTGTGGCAAAAATAAAGAGTGATGCCAGTCTGGTGTGGGGCATCAGTCCAGCGAGTCGCCAGGCCATGATTAGGGAGCTCGGCCAGTCCTCCCATGTGTACATCACACTCCGCTGGACCCTCCTCAGGTGCACACCCCCACACACAGACAAACTTAATAATGTCTGCTTATGTTGTATAGCAAGTCCTGAAAAAATTAGGGTTTTTTAGGTAGCAACGTAAAACTGATGTGACATATGTTATGCTTAAACAAATAAGCATCATGAAAAACCTATACAGGAGAAGTGGCTTGGTTCTTTGATTTATTCATTGCAGGCTAACAGCCCCTAATCCTCTTATATGTCCGTGTGCGTAACCCACTAGGAACGCCTCTATTGCAATGAATGCAATAACAGCAGGGGAGCGGACTGTGAAGTATCAAGACAAGCAAATGATAGATGAAATCGTGCAGGTTCTTAGAGGGCTCCGCTCTCAGTCTGTGTGAGTACAGCCTATGCTCTTTAGCCTGTGCGAGAGAATGACCACTATAAAAACACATCTATTTCCATTTTGTTGTCCAGCATTCTTATTCGGTTCTTGTCGTGAAAGTGATTTGAACCTCTTTGGGGATTGTATCTCACTATGATGCATCCACTCAGGATCATCCAATCACTGCTGCCCAAATACATCAGGGGTGCCTCAGGGCCAGAAGCCAAGGTGGCCCATCGGCTAGAAACTGGTAATAAGCATATTAGTATTAATATGTGTCCCTCATTTCTGCTTGTGATAAAGCGACCAAACTGCACATAGCTTTTTATATGCAATGTGTTGTGCTATGACACTGACATTGTACCTATATTGAAGGAATATCTTGCAACGCTGCTACTGTATCCATTTATGTTATTTGAATGTGTTCCTTATGCACCTATTTGTTCTTTTTTTCATTATTCATCATCGATTCAGATCAACAACGATCTAGGCTGGTATTCCTGTGATAGGTTACTAAATAAATGAGCGCCCACATTTCTGCAGGCTCTAATCACATCTTCCCTGCCTTTAAAACTGAATACAGAGAATATGGAAAATCCAGAACTCCTGCAGACGACGGCCCTCTTCCGCCCCCTATCTGTCAAGCTTCAGCAGCCAAACAACAGCTCAGAACCCCAGTGGTGGGTTATACAAGAGTGCCAAGCAAACCAACCAGAGACGAGCTGCAGTGACATCGAGATAGTAATCTTCAATGACAAAGTGAGTCCCCCCAGTCTGGGGTTTCTGGCTGGATATGGGTAAGGACACGTCAGCTCTCTGCCTTTTATTATCGTGAAACCAAAATTAGGAATCAGTATTTTTATGTACTTTATCATTAAGACGATAAAGAGCACAATGTCTCACAATTCGTACTATGTACACACACACACACACACACA
>JAODKE010000114.1:10439654-10457685 GCA_026779605.1 Mormyrus hasselquistii | reverse complement strand
CCTAGTAAACCCTATTCTCCTCGTTCTCCTGGCTCCTCTCCCTTCCTTGCCCGCTCGCCTTGCCACCGATCGTCACAGGGAGGGAGCAAAAATGTGGACTGTCTAAAAGAGAGTTGAGAGGGAGCAAAAACGTGGACTGTCTGGGGTCCCCAAGGACCGAGTTGGGAAACGCTGCTCTACAAGGCACAGGTGGTAAATGTTCTTCCTTCTTATAATAACATGTCATAACAAGAAATCGGGCTTGTAGTTGAACCTGAACTCATGTCTGAACCTGAGTTTTATTTCAATAAGACCTCTCAAATGTGTTTTTCATGAATAAGAAATGGATAAATTTTTCCTGTGCTGTGGATTGTTAGGTGATTGCCGTAGTGTACATGTACTGGGGAATTTATATGTGCACATATATTTTATACGATCAAAATGATTCCTTTTCATGCAAATTAACAAGGAAATCTTAAAAATGTGAGTGCAAGTCTGTTAGATTTGCAGACTTTTGAGTATCACAGACTTGATAAAAATTGTCATCAGGCTAAATGTCTTCAGGCACCTGCTTCAGGCACCAGCCTTCAACAACATATACTCCCAAAAAAGAGTTCTTTTGGAATCGTCTCAAGATTATTTGTATTGTACCAGGATTAATTCTTTTGTGGACCTGGAGTGCACTCATGTACGTCATTCCAGCTACTAGTTAATTAAGGCCAATGGCTGGGTGACATTATTCCAAAAAGCAGCCTTGGGAAACACTGTTTTTTTGTGTTGCTAGCATGGGCCCCAGTTAAATAGGGCATGAAACACTGTTCTTCCACAGGAATGTCATTAAAAAGCATGATGTCACAAAGCAAAAACACATTTATACTTACTCTTTGAGTATTAATACAGAGCAGAGGGATGAGAAGAAGGAAATGACAGGGGGATGAAGAAGTAACGAAGGAAAACGTAGAGGGGAAGAGTGCTGGACAGGCTGGTGGTTCTGGAAGTAGGAAACAGACAAATAAGCAGAAGGGAAGGGTGCTGGAAATTAGAGTAGTGATGGGAAATTGGAGAACAGATCTGGGACAGGGAGTAGGTGACAAGGCAGTGGGCAGTTAGCTAGGGACAGGCTACCAGGAAAAATACTCAGAAACAGAAAATCAATGTTAATACTGGAAACTTTTGATGCTTACTTTGAGAAAAGTAGGATAAGTAATACAAAACATCTATCTAATATGTTAAGCAGGGGCGACAGAAGCATTTTGAATGTGGGGGGACCCTCTCCCAGAATTTTGATAATGAATTAGATGCCGTATGTGTATTCTCATATCGATCGAGTGGAATGGATTCTTTCGCGAAGCAATGGAAACAGCGCTGGGTAACTGGGTGAACTATTTATTTTTGGTTAAAGGTGGTGGTGGTGTTGGTGGGGGGTCCAAACGAATAATTATGAAATGTGAGGGGGGCACGTCCCCCTCAGATTTAATGGCGGTGACGCCCATGGTTTTAAGTTGCAGTTCTGTTAAGGATATTGTACTGTAGCCTATGTGCATGTCTGTGGTTTCTGGCATACGTTCGTACTTCTACCGTATTGACTTAGGTACGAGTAAGTCAGTAACAAATTGTCCCTACAGTTAAAATGTGAAAGATAAAGTAGAACATCAAATAAATGAATGTTTTTAATTCACATTTGAAAACCTAAAAAAAATGGTGATGCTATCAAAAAAGAGTTACAGCTTAAACTGAGAATTGACTTAAAACGGAACCTTCTGAACGTCTATCATTTATACGTGCAATAACATTTATTTTTACTAACTTCCTGCATCTAAAAGCAGCTTCGGCTCTGGGGAACGGGACAACATTAAGGGAGGGGGGGGGGGGGCTGTCGACATTGATCATTGATTTCTTGCTAGTATGTGCACAAAAAGCTTTTCTTAAATGATTTCTGTAGCCCTGCCTTCTATTATCGACATCACTGGGAGTAAATGGCTTCGCCACTGTATAGAGGAACAATTTATAAAAACAGCTCATATATATTCGCATTCAGTCCAAAGTGCTACAAGTGAAGCCTAAACTTTGTATAACTGTATGTAAAGGTAACTGTACCGGGAAATAACAAGCGCTTTGCTAGGCTGATTATTTTAATTTTAAGATGTCTTACACAAACAAAAAAGAGTAAAATATGCAGCCCTGTGTACATCTCTAAAACAACGCCACACTTTAAGAATATATATCACTAAATAGCACATTTATTTGTTCTTTCCTGTGTCTACCAATGCTTCCAATTCGTCCGAGACACATATATTGTCTGTTTACAAACGTTTTTTTTTTTTTTAAAAATTATCCAGTATACACTGACTTCCTCTCAAGAGGACGGATTTAATTATGGAGAAAACTCCCACCTCCCGAGTCAAAACAAGCTCCCCCTCTATGCCAATCCGGAATGCCTCGCAACAGGTCGAGTTCTGCAAGAAAAGAGAGCTGCAAGAAAACAGAGACCACGGAAAATGCTTAGAATAATGTTCCAGCAATTAAAAAAACACCCTGCTGTAAGTTAATTATTTCTAGAAAAAAGATTAATTAATTCTTTAATGTTTTCCCATTGGACTAAATGTTTGTCTGTGGTGAATCCTGAATTTACCGTATTAGATTTGAATTAATTTCGTGTTTTGTCCATAAATGACCAGAAATATTAGACAAACACTGGTGAAGCGTTTGAAAAAGTGGAAATAATTCGAAACGACGTATTTTATACTTTGTTATATCCATAGTGAAGAAAAAATGTAAATAGTAGCCTATTAAATAACAGTTTATAGTAACATACAATTTGTAGTTTTGCTAATGACGTTTTTTCTGTATTATGAGTCTGTTTAATGTGTTTTGTTAAGGTTGTAGCAATTGTTTTGATTTTTAAAGTGGGTTTACGTCATTGGGGAAGGAATATAGTAGTAAAGAGTTCAATTGTAATGAGTAAATTGGTTGCTTCTTAATGTATCCTTATGTTTTAATACATGCGTATATTTTAAAGAATTTTAATGTAAGGAATCTACAGATACGAACTAATACATGGATTACATTGAACGGTGGTCAAACATCGACAGTCACGCTCAAAATCATAGCCAGCGAACCATTAAACCCTGAACAGCAAACGATTGCCAAATGAGAACAGAACATATCTATGGAAGTTAAAAACAGGTCTTTAAATAGGCCTATATGCATGATCAATTGTCCCTCGTCTTAATCACATATACACACACATACATACATATACAGTATGTATATATAAACAATTTAAATCGGATCTGTTTTCATCTAGTCTCATCAAATATCTAATCTAATTTCGTTCCTGAACATGGCCTCTAATTTTCTGTCTAAGTAATATAACAACCATAAATACAACTTTAAATATGTCAAAGTTTAAAACTTTGCTAAAGTGTGTGTCTGTTTCTGGGTTTTGGCATTGAGAATCTATTTTGAATATTCTAGATTTAAAATAGGTTCGGTGTGCTTTATATCGCAGCCTTTGAACAGCGCTGTTATCTTAATTGGACGACCAGTTGTTTGCGGTGCCCTGTTTACCACGTTGTTTAATCAAGGTCTAATCAGCAATGAGGACAGAGAAGTGAGCTGCACTCAGTGGTGTGTGATTATCATGAAATTATGTTTACAGTGAATAAAAATGAATGAACATACCTACAACTCATATCGCATGAGACTGAATTTAAAAGATCTCTGTTTTATGCTTAACGCATAAAATCGTGACAACGTAATTCTTATAGGCTAACATCATGAAGTATATTTGTTTAAGAATGGATAATGTTTAATTCGCTTTCAAATTTCTCTGTCAAAAATTCATTTCGTTTTGACCTGTCAACATACAGAGGTGTCTGTTCAAATGCATTTCTGTGTAAAACTGCAGGCGATCCTCTCACTTGGACTATTGTGCACTGTTGATACAGAAAGCTTGTAGGTTTCATGTCGTCATCATGCTCTTACTCAGTATGAGCCGCCGGTATCATGCTCACACGCAGGTGCAGGTGTCACATGAATAACAGCATCTGTGTGTGTGTACAGGTGTGCGTCATTGTATGTGTAAATCAGGATAACAGTTCTCATATAAATATGGGTATGTAAGCACATACATGTTTCTTGGCTGTAATTTAATATGGACTCTTCAAAGCACACTGAGCATGATAATTGTAACAGTCATTATCTTTTCTCTTTTCAGCTCATCCCCCAGTTTTTCTTCTTGGTATTGGGAATGGGCGGGGCCTCCCTCTATCTCGCCCGCCTTGCCAAGGGCCCCCATGTTAGGTGAGGTTTCTGGAGTATCCTGATAAACTGACGCAACGTCACACAGACATGCTGTACACACTCCAGCAGGAACTGGTGATTTATTGTGTACCCCAGGAGTTCCCAACCTCTTGAGCACCGCAAAAGGGCACATTTAAAATCTACACAAAAAAAAATCCCCGGGGGCAGTGGATTACACACGGTGAATAGGTAAATACCGTCAGCAGCGTAGCTCCTTCGCTAGCTGCGGTTGTAACAGATCACGGTGAAAGATGCAGCTCTATTTAAGTTTCCACAATTGAAACATAATGCCTGCTTGCAATCAGTCCGATGCCTTTTGTGGGTCAGCCATCAAGAATCTCAGGGCGTCTTGCTTTTTCATTCGGCTTACTATTACTATTGCAGGCTCCAATTTCTTCAGATGTGACCAGACCGTGAAAATGCCAGAGGTTGCAAAAAAAGGCGTGGCTTATCTAGTTTATTTTTGGCAATTAACTAAGTCTTCCCCCAAACCACCTGTGGCCTAGTAGAATAGCGGTGGGAGCCCTGGTACACAGGATATCCATACCGCTCTGACGGCCCTGACAAGGCTAGTGGTACAATGGAGTGGCGTGCCAATGTCCTAGATTTGGTGATAAATGAAGGAGACCTGCAAAGATCCATGGCCTTCTCACCATGCTTTCTTTGTTTTTCCTCCTGGCTCACAAACTGGCAGCTGGTGCCACAGGTCCAACCCAGAACCCTGGAATCAGGTCAGCCCTACCTACCAATACAAGGTGAGTATAAGACTGAAAACGCCGCATCTTTCTAAACCAGCAAGGCAGCCATTTGAATTTTAGTTATAAATTAATCACTATACAGGTAGCACTAGCATAGGATTTTATTCAGTCAAAGTTGTGAATTACTAAAAATAAGGTAGCTTCAAGCTCAAATTTTTATTAAATAGGCCTTTCTGGACTATTGAAACATGTTTAGAAAATAAGGTTGTATCTTAAAGAGGCATTCATATATTAAAATAATACTCTAATTTTTAATGAATCCTTATTTTTAATTTTGATTTAACAAAAATCATCAACTATTTTGTAGAAAAATCTTGTGTGCTTTACATCTGAACAACCAACTACCAAACCTGGCATGTTCAGGTAGTGACGTCAATAATCAAATCACATCGAACTCAACTTTTTAATTTAATTATTTTTAACTGCAATTATTTTCAATGGAGATCTATTTAAAATAATTGTTAAAAATGATCAAATAAATGTTTTTCAATGGTTTGTCAATTTTTTTAGGAATATCAAAACAAGAGTAAAAATGACAAAAATTCTCACTTACAGAGATTTTAAATGAGCGTAATTAAAATTCTAAAGAAAAAAATGGAAGAAAGAACAGTGGAAGATACAATCTGTAATCTATGTGATCACAAAGACACTGACACGGGAAACCTACCAGAACCTTAAATAAACGTACTCTGGGTTTATTTCTGTACCGAGACATTGTGTTCCTTCACAGTTTGTCGCAATTGAGACCGACTACAAGAATCTGAAGAAGGAGGGCCCTGATTTCTGAAGCTCACGCCGCAATTTGCTGGTCTGTCTGTAGTTGAATATAGTTGCTTGTATATTGTAGTTGTTCTTTGGCATCCTCGTGTCCAAAGATGGGCAAGCTGATCAGTTCTGTTGAAACACTGTCTGCTATTATGAGAGTAATACCCAGGTTTACATGACATTCCTGCTAATGGTTGCTCTCATTCCCACAGACAGCATTTTTCCATTAGAAAAGACCCCAGGAAAGCTGTTAGGGTGGCCTGGCTAATATGGACAATTCACAAGCAGACTGTCGTCTCGTTGTGAGGAATTGACTTCTCTGTGACAGACCTCCTACCTTCAGAATAAAATATGTACTCATACACACGTTTGACTCGTGCTTTCCGTACCACAAGGTGCCAAAATGTCCACGTTGCTACCAGAAAACTCAGATAAATGGGTATCATTCATGGATGCTGCTACCGCAGCTCATTACTCATGAAAAGCAAGAGGAAAGACACATGATAGAGTAAAATCCCACAACAAACATCATATATATTCTCTGTATAGGACGCTGTGCTGCTTAAATGCTGCTGAGGTATGATAAGGATCCAGACAGTCTATGTTTTTTTATCTTCCAGACCAGGTGCTCCTCTCTAAAGCCACACGGGTCACGTAGCAAGTGTCTTGCGATAATATGCTGATTCTGCACAGGATAAGGCCTTGAATGGACAGATGGTCGCATCTGCAGTGTTTCTCTTGACCAACAGTAAAACCATGACATGATCCAGAGCCACCTGTACTAATCATATAAGCCGTCACAACATTCACACCGTGTGGAAAATCAACACGACACAACTTACACGAACTATCTGATATTTGGTGGCCCTGCATGTGATAATGCTATGTAGCATAGCGTGTTATGTTCCAGCTTTCAGAACAATATTTGATCCATACCAGGTCCCTAGAGTGCAACAAGTACACATTGTTCCCCTTCTTTAGGTGGGACTAAGGGTATGAGTGGTCAAAATGTAACTATAGGGCTTTGTTGGGATTGCTGTTAAAAATGGTTAGCAGGGAATCTTCTGAAATCAGGGTCACTGTCTCACTGGAACTGCGACTGAACTGAACATTTCACCATGAGCAATGCTGTCGATTTGATACATATAACGGAATCATTCCGATCGGCAGCATGAGAGCATAACTTTAAAAAACACAAACTGCAGTATGTAAAGACATTCAGCGCCAACGGGAAGAGACAACCACGTGTACACAAGAAATATTTGACACTGACATGAGCTCGACTCCAGAGTCCCTGCACTAGTCAGCTGCCAGTATGAGAACCATGGGAAAGGAAAAAAACAGATGTTTGCTTTTCTGTCAGCTATGTGCCAGAAAACAGCTGGGCTGAGTTTCTTGTTGTGGAAATGAGGTACACACTACATGCATGCATGCAGCACTCACAAATGCATAGCATTTTATAAGGTTACTATTTTAGTAAAATAATTGCTTTTTCTGGCGATAAAATACTGTCCGCACCTAATTTAAGAACTTGAATAAATAGACTTGTTACCCAATTAAAGTAAAGTATTTCACTCATGAGTTGAGCTTTGATGACTACACAATTCACTATGCAATTCAGCTAAAAGTCTTCTTAAGTTCTTGATGGCACCATTTTACACTCTATATTCAGTCAGCACAATTTGCTCAACTGACCTAATTTTTCGTTTAGTTGGATTTAGTCTGTTCACTGATTGGCTGTGGGGAGTAGTTACTGTTTTCTCAGTTGTGACTTCCAAGAGTACAAGGACATCCTTCATAATGCTGCAAGAGTTTATTGCTAATTTTCGGAGGGTCATGAGTTCAAATACAAACCGGAAGTTATGCTGATTTCAGCAATATAGCATGTAAACATCCTTTTAGGAAAATCCCACAGTCACATAATTATAACTCAGCTAAGGGCAATTTAAAAGGGAATGCTAAATTATTGTAGTTTTCAGGTTACACCCTAGAACTACATGTCACTGAACTGTCACACAGACAAAGGCCAAGTAGCAAGCCCAGAAGCTGGGTCCTGTCACATCCATGGGGAATTACGGAATTGACTGTGTACAAAACAGAGAATGACGACCATTTCGTGTGTAATTTATTCAGACTATTTTTGTGCATGCCTGAAAATGATATTAAATTTTAGGTGAAGATATTCTAAGAATATGAATTCCAAAGAATTCATTTTTTTCCTCAGGGATAATGTACCCCATTGTCTTGTGCAGAAAAACTGGACGTTCTTCTACTCCACCAAATGGCCTAAAGCAGTATTACAGTGGATTCTAAGGCTTCAGCTGTGATACAAAGGACGAGTTTGACTGTGCCCTGATACAAGCTTGCACACTGGTAGGACTGAATATCACTCGATATTCAGGAAAATACCACATTTTAGGAACTCATCATGATAACGTTTAATACAAATTACAGTTTCAGCCAATCCAAGCAATAGCAGCTTGAAAGATTGTGATTATTTCAAAAATAATTCAAACAGCAAGCAGCACACAGACAAACAAAAGCAAATGAGAAATATTGCACACAAGTTCAAAAATGGAATTTACTTTCCAGAAAAATAGGCAGATTATAAGGTATCTTTTAATACCCTGAATACTGCAATTATTCAAGATTTGGCTAATATGTGTTTTTTTTTACTATTTACAAAGATGTTTGCATTTTACATCAATATTACATATACATGTACTTTCAACATAATTTTAATGAGAAGGGTCATACAAGATACAGCTTATGAGAGAAAGCTTGTTTGTTTTTAAAACAGAGTGTTTCTTTCACTTTAGTTCGGCTATATCCCCTCCCACTAGGCTGTGGGGTCAAAGTTGAAGTGAATGAACAGAGGCAGAAGCAGATTTATGGAAGGTCTTAGATTCAGCTCTGCTGCACCGCTGTCTTCATCACAGCACACCAAACCCCAGGGGGCGCAGCTCTGCCTGCCCAGGATTGGCTGCTTTGGGCAGTTAAACTGCATGGGTCATTAGCCACTGATGGGAACTGTCTTCTGAGGCCTCTGATATTCTCTGGAGACTGGTGACCTCAAAACTAAAGTCTGCTGTCTTGGAGCGGTTTGAGCTGGATTGGTTACTTGTAAAATATCAGGACGCAAATTCATCAGCTTGACTAGTCCCTACCTCGGCGTCCGCTCCCCCGGTGGCCAAGTCACACACATCCTCTGACCTCACTGGCGTCCTGCTGCTTCATTAGGAACTTCTCACCTGGTGTCCATAATTATTCACAGCGAAATGCACACAATGGCATCACTGCCACCAGTGAGGTTCCCTGGGTTCCTTTATAGCTCTGATTTTTTTTTTTGTTATTCAGATTTATTACAGGAATCAAAGCAGGATTCCATTCATCATGTGAATGTTAGCATATAAATTTGTGTTTGCAGTTACTGTGTGAGATAATAGTGAGTAGTGTGAGTGAGCTTAAAGGCGAATGTAATCTGCTTATTCATTAACGGTTCACCTCAGTGGATGAGCTACCAGATGGACATAAGCACCATAATCCTCAGCTGGAAAAGGGAAGCAGAAAGTGGGCGGATGGATGAACAGAATCCGAACTGGAAACAGCCAAATGACTTGTTTTGCTACTAATGAGTGGAATCATATAGGAGGAGTTGGGGGTGTTGGGGGAAAAGGTAACATTGTTAATTTATATATATATCTCAGATCATTTGAAGAGACAGGCAGCATCGATTTTTATGACACAGCAAAGACAAAGCAGAGAAAAACAAGCAGTGCATCCATTCATACAAGTGAGAACACACATGCATGTATTTTTAATGTATGCTTCCTAAGTGCACTGAGATACGTCACTTTTAAGATTATTTTCACAATTATCGATTCAAGTACATGCAACAGTTATAATCCCATTATTAATGTGCTTTTCTGATTGTGACATCCAACCCAGAATCCTGCTGTCTAGCTGTCGCCGGATTGGTTGATCCACAGGGCTACGCTCACATCCAGATGCTCCTTACTGTATGTACCATCACCCACATCTGCAACCAATGTCCTTAAGCATGTTCTGCTCCCTTTGTCCTTGCTCAGTTTTGACGTTTGTTTATCCTTCTTTCCAACATCTTGGTGCCGTGGTCTTTGTCTGGCTTTCTGAATTTTGATCTTTTCTCTGAATTTATTTGATTTGTTCCTGGATCTTTTGGATTGTTCTCCGGTTTCTGGTTTTGCTTTGCATCTTGCACCCTTTGTTGATCATCTGACCTCACTTAGTACTGCAGCTTTGTCAAACCCACATGAGCGGGCTGCTTGAGTTCTGTTAGCACTGACTACATGGAGGCTAACCCATCATAGAGGTAAAGGCTGGCAGGCAGAAGATGAGATTTAGTGGGTGTGTAGAGATTAAGGTGTTCCAATTTTCCTGAGATGCGTACTATGCTCAGGACCTTGGAACCAGAGGTGGAAATTTCAGGTCCAGAAAATACAACTTCTGACCTAAATTTTGTTTCAGCTAAGCAGCTGAGTACTCAACTGTGATTGTGAATATGTTCAACTGGTTGGTTGAAACAAAATCGTGGTCTGGATTTGGACTTTCTAGACCGCAACTTTCCAACTCTGCTTGGAACAAAGTTCTCTTTAAATCTGCTTCTTCCTGTGACATAATATATATAACAGATTCTGCAATATTACACAGGTATAACACAAAATGTACAGCAACACAAAACACTGATTCCAGGCTCTTCATTGGTCTACATGTCTAGGAGTCAACATGTTTATTTTTTATTTTTTTTTTTACAAAAGAATGTCCTTCTTATAATGGAACTAAAGACTTAACAATGTGAAGATACTTAAAGTGAGGTATTAGATTAAGTGGAGACATCTTTAAATAACATTAAATCATTTCATTAAATCAGGATGGTTCTGTGTGCTAATGTCTAAAATTATATGATTAATACAAATGATTGGCATTTCCTACAGGAAGTGCCAATTAAGGTGGCTGCACACATGTTTTTTCATACATATGTCAGCTGGTGCCTAAGCCTTCTGCGTGCCACCTTAAGAGGGTAAAGTCATTACAGAAGGACCCTAGATATGGCTATTCAACCACATATGCAAACGCCCCATTCGCTTCTGTGGCATATCACATCTGCAATGTGTGGCTGCCTTCCATATCACCTTAAATGGTAAACACTTTGTCTTCAGACAGAAATGCATCTCCTGTTAATCCAGAACCCTTTAATAAATATACCTGAAATTAGAATGTTTGGATGATGTGTTTTATGCATTCTGTCTAATGTATCCTTTGCCAGTTTCCACACTGAAGATGAAATTTTGACAGCGGTGCCTGCAAAGTACACCAGTACTGACTGCCTTCACCCGAAGTAGGGGGGGCCATTTTGAAAGTTGTAGTCTGGGCAGACCTTTTGCACCAGCCTGTAATCGATACTGAAGAAGGAGATATGGATGCAGATGACCTTCAATGGTTTGGCGCACAGCCAGGTCGCATTGGACTGTGTGTGCTCCACAAAGCAAAGCTGCGAGGGGTCATATAGACAAGGTTTAGCCTTGTAACCTTGGACAGTTGTCTTGTACTCTACCCGGCAATTGAGGGCTTTAGCTTCTTTGGGGTCAGGGGTCAACTGGTGCTTCCTCTGTGGGAAGAGCCTTGGCTGCATATATGGTTGAAACCCCTCGAACTCTACAACTTTGGTTGGGGGCACGACACTCACTGACACGTTTCCCAGGCTGGAAGAGTTATGCCTGAAGTAGATACTGAAAGTGCCATTGACATGGTCCACAATTTTGCCTGTAACCAGCAGACTGAACTTTACCGTCTTAATGTTGACGTAGAATTCGCCCCAGCTGAAGTTTTTCTTGCTCTTGAGAGCAGGCTTCAGGGAGGGCTTGCGCTTTGAAGGGTAGCTTGTCTGGTAATGAAGGAGGGAATGATTTTGCACCCTGGTAGATGGTTTTGGTAGGCTGTAGTTGAGGGGTTTAGATTTCAAGGGGGTGTTGATTATATGGAACTCAGCTGCTCCCATGGGAGTGTGTGAGGCCTTTAACATATAGTCATAGTCTCCCTGCTTCTCCCAGCTTTGTACCTGAGGGCAGAGACACAGCAAGGTTTAGAGATGAAGTTACTTCAAAAAGCATTTGCAACACATCCATGTCCAAACAGCTGATTTCTCCATTCTGTCCTGCACCTGAAACATTGCTACTAATTCTGATTTCATTGCTCTTGCTCTTTCTCTTGATCCCAGAAAGGGATTTCAAAAGCACTTTCAATCTTTCCTTGTAGCAAATTTATTGTATTTTAGTCATATTTCTATTCTGTAATTGATTGAATTTATTCTGTTCTCATGCAGCACAAGAAGTTTCCGGTTTGATGGATGGGCACTGCTGGCTATTCAGGCTGTAACTTTTCTCTATTAACTTAATCTTCTGTCAGGGTGATTATTCATACAGCTCTGGAAGTGTTTTCCATCAAAGATGTCCTCCTCAATCCATCATAAATTTAGCAATCATAGAGCACATAGTGTACAGCGTGGCATAAATTTACACACCCTCGCCGCATGCATGGCTGAGTAGAAACTGACTTCCTCAAAAATGATATGACTAAAGCCTTTTATGGGATTGTAATGAAACCAGAGAGAAAACTGTGATGCAGTCTGGGATCACCAGTGTTTGTGTTTTCAGCTAGTAGTGATGTTCCCGATTCAAGTTAATACTAGTCATTTATTTAATTTCAGATACCTACAGCCTGGTTTTCTATCATGTGACCCAGAAAGACTTTCTTCAAATGTCTGTGAGAAGCGGCACAACTGGAAATAATGAACAACAAATGAGAAGAATTATTATTTTAAAGGCTAATTTTAAATGCTCCAGTAAATAAAGAAACGTGATTTACACACTGTTTAGGCTCATTCTGGATAGAAATCTGATGTCAGTACCTAGTGTGGTGTCACCAGGCGTTTTTTTGTCATAAAAAGTAAGGCAGGTGTTCAGCAAGCCCACATTCTGCACCTGTTGGCTGGCTTCCAGTGGAATATAACCACAGAGAACACACACATGGCGTATCGGGAGATCCAGCTATGACATCACAACTGGCGCTGCCAAATTTGTCTGATGAAAATAGATAACACAAAAGGGGAACCAACTCAACAAACTTAATTAACACAGTTGCTCCCAAAGAGGGCAAAAATGTGTGAATGGCCTACAGACAACTGGTGACTTACTGTACATTCCCAGACAGAATGTTGCTGTAAGTTTGGGTCAAAACCATGTACGAACTATTCTCAGTGGCCACTTTGTGAGGTATATCTGCTGATTAACGCGAACAGCCTGCTCCTCCAAACAAAGCAAATCATGCAGCTACGACTGAATGCATGCAGCACACAGACGGGAAGTTGGGTCAGGTTGGTTAAGCATTAGAACGGCTATGATGTACGACGCACGTGTCTTTGAACGTGACATGTTTGCTGGTGCTAGATGAGGTCGTTCCAGCCACCTTTCCGGGGATGTTCACACACAACAGTGTCTGCAGTTTACAGGGAATGGTGCAACAAACCAAAAAAAAAATCCTCCAGTTAATGGCAGCTTTGAGGGTGAAAAAAAAAACGCTGTTAATTAGAGAGGTCAGATGATAATTTCCAGGCTGATTAAACTAAACAGAAAGGCCACAATTACAAAAATAGCAAATCATTACAACAGCATCATGCCACTTGGCATCTCAGAATGTCCACTTCGTCTACGGTTGATGTGTCCTACCCAGTATATGCTAGGTATACCTAACAAACTGGCCGCTGAGAGACTGGTTTAAGCATTAATGACCATAGAGCACATCCCTCTCTGGGAACAATAACAGTGCCGTCTGACGATCCTCTGATAAATCCGCATCCGATTCCTCCCTATTCTGCACTGCATTTGTACTTCACAATGGTCCCCTTTAGTTCACACCAGGTTCCAAGAGGAGCTGAAGAAAACGATAATTGTTTGGTATGCATCATAGCCAGCCATGACTCAAATAATGACAGCTTTTCTATTCTTCTTAAATAAGAACAGTGACGCTAAAGGCAATTCCTTAATCATAATCATTCATCTAAAAAATTGCTGCTGCATGAAGTATGGAAGCCAAGATGCAGTTATAAATTTTCAATCGATTCCGGGGTTTTAAAATTTACAGCAGTGGAGAGAAAGGGGGCAGAGAGTGCCAGTCTGTGTGCCCGTCACGGCTGGCGGAGGAGTGGCGCGGGGTTATCCGCCTGACAATCATTCCCCCCTGACCAGGACTTATCAACACTTAGCATGTGCAAAAGCACAGGCAAATTAGTAGGGAGAAGGAAGTGCTCATCTGTTTAAAGAGTGGGCGTGGAGTAGGAGAAGTGGAAATGTATGTATATGAGGGGGTGTCTCTGGAGGCGGGGGCAGTCATGCAGGGAGGGGAAGAGCACACATGCCTCAGATAATGTAGACTTCCATTGGCCTGTTCTTACAACCCTTCATCCTACGGTTACTGTAACTTCACCTGCTATGTTCCTGTGTGAAATAAATATGAAATCTGGTGAGCACTGATATTTCACTGAAACCTGATCCTGGACTGCTGGTGTTATGTTTTATGTGGCGATTCTGTGAACGCGTGACAGCGTTTACGTATCCATGTACATAAGTGTCAACAGATTTGTCAGTTTTGTAAAGGTCATATTTAAAAAAATAACATTAAATATATATTTGAAGAGCAATCTTTTTTCATAAGGGATTCAATTTTATATTAATAGGCAGCTACATCACCTTTACAACTGCATGCATGTCTGTCATATTTCACAAACGTGCGAGATAAGGTCTTTTCTTCATTAGCGTATGTCTTTATTTTATTTGGCTCTCCAAACTTGATGAATCTGCTTTTTTCTACTGCAAAAATAACTGAATGCATTCCACCTGAACGTGCTTGACACCAGTCAATAGGATCACCATTTAAAACACGACACAAGTATCCTGCAGGTTTTCTATCCTACCAGGTGAGTTACTATCTGCCTAAGACCAGGTTTGGTTCATCAAAGACCTGGTAGGATGGAAAACTTGCTGAATGCCAAAACTCCAGGATCAGGGTTGCCAACCCCTGCTCTGAATAGTTGTTTGAAGTGTGATTTGTTCATTACTTTGGCAGACTGCTGAGATTTGATGTCTCTTGTTGTATTTGAAGGCTACTGGGGTGCTACATGGCGTCTGTAACATGCTGGTCAGCTGACCAACTTGCTGTGTCACATTTATAAAGCCAGATGTGATTTTTTTTTTTTTTAAATGAAACAGATATTAATGACCAAAAATCTTCTCTTTGTTCTTCATTAAAAGATATTTAGCTTAACATTATGCATCTGAATGACGTGAAAAATTATAGGTGGCTGCAACTGCGATGAAAATTACCTAAATTTTACCTAAATGGAGACCTAATCCCTTTTAACAGTAGATATACCTGTATCAATGTACACAGAGCAATAGCCATGCAAAAATTTTACAAGTATGTTAAAATTTACATAACTCTTCACTGGAACAATGCAAAATTCTCTTAACATGCAAAGTGAAACATTTTTTTCCCCAAGTAATTTTGTGCAGCTCATTATCCTTTCCCCAGACAATGTTCCGAATAGGTTATTTTATACATAATATTTAAGACTGTACAAATATTATTTATGACAGACTGAGAATACATTCGATTAATACCCTCTATTCATTGAAGCATAAGATTTATGCTCCAGTAAAATACACATCTTTACATTTCTTTTCCTCTTGAGTATAAAGTAAGCTTAATACCTTTCAGTTTTTCTATTTTTTTTACAAGTGATTCCACTAAAACTAATCGTGTAGGACGCCTTGATCAATGGTTCCACACCAAGGCGTCATACCCAGTATCACCACTCGACCCTTTGTATCAGAAAAGGTTTTAGTGGCTCACAAACTACCAGCAAGATAGGTCACATGCACCGCCGCCCTGACTGCGATCCCTGGAAATTTTTCCTACCGTCTCTCTCAGATATTCAGCTGAACACAACTGCTCTTTCATAACTGGCAGTGATGGATTTTCAGATTTAAACAATCTATTTTGTGTGGCTAGGCAGAATGTAAATAAAAGCCAGAAGCAGAAGTGTGTGATGGAAGACTCTCTGTTGTCGCCGCTCTCTACACACTTCACTCATTCAATTTCTTTTCATTTCCCGACTTGCTGTTGCACAACCAGAACTTCATATCAAAGGAAATGTGAAAAAGAGAATCCAAAAATCACAAATATCAGAGAAAAGCTATTGTCTTCAGTAACAAGCTGTACAGAGGCCAAGAGTCTGCCTGTTCATCCATTGACCCATATCTGACCTAAATAAAAATGTGTGATCCGCATAACACGAGGAGAATAATATCCATAGACGTGCTGGGTTTGAACCCTCAATCACAGGGATCCAGGGCAGAAACTACTCACTGAACCACCCACCACCAGGAAACCAGGAAAGCACCAGGAATTGAAAATCTACAAAGAAAGAGTTAATCATTTTCTGTTCTCTTCTCCTTCATGACATTAGTCAATGCAGGGGCCTGAATAATTATCTTTATCATTATCTGGAATCTCTCTATAGAGTTTCCGAGTTTCTGTGGCTTTCTTTGTGTACAATGAACTATTTCCTCCGTTTTCCTTGGATTTGTGTCTTAGAGAAGGTGCATTTACATGTCGCCATATTCTCATGCTTCTGTAATTCTATATCTTAAAAAGTTCCAGTGAATCTTTTCCTGTAGCTGCCTTCGGGAAATTGGAAAGCACCCACTACTGATATTTCTAAAGTTCCACTCTTAGAACTTAGAAAAGTTAGAGCGAAGGCAGCAGCTGGAGTTACTTGGCTCTGTTTTGACCTTAAGCAAACTCTAAGCATACATCCACTTATACGGGAAATGCAAAAAAGTGTGAGGTGTTGAATATATCAGGTATTCTCGCATTCTTACCAAATGCACCCATACCACTTTCTGTGAGGCCGGTATAGGACATTCCGAGAATTATTTTTGACATAACCGTGTCACACTTTCTGTTCATATTCTGCAGTCCTCAAATGGCTTCCAGTGTGGTGAGGATGTGCCCAGCAATAAACCAGCATCTCTTCCAGTTTGCTTCCTGCCTCATGTCCTGCTTTGCATGGGATAGACTCTGGCTCACTGTAGCGGAAAAGCAGTTAAGGAAGCTGAATGAACAAGTACATTATGTTCTTGAATAAATACATTGCAAATGTTATATTAAAACAACAAAGACCATTCCAACCCTTGGCATGCCAAGCCACCCGCTCTTTAAGCTATTATATACTTGATCTTTGTCACACAACACTCCACACCCAATAATACTCTAATAATACCCCAACAATACTCTAAACCAAGGGCAATATGAACACACACATATACATTTATATGCACTCACGATTACACATGTGCATTCATACCCACACACAACTGCTGGCAAATGCACATACTGAGATACTATAAAATGCAAGCATACACACATACTCACAGAAGTAGATGCACATCTTTAGGCTAACAATGTATCTATGGAAACACTTGCCAGGAGGGTAAATGCTTGGGGAGAGAGACCAATTTTCGGATTTAATGTAAAAATATGTGGCGTGACAAACAGGGAAATGCCTCAGCAGAGACGCAGTTTTCCCCTTCTGTAGCCAGGCTCGTGAAATTATATGATATTTAAAAGCTAAAGAAAAACTCTTTGTTACAGGCATTCAAGTTTAAAGTAGAGATTAAAGATGCTGTCGAAATGACAACAATGTATTCCCTGGACAACCCTGTCACCCCTCCGCCCATTTAATCCCCACTCTTCCCACGCCCCCAACATCTACAATTTCTAGAATTACTAGATAAACTGGAAATGTGAGTGCCAACAAATGTGTTTTTGCTTATATGCTTTAGTGTGTTGTAGTGACACGTAACTCTGAAACCACACCTATGCATTTATTACACGTTCTACTTACATGCCAACATCTTTATGGTTAAGATGGTTAATCGTATTTGGTTGTGAATGTCTCACTGTCCATAAAAGAAAATGTAATTTATATTATTTGTTTTCTAAATATTTGCGTTCAATGGCCACTTTATTAGGTACATCTGTTCAACTGCCCTTTTAAGCAAATATCTAATCAGGGAATCATATGTCAAAATCATGCAGATACAGGTCAGGAGCTTCAGTTAATGTCC
>JAODKE010000114.1:10399368-10410685 GCA_026779605.1 Mormyrus hasselquistii | reverse complement strand
CAGAATCCCAGGAATAAATACAGACAGTGGCAGAAATATATGTATGGGTAGCAGTGGAGGTGACACCAGGTTACTGATTGTTCATGAATCTGATTGCAGTTGGGTAGAAACTGTTCCTGAACCTGGAGGTGCGCGTCAGAATGGATTGTAGTCGCTTCCCAGATGGGAGGAGGGTGAAAAGTGACAGTGCAGGGTGACTGGGGTCCCGCCTGATACGGTTCACTTTCCTGTCCTTTGCCCATATGTGCAGAGTCAACTGGCCGGGCCCTGATTTGTGGTTTTAAGAAATGACTTTATGACATGTGTCTGGATTGTGTCCACATGCCCTCATTCCAGAACTCTAATTAGTCATCCATTTTTAAGTGACCAAAGCCAACCTTGCAGTCCATGAGGATAGAAACCGGGTTCCATATGTGAAGGTGAGTCACACACACAGCTTATTTCACACACGTTCATTTCTTTGTGGACTTCAGACATTGATTAATATTCAAATTGAAACAATATCAAAATGTATGTGTTTTAACTATTCTCATCCATTAAGTATTCAGTCTGTGCCACTGTCCCCTGTCTTCTTCACCTTTTCGTGCAGGGTTGTACTGAACGTTTCGTGAGTTGCCCAGAAGAAGTGATGGACATCATTGACGAGGGAAAGGCCAACCGGCATGTCGCTGTTACCAGTTAGTACTTCTAGTTCTGCATCCAGTGCCGTTTAGCGACGTCCAGGCTGTCCGTGCCTGTAGCTGACTCCTGCGCTTCCTCTGTGCAGACATGAACGAGCATAGCTCTCGCAGCCACAGCATCCTCCTGGTCGACATCACGCAGGAGCACACAGAGACGGAGCAGAAGCTCACCGGGAAGCTGTATCTGGTGGACCTGGCCGGCAGTGAGAAGGTGAGGAGAGGGCCATTATTGGATCTAGAGGACTTTTCTGGGGGTAGCTAAGGAATGCTGGAAAAAAACATTGTGTAATGTAACATTTAATTTAAGAGGTGCGTCCTGTAGCGGCTGCCAAAAACCCCTGGTCTATGACATCACTGAAGGTGTGTTGTCATGATAGTTAAATGTTATGTATTCAGTAATGGACCTCAGCGTGTCCCTGTATCACCCTTCCAGGTCAGTAAAACAGGTGCTGAAGGTGCTCTCCTGGATGAGGCCAAGAACATCAACAAGTCACTGTCATCACTTGGCAATGTCATTTCTGCGCTGGCCGAGGGAACGGTCAGTCACGCTCACAGTTAATCTCTGTGTCAGTACTGGTGTGTAGCTGAACTTGCATATTTCATGTTAAAAGTTCTTACACCTCTAGTGTCAATCTGCAGGCCGATAGGGTGAATATGGCCAACAGCCTACTTCCATGTGGTCCCTGTTAATTTGTAAATAATATTGATACAGCTTCTAATGTGGACTGTAAGATGATTTCAGAGTACAAACACACTGATTGGAATTTTACAAACACATCAACTCCACAATTTTATAGGTAAAAAAAACCCTGCTATTCTGTTTTTGCACTTGGGAGACAGTAGTGAATGAATATAATATTGAGTTCCATTATCACATGTCCTGGGAACTTCCAGGCTTTCCCCAAAATGAGTCTGATGAGAAATGTGGTTGCAGACAGGGTTTATCTGCCTAGACTGCACTGAATAGCAGCTACAGGGCTACCTTACTATAGCTGAAATTACAGGCAGGCGAAGTTCTCTTTACTTGAAGTGTCACAGTTTGTTATCGGATATTGTTAATTGTGAATTCTGCCAGTGATCACTATTTGAATAGCACCATTAATCCGTAATTGGTTGTGAGGGCAGCTTTTAGGGAGACCGGTTCTATAACACATACACTGCTGTTCAAAAATTTGGGGTCACTTAGAAATTTCCTTGAGATGTTGAAAACATACATGAAATGAATTAGAATAAGAAATATAGCTAAATAAATAAGAAATAGTCACTGACAAAGTTAGAAATACTCATTTTTGAAGTTAGTAGTAAAATAATAGTGTTCTTCAAACTTTGAAAAGAATCCTCCATTTGCAGCGATTACAGCCTTGTAGACCTTGAGCATTCTAGATGTCAGTTTGTTGAGGTAATCTGATGAGATTTCACCCCGTGCTTCCTGGAGCGTCTCCCACAAGTTGGATTGGCTTGATGGACACTTCTTACGTACCATTGGGTCAAGCTGCTCCCATAGCAGCTCAGTAGAGCTGAGACCCGGTGACTTTGCTGGCCGCTCCATCGTACACAGAACACCAGCTGACCGCTTCTCTCCTAAATAGTTCTTGTATAGTTTGGAGCTGTGTTTGGGTCGTTGCCCTGATGTAGGACGAAATTGGCTCCAATTGAGTGTCGTCCACAGGGTATAGCATGGCGTTGCAAAATGGAGTGATAGCCTTCCTTCTTCGAGATCCCTTTTATTCTGTAAAAATCTCCCACTTTTGCATTTACATTTACAGCATTTGGCAGATGCCCTTAGCCAAAGCGACTTACATAAGTGCTTTAAGACTCTGCTATGAATTTTTCATCGATACTGGCTCAGTAAAATGAAGGCTATGAATACCCGCGATCTAATATTCTGTTGGGAAAGTACTTTATTTATTTATTTATTTATTTATTTTAAAAAGAGCTCAGAGTTTAATACCAGAAGTGCTAATTCAGGTATTTCTGGAAAAGGTGAGTCTTAAGTCATTTTTTGAAGACATTTAGTGACTCGGCTGTTCGGACATCAAGGGGAAGTTCATTCCACCAACTTGGTGTCAGGACAGAGAAGAGCCGACAGATGTGTCTTCCTTGTGCCTTGAGGGGTGGTGGGATCAGTCGAGCAGCACTGGAGGATCGGAGAGATCGTGGAGCAGTGCGGGGTGTGATGAGGTCTTGTAGGTAGGATGGTGCCAGATAATTTCTGGCTTTGTATGCGAGCATCAGTGTTATGAATCTGATGCGGGCAGCCACAGGAAGCCAGTGTAGTGAGCGCAGCAAAGTAGTGGTGTGGGAGAACTTGGGAAGATTGAACACAAGTCGAGCAGCTGCATTCTGAATCAGCTGGATGGGGCGAATGGCGCTCAGCGGTAAACCCGCTAGAAGCGAGTTGCAGTAGTCAAGACGGGAGATGACAAGGGACTGAACAAGTATCTGTGTAGCCTGTGTGGAAAGGAATGGACGTATCCTTCTGATATTAAACAGGAGAAACCGACAAGAGCGGGAAAGGTTGGCAATATGTGAGGAAAAGGACAGACGATTGTCCATAGTAACCTCAAGGTTGTGCGCAGTAGCCAAAGGACAGATCAGGGAATTACCATCAGCATCAGAGTTTTACCATCAGCAAAGCTGCCCCAGACAACCACATTGCCTCCTCCATGCTTGACAGATGTCATCAAGAAATCCTCCAGCGTCTTTTCATTTGATCTCCATCTCAGAAACGTTCTTCACCTCAAACTTAGATTCTAACCATAGCACTTTTTTCCCTGTCTTCCTCTGTCCAGTGTCTCTGCACATCTCTGTCTTTCTTTTCATTGGCCATTCTGAGCTTCTCCTTTGAAATTCTGCCTAGAAGGCCAGCATCTTCACTGTTGACATCGAGACTGGTCTTTTGTGGGTACTATTTAATGAAGCTCCTCTTTCTGCTGTGGCCAGAACCAGTTTGTGTGTGGGGAGTAGTACGCAGCATCGATCTTCAGTTTCCTGGCAATTTCTCACATGAAATAGCCTTAATTTCTCAGAACAAGAGTTTCAGAAGAAAGTTATTTGTTTCTGGCCATTTTGAGCTTGTAATCGAATCCACAGTTGCTGACGCTCCAGATACTCCTCTGTTCAAAAGAAGGCCAGTTTTATTGCTCCATTAATCATCACAAGAATTTTCATGTGTTCTATGCATAATTGCAAAACAGTTTTCTAATGATCAATTAACCTTTTAAAATGATTGAAACTTCCAGGCCCTGATAAACTTGCATTAGCAAACACAACATTCCACTGGAACATGTGACTTATTGTTGCTGATAATGGGTCTCTGTACACCTATGTAGATACTCCATTAAAAAAACAGCCATTTCCAGCCATGATACATGAACTATGTCTACACAGTATTTCTGATCAATCTGATGTTGTTTTAATGAACAAAAAACTGCTTTTTTTCAAATGCAAGGAAATTTCTAAGTGACTCCAAACTTTTGAATGACAGTGTAAATTGGCTCACTTGGTTAGATTGGGTCCATTGTGGCTCATTAACTGAAATGAGTTTGGCGCCCCCTTTCCACAGCTTTAGTTAATTTTATTATCTGCTGGGATACAAGTCGCAGAGTGTTCACTGGAGTACGCTAAATTCTTGCTTGTTTTTCCGTGTAGAAAGCACACGTCCCATACAGAGACAGCAAGATGACCCGGATCCTGCAGGATTCACTGGGGGGAAACTGTCGTACCACAATATTTATCTGCTGCTCCCCTTCCAGCTTTAATGATGCGGAGACGAGGTCTACCCTTATGTTTGGACAACGGTAGTAAAACCGCATCAGTTATGGTGTATTTTCTCATTTCAAGATTACAAATAAGAGGAAATTAGTATAGGGGCGTGGAACATGAGTTATATTACAGCTGTCAATGTTTTATATATTTAGGTATCAAAACAGCACCCATTAAAATCTTACTGTACAACCATAAACTGTAAATGTCTGACACCACACACATACCAGCCTTCTTTCAGTACTAGCTGATGTTCTCTTCCTGAACTTAGTGCAAAGACCATTAAGAATACGGTATCTGTGAATTTGGAGCTGACAGCAGAGGAATGGAAGAAGAAATTTGAGAGGGAGAAAGATAAGAGCAATTCACAGAAGGAAACTATCCAGATGTTGGAGGCTGATTTGAACCGCATGCGCCATGGTAAGATGACGAAATGCACATCGAACCCAGCCAACAGTTTCGTCTTGTTGTTAAATTTGAACAGCATAGGTAGGTCTTTGTCATTGAAACACGGACAACCGCCGCGAAAGCCAAGGCTAACAGACACTAGATTTTTTTTTTAATCACCGTCTGCCTTGTCTTTTTAAGAGAAATACCTTCCAAAGGCAGAGCAACTGGAACCCTCAGATGCTGGAAACACCTCCACTGTGACTTGTCACTCTGAGGAGCGTCTAAAATATGAGGAGGAGATTAGCAGGCTGCACAAGCGGTTGGACAGCAAGGTGAGCAGTGGAGGCCAACACAAAAAAAACACTTCTACAAAACATGTGCACAGTCACCATCCAAAATTAAACTTGACCCTTGACCCCTAACAAAGTCACTGTTAACTGTTGAGTGCAGTGTTTTTGATTTTGTGAAGTATCAGTAATCAAATGTAAATGTTCTACAAATGTTATTCAGGATAGTGAAATTATCCAGCAGAGTAAGACGGCTGAAAAACTGAGGAAACAAATCTTGGAGCGTAACAAGGTGAGGATCTGTCAACATCTCCCAGCAGGACTTTCTGCAGGCTTAGTCCATCTGCCTCTGTTACTCTGCGTTTGAAGTACACTGTGAATCTGCCTGATTATTATCTTTCCGTCTCAGTTTGCAGCATTGTCACGTCATTGTTCCCGGACTGTAGTCCCCAGCTCTGTCTGTGTGCAGCCTGCATGTCCCCTCGTGTTCCTGTGGGTTTATTCTGGACATTCCAGTTTCCTCCCTAAGACGTTTTAAGTGAATCCGAGCCATCAATTGGAACAAGAAAGGTTTACCTGGCAGGCGTAGATCATTTTTCATGGTGATTTCATCCACTCTCTCTCACAAGCAGGATTAATCATCGCACCGATGGCTTTTGTGCCAGCATCAAGCAGCACTAATGATCTGCTTAGTCCCTGAGCCGACATTAAATCCGGGCTTCTCTCCATGTCACGTTTCCAGCTCCTGGCATACACACGTGAGACCAGCGAGGATGTACATGCTCATCTGAGGCGACTGCGGGAAGAAAGCGACCACGCCAAGATGGAGGTGAAGGAGGTGCTGTGTGCTTTAGAGGAGCTGGCACTTAATTATGACCTGAAGAGTCGGGAAGTGGAGGAGCAGACTCAGCAAAGTCAGCTGCTGGCCACAGAACTCGTGCAGAAAATGGTCAGTCAGATTCCTCCCTCCTCTCCCTACGCACTATTGTGTGCCCCCCCCCTCCCAACCCCCCCACCAACACGAGTGCCCTCTGCAGGCCCATCTACAGGCCCTGGAAGGAGAGCTGTCCCGAATGCAAGGGGAGAGCAAGCAGCAGCGCAAGCACATTGCCAAGGTGCTCAACAGCCTCATGCAGGACCTGAGCGAGTTCAGCGCTGTCATGGGCAACAGGCAGATCAGGCTGGTAAGCAGCTCAACTCAACTGAAACTTTACTTATAGAGCTGATTCCCAGACACAAAGACGACACCAAAGTGCTTTACAAGAAAAAAAACACACACACACACACACGAAAAACAAAACAGCCATATAAGACTATTTAGCAAGAAGCCACAGAGAACACATAAGTTTTTAACTGATAACTTGAAGAGGCAGTAACACTTTATTTCATAGGGCACAAATACTTAGTAATAACTCAGTTATTACTGAAGGACAAGCCATGAATAAATCATCAACAAATGTAGTCCGTACTTGAGATAAAATGTCGTGATTCATGAATGATGAACAAACATGAGATCAGTATTTCACTTGTGTTATTCGTGACTTGTTCCTTCAGTAGTTCCTCAGTAGTTCACAGGGGTTTACAGAATGACGTGATATAGTTAAAAATATAGTAGCTGCTTGAGATAAAACAAGCATCCGATTTATTAACGGCGAATTAACATGAGATCAGTATGCAACTAAGACTTAGTTTGTAGTTAATACATAAATAATAGCATAATGCTGTATTATTTGTGCCCTGTGAAGTGTTATAAGTGTTAGCAAAAAGGCTAACATAGGAGGCAGTGCTAACATGCAATGGTAGCTTCTTCTAGCAGCTACTGCAAAGGTGCGATCCCCTTTATTTTAAGCCTCAAAGATGGGAGGACACTGGTAACGCACAGACACTTGGGCTGGAAAAGCAGGACCATTCCTTTGCTTTGGCCCTAACTGTAGCCTGTGGAGATCAGCAGCGCACTAGAGGAAGAATTCACGGTGGCACGGATTTACGTGAACAAGATCCGGGCGGAGGTGAAATCCATGGTGAAAAGGTGCCGTCGCCTGGAGACTCTGCAGCAGGAGTGCCACCGCGAGATGGAGGAGACGGGCTGCGAGCTGTCGTCCTGCCAGAGGCTGATCGCGCAGGTCAGGAGCAGACCGAGACTGTGCGAAGTCTTAGCCAGTCAAAGACAATGATGCCTAAATGATCTTCACGTTGGCATAAAACTATGAATCTAGGTCTGTCAAAGTATGTCAGCTGAGCCACTTCGAAACCTCTCCGGAATTTGCCCCATTATTTACAGTAACCAATACACCTCCGTTTTTTTTTTTACCTAACCACTAGAATCCCACAGTTGGCTAATAACTCATCAAGTTATTTAACTAATTAAGTCACCTGTCAACTTACCACCCATAGAGTGACGTCTGACTGTATTACTCTTTGTCGAGACACATCAGAAGCAGACTTGGTGGACTTCAGCAGACGTATTTCTTCACCAAATGTGCGACATGTGCCAAGAACCAAAGCAAGCTGATTGTGCTGCCACTATAGAGATTTATTTAAATCTGTGTGATATTCTATCTAATGTTATACAGCATATTTTTCTTCTTCCTTATAATAACCAAAATACATTCAGATTGATTTACTGTACGTCCTCAATTCCGGGACATAAGCAAATGGACACCTGGACATGAACATGGAATGGCTGAGGTGCCGTTAGGGGAGCTTTGAGAACTGGGGTGGTCTTCTTCTAGCCATGGAGAGAAGAATAAATCTTGCTACTTTTTTCAGAGCAAATATACCCTTACTGCCCGAGGGCCATCGCTTGGGCGGGGGGGGGGGGCAGATATGTTTTCCCAGGCCCTGGACTGGACTGCAGAATGTACAGAGTGAGGCCAAGGCAACATTTCGTCGGGCGGGGGGACAGAATTCCTTGCTACGCCTCTGTACTATCCAGATAAATAGCTTAAAACAATTTCTTTGATGGCTCGGCACACATTTGGTGACTGTATGCCAAACCCATTTGCGGGTCATGTGCTGGATTATAGGGGACTAACCCTTGAAAAACATATGTGAAGCTAGATTATTGGCAGGTCTCTTACGTCGTTCGTGTAAGTAAAGGCATCTAAGGCTGACGTCCCATGTGCCTGCACTGCTCAAGACTTCTAGTCTGTTTTTCTAGCATGAATCCAATATCTGCTCTCTGACGGAGTGCATGCAGAGTGTGGAGCTGACAAAGAAGGAGATGGAGGAGAGCTACACAGTTCTAAGTGAAGAGATGAGAAAATGTCAGGCTGAAGGTAAGTGCCTTATTGCATACTAGTGCTCATAAATACCTATTAACCGTATTGAAGTGCATTTTGTATTGCAGTGCAGACTCACCTTGCGATAATTTTGTATTTTTAGAATTTATGAACCTGTCAATTTTTTTCCCTCTGCAGATACCCTACACAAAGGTACAAGTAGAAAACTGCTGGGAAAAGAGAATGACAAGGTAGTCCTGTGTGCTGGGAAGAGACAATGGCCGCTATTCAAAGCTACATGATTGACCTTCCTCTCACTCTCTCTTTCTACTTGTTTTTCTTCCCTTGTTCTCTTTATTTGAGTCCGTTTTTTCCATTTCTCCTGACCTCTCTCAGGGGGTTGAATGCCAGGAAATGGACTCTCATCACGAGCCCCCCCACATGCAGCTTGGACATCTGCATGATGACATCAATGAAAAACAAAAGATCATTGGTGACCTCAAAGAGTCAGTAACTCCACTAATGTTAAATATACCATTAGAGCTAGAATTGGTGCCCTCAGTGTTCTGATGATTGATTGTGGAAAATATTATCTAGAGTTTATTTTGAATTTTCTGTGATGTACTTGCCAAACAATGAAACTCAAGGTAAATTATAAGCTAAATTAAATGTTCCTCTCATCCTCCGTCCCTATTGCATAAAGTATATTTGCTTTTGCATCTATACACTGTTGTATATGAATATATAATGTAATACAGCAATGCAGGCTGGCAAGTTTACAGTAAAACTATGAGGAAACCTGGCAAGTCTTTTTAATAAACTAGACTAAATAAAAAACATGGACCTTTTTAGATGGAATCTGGAGTCAGAGCGGGAGCTGGAGCACCTGCATGCTGAGTTTGCTTGTCTGAAGATCCAGGAGCAGGAGAAGTCTAAACATCTAGCAGATCTTAAGTAAGGATGTGCACAGCACAGCAGAAGGCAGCTCTTAAATGCGCTCTGCATAATGCAATTTTCATTGGCTTGATGTAAACTCATTTTAAAACCTGGTGTTTGCTGTATGTCGAAATTTAGCCCAGTGGAATGGCAGTATATTTACTGAAGAAATTCTATTTTACTCTTTTCCTTTTCTAAGTTTTAACTGATATATTTTCTCCTACATGCAGCGGTGTCTGCAGGAAGTGTTGTTTGGGGTGACCATCAGGGGGCAGTTATATTTATGGGGTGGCTGCGATACACCCTGTCTATTCTATGGTTCCTCTTGAAAATAATCCATTTTTTTTTTTTGTTGTTTTACTAGATCAGCCCCTGCCAGCGGGACAAATTCTTTTTCGAACTGATAAAGTGCTTCACATACTATAACTCACAAATACCATTAGACTATATAATAAGTTGCTCCAGTCCAGATGTATAAAGATATACATTATTATTGTTACTCATGCAGCTATTATTGTGAATATTGTTCACTTAAGTGTTTCATAATCCTTCCCCTTCCACCAGATGTAAGCTTGAGCAGCATTACCAGTCCAGACAGGGCATCAGAGCGCTGGAGAAGACTGTGGTGAGTGTATCTCCCCTGTCTACTGTTCCATGTACTTAAATGTCATAACCAGCCAATACACACCAAAACCATAGTAAAAAGTAAAAAATAACCATAACCATGTGTGTGGGAGTGTGTTATTTCATCAGGATGTTTCTCTCATTCTTTTTTGTTTCATATTGCAGCAGGAGCTGCAGGCCCTCCACTACCTGCGGAAGGTTTTTATGGAAGATCTCATGGCTCAATTTAGAAATGTGAGTGAGACAGTGATTGCCATTGCTGTGTTGGTGTGGTTTACAGCCGCTTTACTTCACGGCAGCGAGGACTGATCCCTTCCTTTCTAATCTAGATCAAAGAAATGGAGTTTGCCACGGAGAGCTGGGGAACAGACACCGAGAAACACAGAATTACCTTCCTGGAGAACAACCTGGAGCACCTGACGAAGATTCACAAGCAGGTACCGGAAGCCTTGCAGAACCCAAAGACTGGGAGGCCTCTGGACTTTCCTGATGTTCTACTGTGACATCTTCTGGCTGAAGGACGTAACTGTAACAACAGCAAAACATTTGTGTTTACATGACTTTCCCATAGCTGTTAGCAATGTAGCTAATCAGTAGGAGAACAGCAGATAAATGTGCTGAAAAAAAGACAGAAAAAAGGATGGTCTATATAGCCAGTTTCCTCTTTCCTCAATCTTTCCTCTCCTTGGCCAACCATCCCCCTGCCCCTCCAGTTGGTACGTGACAATTTTGAACTGCGCAGTGACCTCCCCAAACTGGAGAGACGTCTGCAGCACACAGCTGAAAGAGTACGCGCTCTGGAGGGGGCACTGAGGGGAGCCAAGGCGGGGGCTGCCCGTGACCGCCACCTCTACCTGCAGGAGATAGAGTGCATGAAGGAAATCATGCAGGCCAGGACATCCCTGGACCAGCCAGGTACGGCATGCTCAGTGTGCAGCCAACCCCAGTGTGTGGCTGGGAGAGGCTCACAGACATGTAAACAGAAAAGACTTTTAATGAAAACGCCATGAGTAGCAATCTGATTCTTGTATATGTAGAATTACACTACAAACTGTGAGTCTTGACAGTAGGTGCAGTTATTACAGTAGAGGGAATGTCTTAGGATGAACCTGTTTAAGCCCAAAGTTTTAGAATTAAACTTGCTCTGGTCATAATGCTATCATTAGTCTTTCATTAAGACAACCTCTACTTTCATTTATAGGAAGTCTTTTGGACAGATAAGCAACAACCACTCTTTTAGAGCTTAAAAAACTACAAAAAAATTTGGTCACAGTCGCGACTGGTGAGATGAGGTGGGTTAAGTGCTCCAGAAATGTAGCAAGCTTTGAGGACCCATATGAGACCAGAGGTGTAGGGGATTGGAATTAGTGCACTGATTCATGCCTCTCTGAGTACTGATTTATGCCTCTCTGTG
>JAODKE010000114.1:10387088-10399268 GCA_026779605.1 Mormyrus hasselquistii | reverse complement strand
TACTGATTCATGCCTCTCTGAGTACTAATTCATGCCTCTCTCTGAGTACTGTACTGATTCATGCCTCTCTGAGTACTAATTCATGCCTCTCTCTGAGTACTGTACTGATTCATGCCTCTCTGAGTACTGTACTGATTCATGCCTCTCTGAGTACTGATTTATACCTCTCTGTGTACTGATTCATACCTCTCTGAGTACTGATTTATACCTCTCTGTGTACTGATTCATGCCTCTCTGAGTACTGATTCATGTTTCTCTGAATACTAATTCATGCCTCTCTGAGCAGGGCCATCACCTTATTTTAAAGGAGAAATAAATCACAAATGCTGCTCTGAACGTTATTGGTTTTTCTCTGATGTGAGCCGTTACTGTAGTGCACTTGGCTAAGCTGTCCACAATGCTGGCCAGTCGTCCCTAAGATGAGCTTCCTTCTTTTTTTTTGTTCAGAAGGCTGCCCGGTCATTATGTTCCATCCCGAAGGTGATTCCTCTCCAAAGCCATGTTGCCCCCTACAGGCTAACAGGTGAGTCATAGAAGGTCACATACAAGTCATGAATAGAAAGTACATAACTGCATGAATGCAGGGTTGGTCACAAGATAAGAACAAAAACAAAAGTGTGAAATAAAGAATGAAAGAAAAAGAGAGCTGTGATATGACTAAAAGAAAGGCTTCAAAGAAATTATGCATGTTTAATCCCAGGCTACTTGTCACCTTGGTATTAAGACTGTATGCATGCATGCGCTCACTACCTGCCTATGACCAAATCTCTGTTCGCCTCACCAGTGGCCAGTCTTCTGCGGTGAGCTCCGAAGCAGCCAGTGCAACCGGTTCCCTGGATCCATGTGTACTCCATGCCAGTGTCGGTCAGTGTCTTACACTCCTGCTAGCTAGACAAGCTCCTTCCCTTCAACCTCCTACCAGCCTTTTGTCCCAGTACTGCCCTCAAAGCAGTATCCTCCTTTCAACGCACTGAGTGACACTTTCCTGTTCATTTTATCTCACTGCACCGACAGCAGAAAACAGGAGAGGAGACAGTGAGAGTTGGTAAGCAGCTCAGCATCTCAGACCACGGCATACCGAAACTGAAGAGCACTGTTAAGAACTCAGATTGCAAGACACTTTTCACCTGCTAAACTTATTGACCTCTGCCAGGTCTCTGATGGGAAACTGACAATAATATTTTGTTGCTCTAATGTAACATCATTAGCTTTAATTACTTGAGTACTAGAACTACTGCTGTTCTCTAGCATTGCCTTTCAGTATGCCAAACAGACAGCCGATTGAATTCAGACAGACCTGGAGCCTGCTGTTGCATGTCATTCATATAAGGAATTCTCCGCTGCTGCAGTGCAGCATGCATAGAAGCTACTTGCACGTTTATTGTTTTGCAGCACGTTTGCAATGCATAGAAATAATTTGCGTTATTACTGTAGCGTGCTTCCTGTGTGTAAAAGCCCTCTACGCTGTGGCGGTGAGATGGCCACGCCCCCGAAGCACTACAGTGCTCAGCAGGAGACCACAACCAGCTGAAGGTACGTGTTAGGTGAGGTTGGACACACATAATGAAATCGCGACCCTATCTCAGACACAATTAAATACACACTCACACATCTGAATTTGACTCTCATTAACATAATTCCCTTTTAATTTGCTATTAATTATCATATTGGCATATATTAGACAGACAGAGCTCAGCAGATGAAAAACGTGAAGCTTAATAGTGAAAACGCTACTGGGAATGAACGCGTTAATCCGAGATGCTCTGATGTAGAAGTGCAATGTGTGTCCTTCCCCTTGAAACACAGCTGTCTGTCCACAGGTGACCAAGTTATCCCAGATATCCCCAGTCAATCTGCATGTCAGCTGCCATCAAATGTTCTCTTCACAAATACCCCCCTGTGTTTCCCGAGTCTGTATCCATGGCAGAAAATTCACCGGTTATACAGCATATCCCCATGTTGTTAATGTCCATATTGAAGGCACCAGAGATGTGTTGAATTTCCCAGTATTCTATGGCCCACTTCGGGACTACACGCCCTACTTTTCAGTCCACGAGCATGCAGTGGAGAACCACACTAACATACAACATCTCCATATCTCTCCATTTCATCTTTCCCCTTTCTCGTAACGTGGAACATATGTGTATGTGAGGGCTAACAAATCCCTGTTTACATTACTCAGCAAAGTGTTAGTTCGTGAATAGCAGGCATATAAAGAAGTAAAACTGTGGAAATGGAAAGACTATAGCTGTTGAGAGATTAACATATTAATATGCATTATGATTAAATGGGTAATTGCCAAATATATCATCTCACTGGTACTGTTCTTGCTTTTTTATACTATGGATTTATTATTAATTACACTGACTGCTACCAGTTAAAGAGATATAAAAAATAAATTATTATGAAAGGAGAATTAAATACTAGACTAAGGACCAATATGCAAAGATGGAACCTTCCTTATGAGAAATCAGAAAATGTGAACTTCATCCAAAAGCTGTAACTGCCCGTCAGCCTTGGATATAAATGAAACTGTCCAGTATTCTTTGGAGCCTGATGTATCCCCCTTAAATCTGGCCTGATCAGTCAGTTACAGGAAGAGAAGGTCTCGGGGTTCTGGCAATATCACCTCTTCCAGTGTCATAACATCTGGTTCCTCCTTCACCTTAGGACAGAAGTAGCAGCTGCTCATTGTCTTTATGTCTTGAGTCAATAATTCTACCAATTCCAATCACATTCTGAATCACAGTCATGAAGAGTGTCGGCCAATGAAGTAAGACTGTGAAGGAGGTTCCTCTGACATTCCTGCCTACCCACACAATTACCTCTCTCAATAAATAAGAAAAGGAGGGCGTGTGATGACAGTTCAGGGTTAACACTTTCTTTTGCACTATTCAGCATGTAGTATTTTGCTAATAAAATATGCACCTGTGTCCCAGTTAAAGTTTCTTGTACACATTGAATAGCCAGAATCAAGATTTACAATGTCTGGTTATTAAAAACAACCCAAAAATGTGCAAATGTCAGTGTTGACAAAGGTTTTTATTATTTAATCATGTATTTAAACATTGTTGTGATTAAAGACAATCATGTTTATGGCAGTATGGTGTCTGTTGTCTTATTGAAACTAGTTGCAGCTTCGGAAGCAATGCTGTTGTAGTCTATAGGGAATTATGTTGCAGACAAAGAGCCATAAAGCAATCTGACAGTGGTAATCCATGCTTTACATAACAGAAGGTTTCTACTGTGATTCAGGGAGGGGGGGGGGTTCATTGAAATGATTATTTGTCCAAGGTTTTGATTTATTTTGACTTTTCATCGAAGGAATGGGAGTTATCAAACTGGACACAAATGCCAAAACAGAATCATTAACTGGTATTGCTTGACCATGCATTTATCTTAATTGTATATAGCACAATTGTCCGCTAATGTGAGATAGGAATAAAATTAAGTGCTTGGTTGTCTTCAGCCCGTAACGATAAAGTCAAAAGCAGTTTTCATGATTCTGTCAAGACATTCTGCTACATTCTAGGAGATAGCTTTGTCATGGATGGATAAATCTCAAATAAGATATTTTTGACATAGTGTGTGAGTAAACTTCAACTTCTGCAGTCTAGTTTGCATATCTTAGAAACAAATTATATAAGCCAATTATGTAAACTAACCATTTTACGTGCTTAGACTAATAATGTCCCCGACAAATTTGGTCTAATTTAAAAAAAAAATATTGCAGTTTGCAAGAATATTTTGATATAAAATTTTTCAATAACATATGGTTTTTGTACTGTGAAATTTTACATGAAATGCATCTCCTCCACTCATTAACATATCTACATTTTATATATCAATTATTGCCTCAGGTGGTAAAAATCCAATATAAAACACGATATACCATAGATAATATGGACAGAAGCAACTCTAGATATAAAGTAGGCCAAGGTAAAGGATGGTATTCACGTTTATGAAAATGAGAAAGCAAAAGAAAACTTCTAGACAATTGTTTTTAATGAAATACTATCTCTACTACTCCTGTACGTAAATATCAAAGCATATCAGACTTGCAAATCGATTTCCCATTCATCACGTGTGACAGCTAGGAAATGTGCTATTAAGCACCAAGGCTAAAAACACCCTGAAACCTTCTAAGACCATAAATGGGCTCCTCGATGTGCAGTTCAGGCATTCTTCAGGAGAAACAGAAGATAATTTGTGCACCAGGCCTATGGAAATCAATAAACAACGCATTTAAGTGGGTTTATACCGTAGTTGCATCCAGTGCATTATTTATATATGGCGAACAAGGTTAAAATTAATTTTAAATACATTAGTAAAAAATACATTAGTAAACTAGCCCTAACTCGCCCTATATATTCTATTCTAATCTATTGTATTCCATTCTAAATTGACCAGAATTGCAATTCCAGAATTCAGAAATTGTAATGCGGTCTCTAGCGTTAATTTGTAATTTAAGCAAATATTAAACATTATCTGAGTTATCTGTCTTCTTTTTACGATATTATGTTTAATGAACATTTTCCTCCGTCCCAGTGATGCCCGCTGAAGATACCGCTGAAACGGGGCGGTGATTGAGCTGGATGGGAGGGCCGGGTGAAAGGTGAAAGTTGAAAGGTATCAGTTTTGTTGTCTTTGTGTAAAGAGTGGAGCGCGATCTCTCGTTGTCTCTTTTCCCTCTTCCCCGTATCCTCTTAAAACTCTCCCCCAGGGTTTATACCCCCCCGAACCTCCCCTTTTACCCTTAAAACCCTTCCCTCCCCCTGAACGCTCGTCGAAGCACGGATCAGGTAAGAAAAGCTCATGTTTTCTTGTTTTTTTGGATGTTTTTTTAGCGCTAAAATCAGGGCTGAGCGTAGCGCGCCATTGCTGGGAGCTCTCGCGGTCAGGCTGCACCAGAGTCGCTAGGCCGCACGAGCGGACAGCGCGCGCCGTCGATGCCGGTGCCTGCGTGACGCGGTTAATCCGGCCGTAAGAACGACTAACGCTCAAACCGACTGGCTCGTTTATTAATACGGTACATTTTGGGAGTAAATGCGTAGTTTGGCCCTTCCCGAGGCGCTCCCCGAAAATGCCCGAGCTGAAAACGTGGAGAGGCTCAGCTGTGCCCTGCTCACTCGGCCGCTCCTTGCTAGTTAGCCGCTTAGCATAGCTACCTACGTAACTCCAGGCTTCACTTTGAACTGCCCGGCGCCGTGCGCTCATATTTAGGCATGTAACACGCTATTCGTGTGAAAATCGAAAGGCGGTGAATATTTTATTTTTCTTCAAATGTGTTGCGGTTATGCGGGTCAGGGATTTACGCGGATGAAGCTCCTTGCGTTGTTGCCGTTGGCTTACTGGTTAGCATGCTAGCTAGTTCCAGTGAAAACGGGCTTCTCCACGGTCGAATATTCCTAGGTAAAATTCCGCCTGCTACCCATAACGTGAAATGCTATGTCTTTCACGTTATTATGAATTAGCAGAGCTCTGATCTTATTTTGGTGTGATGCTTAACCTATGTGGTCACGTACTGCAAGTGGACCCCCCCCCCCCATACTGATTCCGATAGCGTTAATCCGTGAACCATAATACTGACGATGACCATTTTCCATCCACAGTCATTTTGCGTTTTAAAGTCTCATTTGAGATTTTGACGCTCACGGATGTTTCGGGGGGCGTAGTTGTGGATACTGCACGCATCGAAAAGTCCTGGTCCGCTGGTCTGGGCATTGATCATTTCCCTACCCCCCCCCCGTCCCCCTCAGTTCTGACCAAAGACCCCAGCGCTTGACCCGCCAGCACCTCTCCGCATACACTGCAGCGATGGACTCCGGTGTGATTGAAGGAGGGCTCAATGTCACCCTGACAATCAGGCTGCTCATGCATGGCAAGGTTGGTGTGCACGTCAACTCCAAGTCAAATTGGGATCGATTTTAATGGTCGCATCTGCTATAGTCATGTCCATCTTGGTTATGTTGTCCACTTATGGCAGCAGTATTGTATGTTACATATTACATATAAGTATTTAAGCCTGAAGTTGAGCGGCATAGAGATTCCGGAGACTGAGATTTATTTGTTTGTTAAACCACAGTACCAAGTAGTTTTACTCCCTGGCCACTGGCCGTCTTGTCCATGGCTTGTAGTATTTATGCTACTAGAGGTTGACTCTACAGTAATAGTAAAACTGAAAATTAAGAACTGTCATCAAGCCTCATTTTGGTTTCGTTGCTTTTCTTTTTAAGAGTGAGTATTAAGTTCTGTATTTCATGTGTAATCTTTAAAAACAGGTGTATTACTTATTACAGTGTGGTTTTCTGGGCACAGCGATTTGTTCGCATAACCATAGGTGTTAAGTACATATATCTACTTTTTATTATTTTACATTGTGTTCAATGCATTTACTTAGTGTTGGAATAGTCCATGCAGTCATCCTACCTTTCCTGATTTCTGTAATGGACCGAACGTCTCCCTTTCTTATAGGAAGTTGGAAGCATCATTGGCAAGGTTAGTACTAAGCTTTCTGTCACTTGACATTATTTATTCTCTCATTGCTTTTTCAGCATCGTTCATGTGTGTTTCCTCTCCCCTTGTATGTAGAAAGGTGAATCTGTGAAGAAGATGCGAGATGAGGTGAGTTCTGAACAGTTGTACGTATTTATGATGATGGCAAGACTATAAGGTATTGACCCCTGAGCTAAATAGTGCTCCCTGTCACTATAATCATGGTTCCCCTCTCTCGCGGTTTGTTTTTCGTTAGATGAGTTTTTTTAGTACTAACTGTACACTGTGATGTGTCCTTTCCTATGTTGTGGGAAATGTAGATTTGTAGAGAAATATGTGTTAGCATGTGGGCAGGTAGTGATTGCCGTCTTTTAATCTGTAGTTTCAAATGTAGCCATTCAAAGTTTTGGTGGGCTTGCCAAATACCCATATGCCACTCTTTATGCTCTGGGTGTTCAGAGTCCCACCTAATTGAGCCATATTAATTATTACCCTTATTGTGAATCTGCGTGAAGAAGTCCTGGAAAAATGTGTGCCACTGAAGTGCAGAGCAGAGAAATACTAGAGATTTGTGTGATTACAAGTGAGAAGCTAGGTGGCGGCATTGTGCAGTATCGCACAGTATTTTAAAGCTTAGTTTCTGGATAAGCAATTTTTATTTTTGCATATTACTCTAGTCTAATCCATCATGGGTTCTAAGGAGGTTTAAAAGCTCTCAAGAAAAATAGATGTTAGTTTTATTCTGGGGAGGTAAATTGGGGCTTCTTGGATGAACAAATAGTACTTTTCCCCATTAGAAATAATGGAAGTTGCTTCCAAATAATCGAGTTTGAGCCGTTCAGACCATTTCTAGGAAACACTTGCACTTTCATAACAGCATATTGGTATATTTCTATTTAGTAAAGTTTAAGATTGTACTTTCCATTAGAGATGTCCGTGTGCACATTCCTCTGTCCCTTGAACAATCGAGCTTTAATTGTGGCTTCCCAATCTTTCAAATACCAGGAAGTTTTTATTTTTTCAAAACTTATTCCATCACAGTGAACAAAGAATTCTACTATGTTACTGATTAAAGTCCTTACCTCTTTTTAAAATCTTATTTCTGTTTAAAATGTACTCATTTTTAAAAGTAAGTAAAAGTGAGTGTTCTTGGGTAAAGTGCCGTTTCTCTCCGCAGAGTGGAGCAAGGATCAATATCTCTGAGGGCAACTGTCCCGAAAGGATCATTACTCTGGCTGGGCCCACCAATGCCATCTTCAAAGCGTTCTCCATGATCATTGATAAGATGGAAGAGGTACAGTGCACAGTGCTGTTCCATTGGACGTCGCTGTCTGCATTGCCCTTTTTGCTTTTTTCCAGCTCATTGGTTGTCAACCACCTGAATCGTCAATCTTGATTACTAGTTTGCATCTAGCATATAACATGTAGCTATATCATTCTCTCTCTGAACACATCTGGGCCTCTCGCTTTTTAGGACATCAGCAGCTCGATGACCAACAGCACAGCTGCCAGTCGGCCCCCGGTGACCCTGCGCATTGTTGTCCCCGCCAGCCAGTGTGGCTCGCTCATTGGCAAGGGTGGCTGCAAGATCAAGGAGATCCGGGAGGTAGGTGGTCAGAGTACAGATGGTGCCCCCAGGACCTGTGTATGGGCAGTCGGTGAGTCTGGAGTTAAAAAAACAGGCCTGTCTTTTTCAGTCAACTGGGGCCCAGGTGCAAGTTGCAGGAGACATGCTGCCGAACTCCACGGAGCGTGCCATTACTGTTGCAGGCACTCCTCCGTCCATCATCGAATGCGTCAAGCAGATCTGTGTGGTGATGCTTGAGGTATTTACCACCACTGAGTTCATTTTCCGTAGCCTTTGGGATGTGAAGAAGGGAATGAAATTTTGGCAGAGAGATGTGGCTCAGTAGGTTACGATGCTGTTTCCATGATCAGAAGGTCGTTGGTTCGAATCTCATGGTCAGCAGTGTGATTTCAGAGTTGGCTTCTTGAGCAAAACCTTTAATACCAGTTGCAACAGAGACTGGCTGAACTGGCTTTCTCAGTTATGCCATGCTTTGTATAAAACAATTTGCTAAACAAATGGCTGTAGATTTTATTGATTCCCTATGGTTTAAACCAGATATTGACCACATGGTGCCACTCTCATATTCATCTCGGTTTTCGAGTCCTCATTTCCCCCATGACAGCAGTTGTTGTGGTTTCCATGGGGTGCCGGTTTGACGGCAGATCCGCAAGAAACCCTCTTCTGTGTTTCTTTTCCTTCAGTCACCCCCAAAAGGTGTCACCATTCCATACAGGCCCAAGCCCTCAAGCTCGCCTGTGATTTTTGCCGGTGGACAGGTATTGTACTCGTATTCTCGCTGTATGATGTGAATGTTGGTTATGTTGCCGAGTGGGTGTGCTGCATGAAATGCTGTGAATGTCGTGATGCTTGTCTCCCAGGAGAGGGCGCTGGTTGAGCGTCTCCTTTTGTTGCAGGCATATGCCGTTCAAGGACAGCATGCGATCCCGCAGCCTGATGTAAGTGCTGCATGACTTCAGCTTTGCTTACTGATCCCAGAGGCACCACTGGCCAGAAGCTTTTGTGGGTCGCACATCTTTCTAGAGAAATGTGCATTTATAGCATTTAGTCCATCATATTATGGCTTTCGTTATAAAGACTATGTCAGAGTGTAGTAAACTAACGGCCCTCAATCACACTTAGCACAAAGGCTGGTTTGAACGTGAGCGAGTGTTACTGATCAGTGTGGCTGTCTTTCATCTCTCCTTCAATAGCTCACCAAACTTCACCAGCTGGCCATGCAGCAGGGCCCCTTTCCACTGACTGCAGGCAGCCAGGGCTTCAACGGTGTGTATCTGCGAGGGGGACATAAGCTGGGGTCTGCTTATGCTTCAAGTTCCTAGCGGGAAGATCTAAAATCACTTTAGTTCTGGAATGTATTTTTGTTATGGAACGTCATACTATTGTGTTACAAGTGCTTATGCACAAATAGTAAACATTCCGTTTTCTGTTTATGTAAAGCAATATCTTAACTGTTGCCCCGTGCTTTCGGTTATTTCTGTGAAGCTTTTTGTCCTTCAGAATTTTACAGGACTGCCATGTGAATTGCTTTGTCGCCCTACAGCCATGGACGCCTCAGCCCAGACTAGCTCCCATGAGTTGACCATTCCAAATGACGTACGTGCTTAATTCATGTCTGAGTGAAGCATCAGGGCTTGTGTCATTGTGACAATGTTGCAGCTCATTATTTCTGTGGGGGCAGCTGGTATGTTGCACTAAACCTTTTTCTTTTTTCATCCCCTTAGCTGATTGGTTGCATTATTGGCCGCCAGGGTGCCAAGATCAATGAGATCAGGCAGATGTCAGGGGCCCAGATTAAGATCGCCAATCCAGTGGAGGGCTCCACTGACCGACAGGTCACCATCACCGGTTCTGCTGCCAGCATTAGTCTGGCTGAGTACCTCATCAACGCCAGGTGAGGATGCCCGTGGGAAAAATTGATTCATGTCGATTAGTTGCAGTAGATTATTCATAAAAAATCAAGCCTGTGATTTCTAAATGTTTAACTACCCTATAATAGGTTTTGTTTTATCCTGGCAAGTAGAATGCAGTATGATTTAAAAGTTCTTAAAATCTGCTGTTGGGCCCCTCATTGCCCCCTTTGGTGGGATTTGGTACTGCTTCAGTCACAGCAGTTTCATGTTTAATGAGGTGTGATTTTTTTTTTTTTTTTTTTTTTATTTTACCTTGTAGGGCAAGCTGACCAATCAAAGCCCACTGAGCTCATTGGGGGTGGGGCTGAAAGCTTTAACAGAGCGTTTCATACGGTTATAGACAGAGTGAATAGGGTTGTACAGGATGGGGAAAGTACTGTGTGTGTGGAGCATTGAAGCATGTGAATCTATTCTAGTAGACCCCCAAAGAAAAAAAAAAACTCTTACAAAAAGCAGCATGTCCTTTTCGATTCACTCAAGACAGGTTTGAATACAACAGTATAAGTTACTGCTCATATTGGATATTTTACTTGCAAAATAAGCTGTTTGTAAGTAACTTGGTCACAGCTAGGGCCAATCAACAATAACATACAGGTAACCTGATATTAGTGTCTGACAGTGACTGGTATTTAACACCTTTGTACTATTATTTTTACTCCTCATATGGTGTGTGAAAGCATCGGAGTATGTAACTGTTGGTCATAGTGGTGGTACACAGCTTACCGTCGCCATCCCCCTAGATTTGGGATATATGTGACTAGTCATGTCTACTACATCACTCATTAGAACCTAATAACCAGGGAACACAGTCCAGTTTTTAAAGCTGTCCCGGTAAATATTCACTCTGCCTCTGCCTTTGCTGCTGCACTCAGGTGCGCTGCATGCTTTTTGCAAACTGTAATGATGGTCTCCTGTGGTATGTATTGGTGTAAAAAGCCATTATATGACTCAGAAATGTAGCAAAAGAAAATGTTGCACCAACTTGAAATACTCAAGTAAAGTACAAATCTGGAAGTAGAGGTTGCACCTCTGGGAATAACTTCTGTTATTTCACTTACTTTGGTGTTTTGTCAAAGCTTACTTTGTAAACACTACCACCTCCAGCGCTCCAAAGACCAGGTGGCCCTATTCTGAACAAGGGAGAGTTTATGTGCAAATGAGAAATAATTAAAGATCATAAAATGCAACAAAAGTACCAAAATTATGTTTGTAAGCTATATTTCTGAAGATTTTTCTTTTTGGAATAACAATGTTATGGTTAACATTTAGTATTGAATTTTTGCTTAAAAACACAATATAGCTTACATAATTCACTGCCAAATATTTTGAGAAGTTTTAGGCTTTGTACTCTCCACAGAATTTAAGTGACTGGTTGATACCAACGCACAGACGCATTGTTCAAAACGGGGCCCTATTTATGCCATTGACTTAGACTTTATGTCAACACAACAAAAAGCAGTGAAAATTACCTGAGAAAAACATACTGAGAAAAATAATGTGACATATCCTTGCAGATCCACAGTTTGTCGTCTACCAGCTGAAAGTGAAAATCCACACGTCGAACCCAGCGCACACGCGGCGGGAGGAGAAGTACATGTTTTTTGAATTCCCACAGCCTCTGCCAGTCTGTGGCGACATCAAAGTGGAGTTTTTCCACAAGCAAAATAAAATGATGAAAAAGGTACTTGTAACCATTTGCAAAATTGCAGTACTCTAGTAACTCTGTCCATGTGTTTGCTGAACTTTTGTTCTACAAGTCTTGTCTTGTGTACATATTATATTAGTTCTTGGTGTTGTACTTATTATTATTATTATCATCATTATTAGTACTAATAATGCCACTTGGATTGATGAGTGTTTCTACTGTGCATACCTTGAACGTTTGATATAGTACATATTTAAATTAGTATAATGAGAGTGTTTCTTCAGCAGTATTCTAGCTGTGTTGTAAGTGCAAAATATAATTGTCTTGTAGGACAAGATGTTTCACTTTTGGGTCAACACCTTTTTCATACCTGGACCAGAAGAAAATGTAGACAAGTGTGAAAATGGAAGTTTATTGAAGGAACTTGATGGAATTCAAGCCACAGAGTGTGGTGATGCTGACAAGGAGAACCTTATTCTGGTATTGACAAAGAATGATCTGGACAAAGCGAATAAAGACAAAGCCAACAGACTGTTCTC
>JAODKE010000114.1:10368804-10386988 GCA_026779605.1 Mormyrus hasselquistii | reverse complement strand
TTTTTTTTTTATTATTATTTTATTTTTGTTTTGTTTCTTTCCAAAAGGTTGTCTTCGGAGGCCACTGGACTGGCGACCAACTGACTGACCCAGCATCTGCACTAAAGTGGCAGGTCCCCTACACCAGTGACTGCAACTAATCAGGATTTTCTTTTCAGTTCTAACCCAACCACAAACACATGCATACTGTTTAAAAAATTTTGGTTTTAAACCCCCCCCCCCCCCCATTGAAATAAGGTTTTAAAGTGTTTTTGTTTTTGCTCTCCCATCAAATAATGGTGGTGGAATAATCTCAGTAGTCATTAAAGTGTAGTTCTGTTGTGGCAGATTTTCCAAAAAATTAAAGAAAAAAAGGAACAAAAACTGTTTACTCTGCTTTTTTTTCCCCCTTAAAACCCCTGTATTTATTTACCCACCCTGCCGTGTCTTGGTTGGCGACAAACCCAACCGTAGCGCTAGATCTTTTTGGCCGTTTGGAATCGCTGGGGATCTGCGCGCTCCGCCCTGAGATCGCATGAGCTTGGCTCCCCTCTCACCTGTATTACCGGATCAACACTAACTGCAAGCAAACACGCTTAAGTGCTTTATTAAAGTGAATATGAACTATATTAGTAGGACTGTTTTAGCTGTTCTTTGTCACCATTAGACTGTTTTTATTTTCTGTATCATTCCTCTTTCCCCCCAGTTTATTTTGGAGGTTGTCTGGGGGGGGTGGCTGCCAGGGTACAGGCATGAGGTCCTTGGCTGGGGCTTGGAATCTTTTCTAGAGACTTTACGATACTAACACGCGTTGGTATATTTGTTTCCGTAGAGAAAAAAAAATATATATAATTTTTTTTTTTTGTTAGCGTGAAGGGGACTGGAGATGGAAAGATGGGCTCGTTACATGGGGTCTGGAAAGGCTGAAAATCATTTGAATAGGAGGGGAGAAAAAAAAGTAAAATTGACTGTAGTTTCCTGCTCTTTTCTTTGCTTGAACCAGATTTTATTTTTACTATTGGCAGGAAAACTCCTGTTTTTGTGCACGTTTTCAAATTATTGTAGACTTGGGTGCCACAGAATTCTTGAAATTACAGTATTAAAATGCTCTGAAAAGCTGAAACTGACCTGGGCTCTTGGAATGCTTTCTTATGTATGATCGAATCTAAGGTTGCAGGTTTTAAAGACTCCCCCTGCCTGCTGCTTTTCTCAAAATTGTTACCTGCATTGTATTCACCAAAATAGGCTGGTCATTGTTGGTTACGGGTGCTAATCGGGGCTTTGAGTGACTGCCGACAGCTGGTAACACCTGCAAGAACATCATAAGTTTATCTCAGTGGTGCGTTATTGGTGTCTCAAAAATCCTGACACGTTATCTCTTTATTAAAAGTGGTGTGTTTTATATGCACTACAGAATATGAAATTTCTATTCTCTCGAATTGAAGATCTAATAAATGCTACCACATGAATTTTAGTGCAGTTTATTAATCATTGTTAAATACATATATCCTATGTTACATTTGTGGCAAATCATGCCCCCCTACTTTTCCCTAAAGGCTGCTTCCCCACCAGAGAAGAAGAGTAACAAATTAGCAGTACTCCATTAGCTCTAGTGGCAGTAAAAATGTTTCTACTGCTGGAAGCAGGATGTATGTTTCATCACTCAGACATTTTCTTTTTGAATTGCCTCATTAATGGCATACAGTGTGATTCTCTGTTCATACAATGTGAATTCAGGCTTATACATCTACAAGGGAAAAGAAGCTGGTCTGTCGATATGTAAAATTCATGAGCCAGGAGGCCAGATTAAGACACTCATTCTAGGTTTTTAGCCGGACGTGTTTCGTTCTTCTGGTGCACTGCTGGGCTAGAGTTGCTCCTTTAAAAACTATTTTTACAACCTTTGCAGGTTGGTATAACTGCAAAATGCATACATACACATGACGTAATAAACAGTAAAATAACCCCAAATATATCTGTCAAATAAAAATAATTTAAACTTATAAACATGATTTTGAACTTCAGGCTCAGTTGAAAGTGCTGAGAGTCAAAGTTTGCACCGGTATCTTCGTGAATCTTTGCACTTCCTGTCCCTTTATATGGAAACTACATATAATTACACTTTAAGTATATAAAAAATAGGAGCTGAAGTACTGAAAGCCCCCCCTCTGTGAGGCATGGGAACTATATGGCTTTGCAGGTGCCCCAGGGTCAGGTTTCCATTGGCTGGTTGGAGTTGAAGTGTTTTTGCAAGGCCAGAGGAGAGGGTGCACCAGTGGGAATAAATATGTCCATGTCTGGGCTTGTCTGGATAGTCAAAGTGGGGGTCCTTTAAGGTCACAGCTGGTTCGGGGTCCACTTGGTTCAGCGCTGCCTGAGTGGTCAAGCTCAGCGCTGTCGCAGTCTGAGTCGTCACACATGGCCTGGTTTAGGGCAAAACAAACACTGCTGAAGAGGGGTGACACCTAATTACAGGTCTTCCGATATGTCGGATCACATGACCACTACGCTTCAGTGCATATCGCTACCCGCATCACCACTACCTACTCAATCCTACTAATCTTCCGGGTAAGAAAGGTGTTGCTGGTCTTGCCGCAGGCCCGTTACCTCACAGTTGTTCTGTTCGATGGTGATCCTGCGTAGAGCAGCTTCTCTGCCAGATGAACCCTCAGAGACTTGAGCGACGTCGGGGGCGTCGGCAGGGATCTCCGAGCCCTGGGACAGGAGGTCGTCGGTGTTGTTGCTGACCACGTCCGGGGTTCCGCTGCGGGAGCGGTCGCTGGTGTTGCCCTCCTCACCATCAGACACGGAAGCGTTCTCCGAGCTAAGGGTGGATGGAGACTGGCACTTGAGCGCACCAGCTACACGTCTGATCAAGGGGAACAATCGAAACCATCGCGATAAAACAGAATCCCGCTAACCAGCGTTGTGATGGCTGCATCTGAGTGAAACGTCATACCCACCGTCTCCTCGGAAACTCCAGCTCGCTGTCCACTTCTCCTTCTTCCTCCTCGGACGACAATCCTCGCCTCTATTAAAGGATGAGGGAGACAAGACGACATTAATTAAAAGAACCGCGAAGATGCTGGGGTGAGCAGATTTCCTTCCCAAGCAAATTCCTTAGCAGGAGCAGATCGGACACCTGTTTGCGTGTGACTGCTGCCCTGTATAGGATTGCTGCCGGTGTGAGGTGCTGCCCCCCACTGGCTCCTCTGGGTAAACGGGGCAGCCCTACACCCTCCACCCGTTCTTCTCCATCATTGGGCATACGGGCGTTTCCTATGGCGGAGGACCTGCTGGCGGCCGCCCCTTTGCCACAAGGAGAGTCTGGGCTGCTGGAGAACGGGATGGAAGCGGCGTCCTCACTGGGGGTGTCGCTGCGGGGAGGAGTTTCCTCAAGGTCATCTTCTCCACCCACAGCTTCTCCTAGGCCTGCAGAAGCACTCTGGCTGCTCCCCTTGTCTAGCCCAGTGGACTGGGCCTTGCTTTGCCCTTCAGCCTCCAGGGCAGTGGAGATGAGGTCAGGGCTGGAGGAGGACATCTTCTTCAGTAGTTGGTCATGCTGCAGGCCCCTCAGGGCAGCACTGGGATCCAGGTGCTGCTTGGGGGGGCTGGTACTGCAGGGCGTGGCCCCATGATGTGCGGCCTGGAAGTCACGGTGGCATGAAGACTGTGCCACCCTCAGGTCACCACTGCTGCCCTTGCCGGCCTTGCGGTGACGCGTCTTCGCTCGATGAGAGCGACCTGGCGATGTTGATCCTTTGTTTGGGCAGGAGGGAAATGTCACCTGCGTCAGGGAGCAATCCAGCTTCGGAAAGATCACGTCTGACCTCAGGATATCCGGCCTGTAACAGAGCAGATTTGTAATGGCCAGAGTTTCAAGCTGGCCCTGTATTTGCACACAGGTTTTTGTATTTGCTTGTTAAGTGTTTTCCATTTGGGATGTAAACAAGAGTATCCCACAGATTGTACATATTACAGCAACCCGGAGATTCTCTTGTGTGTACCTTTTGCTCAGTGATGGTAACTTTTGTGGGACATTTCGCTTCTTAATAAATTTCTCCATGGAAGTCGAGCTGTGTTTGAGGAATCCTGGGTACTTTCTCTCCAAGGACTGCTCTCTCCTAAAAAAAAAAAAAAAAAACAGAATGACTGGCAGACGTGGCTCATTCCCACCAAATCCCCCAGAAGCGGATTTGCTCTCTACCTCAGCAGCTCCTTCTCCTTGAGCTCAAGCTGCAGCATGACTGCATTCAGCTCCATGTAAAGATTGTTGGCTCGCTCCAACTTCCTCTCGTAATGCTCCCGAATGTCCAGAGCGTGCCTGCAGAGGGCAGAGCACGCTGCATGGGGCTCACACTTAACTAAACTGGTGTTACCTCAGCCAAAAAACGCTCCGGACCTTGGTAGCGTGTATATATCCTTAGCAAGCTTGCAACTTTGTTGCCAGGCAATGTACGGCACTGTAGTAAGTGAGCAAGCCAATAGGGAATAATGCTACAATTTAGCATCTATGCACAATCGGTTTTCATAACAATTGAGATTTTCTAATGCAAGTTTCATTAATAAATTTTATGAATTTCTGAATCAATTCTTGTATTAAGAGTTAAGTAACTCTTTTTCAGTTGTGTTATACATTATAACAACAGACCTAAATTTTGAGTTATTTGTTTTGTATGAACAAATTCATTTTGCAGTGTGAACTCCTGCTCTGCCTCCTCGACCTGCCGCCCAGCCCAGATGCTGACCTCAGCTCCTCTCTGCGCCTCTTCACGAGCTCCTCATCCAGCCGGTGCAGGCATGTACCCTCTGACTTAATCTTGTCAAAGGGATGCTTCCCCTCTTCACGCCCCCCCGCCTGTCGGACGGCAGGGGAGGAGGGCCACCTGACTTCCCCACCCCTGGGGGTGGGGGCGCCCCCCCCCCCCCCCGCTCACAGATCACATGTTATCCGAGATGTGCGGCATGTGTGAGAAGAGCACAGGGGGATGGGAGCGGCAATGGTAAAGGGGGTACCTGGGATTTGAAGTAAGTCTCCTGCGGGGTAGACAGGACGTCGGCCGAGGCGATGTCCAAGTGGAGCAAAATTTGGCGGAAAGACGGTCTATTTCTCGGCTTGAAGTTCCTGTAGGAACCACGGGAAGAGAGGTCCTATGGGCTGCTGAGAGCAGCAGGCCCTGCGTCATCATAGCCTCTGCTGAACACAGAGTGCTTCCTCATCGTGTGTGCCCAACGCAGCGTTAAGTGGTATAAACTCAGAACCATCCTAATGGTGAACAGGGCAGTAAACTAAAGCTTTATTATTATCATTATCGCCAAAGTACTTGAATATGTTAATACTGTCATCACAGTTTTCTATATCTTAGTGAAAATGTATAGAAGCAACACAGAAGCTTCGTTCTATTTCACTTCTTCACCTGCTTTTTTCTGTGACTCATCATTTTCAGCCCTCATGGACATGTATCAGAGTGTTGTACTCTGGGTAATATGTGCTCTGTGGCCTTTATTATTAGCAGTTTATTGCTTAGCAGTTTACCATTACAGCCACTTTGTATATCCATCCATCCATCCATCCATCAATCCAACAATCCAAAATGAAGCACTTATTGTGGTGAGCCCACAGTCTATGCCAGGAAGGCAGTGAACATCCTGGATGGGATACCAATCTGCTTTGTAAGTCTTGATAAATATAAATGCCTTGCATTTGTTTTTGACATGAATGTGTGCACACAACCCCTAGCTGCTCTGACCAGCACTGCTGCAGCAGGATCTTGAAACCATCCGGGCAACTATCTGGGACTGGTAGTTGCAGGCTGTTGTTGCCGACACCCCAGATGATAGCAGAAGAGTCTACATCCTTGTACGGGATCTCACCCGTCAGCAGCTCCCACAGCACCACCCCAAATGACCTAGCAGAGAAGCGGAAGTGACAACAGACAGGAATCCTTGATGTTAAACTCAGCACATGAGCTACAAATTTGTTGTAACTGTTGTTTGATTGCTAAAAGAAAGTATTGGTGTCACGATTGATGAAACGAAAAGAAATAAATAGGACTGCAAGGGACCAAAACGGGAGGACTGGATCAAGGTAGGGCACAAGCATTGGAAGCTCAGCAGCGACCTCTCCTGGGCCAGACACTGGAGGTGCAAAGGTAACCTCTACTTTGGTATGACTCTGAAGACACCGGGTCTGGTGGGGCGACAGCCATAGGCACCACTGTCTTCCTCTGCTTCTCCCTCTTGCAACTTTAATCAGCAGGACAGGCTATGGCAAGCTGCAAGGAGCCAGCAGGTGAATCTGGGGCCAGTAGTGAAGAACCAATAGGTGAATTCACAGCAAGCTGTGAGGAGCCTGCAGTCGAATCTGCGACGAGCTGTGAGGAGCCGGCAGTCGAATCTGCGGCGAGCTGTGAGGAGCCAATGGATGAACTTGCTGCAAGCTATAAGGAGCCAGCAGGCAAATTCTTGGTGAGCTGTGAGATGAGTCGCTCCACTTCCCCCATACAACACCCGAACTCCTCCACCTCCTTAGGGTCTGTGTCTGGAGTGAGCCCTGGTACTATTCCCCCCCCCCCCCACATTAGGTGCTGGTCCAGGAAGTAGGGTGACCGCCTAGTCCATGTCAGGAGGGACATTATGAGCTACGACAGGGTTTATAAACTACCATTTCAATTAAAAGGACCCAGATTTCACTTAAGCACTGATGTCTTACTCTGTGCTGATTGGTCAGTCTCCAATAATCATGCATGTGTCACTAATGTTGATGTGAAACAGCTGGAAGAGTCTTTAGGTCAAGGAAACTAATTAGCTAAACACAGGGGCCTTTCAGTTTCAAAGTAGTTTGTAAAACCTGAAGTAGCTCAGTGTCCCTCCTGACATGGACTAGGTGGTCACCCTACCAGGAAGGCAAAGTAATCCTTAGCTTCCAAGCTGGTGGCTCTGGCAGATCCTGTGGCTCTGGAGACCTTGCTGGTCATCAGATCTTTGGAACAAGGAAAATCTGGTCCGTGGGGTTTAAGAAGGCTTGGAAGTCAGGGCTGATGTTACAGCTTTTTTTCTTGAAAAGTCTAGTCATTCTGTCATGACTGACTGGACGAAAGACTCAGGGCCGATGTGGAGGCGAAACAAAAAAGGGTTTCGTTGAACTTAATGAAGAAAAGGCCGGAAATAAACAGGACTGCGAGGGACCAAAACGGGAGGACTGGAACGAGGTATGGCACAGGTAACGAGAAGGTACAATGTCAATGATTGGACTGGGGAACACAGGACTGGGAAGCACACATATACAAGAGTAACGATGGAGCTAATGAGAAGCAGCTGGGAGTAATAAACACGAGGGTAGGAATACCAGGCGTGACTTGTTAGGGTCATGTTAAGGAAGAGACACGAGGGTCAGGTGGACATGATGAGCAGGATGTGACAGTTAGAGTGTATTAAGTTTCCATTTGTGATACATTTTGGATGAATGGGCATGGTGAATGTAAAATGTTTAACCTAATTCCCAAAAGTGTATGCATTTCTATTTGTGTTGTTGGCCTTATATTCCCACCTTCAAGTAATTGTCAAAGTATCATTTTGACAGCTTTTAAGTGATTTGAAGTATTTTATCCAGCCTTTCATCCATTTCCAATAATAGCTGATTTGATTCAGGTTGATGACAATGCAGAACCCACTCCAAGAAGCACAGAATGTAAGGCAAGATACGTGCTGGATGAGATCCCCCATTTATCACAGAGCACAGATGTACACAATCACCCTGCTGACATTTCAGATGCACCAAACCATTTGCATAGAAAGCCTTCTGACTGCAAACAAACACTCAACCATCTATTTAAACCTGTAACGCTAGAGACCTACGGTGACTTTTCTGAGTCAGCATGCTGGCCATACTTTACATGCCCGTTAATTTCCTTTCTATGCCAAACTACCCCTTTGATATATCCTTCCGCATTTGCCAATGCCATGCATTTAAACTTCTGTCGTCTCGAATTCTTTATGATTATCCTCATCCTTACTCATTTTTTCTTTGCTTAGGTCTAACCAATTCCCCTTGTCCATTTCTCTGGCGCTGGCCCGAATCCTCTTTGGACTCACCAGACATCTACCTTCTCTGAAACAGGCTCATTGCGGATCACCTCTGGTGCCATCCAGGCTACAGTACCGGCAAACGACATCTTGGTGCTGTTGTCACTGAGCTCCTTGGAGGTACCGAAATCTGATATCTTCACCACATCATCTGAAGTGATCAGCATGCTTGAGTAGAGAAAATGAGACAAAGATTGGGTGAGAAATGATTGCGCAGGGTCTTACTGGATGACCAAATCCTTTCTGAACCCCAGAATCTCATCTGAGACCCCTACAAAGCACCTACAGCCAGGAAACAGAGAGCTGCATCACAGACTCACTTGGGGGATTTGAGGTCACGGTGGATGATCTTGTGGAGGTGCAAGTAGTTCATGCCTCCTGCGATGCCCATGGACCAGTCTACCAACAGAGAAGGCGTAATCTTGCGACCTGCTCGCAGGACCTCATAAAGCTGCCCCTGAGCACAGTACTCCATGATGATGCAGTAGCAAGGTGCTTGGGTACAAACCCCCCTAGGGAGGAGAAGGGATGTAGGGAAAACCATAATTTAATCTTCGGCCATTTACAGTATAAGGAGTCCTACATACTCTTTCTCTCTTTGTAGCCACAAAATGTTAAATCCAAGCTAGTGAAAATCAAGAAAGGCCCTCCTCACTTGAAGGTGATGATGTTTGGGTGCTTCAGCTTCCGCAGGTGCTTGATGTCCGTCTCTTTGATGTCACGCACCTTCTTGACCGCCACTTCCTCTCCCCGAAATTTCCCTAGGAACACGGCACCCTGTGCCCCGCTGCCTACCCACTGTAGATCGGAAATCTCCTCGAATGGTACCTCCCAGAGCTCTGAGGAATGGAACGAAAAAAATGTCAACAAAAGCAAGAGGAGTCTGCTGGTGGGAGGATCCTGAAATGCAGAGGAGGGTAAAAACGGAAAGTGAAGTCATGCAAAGGAAAGGCAGGAGCTATGGGAAGAACAGAGGTGCCAGATAGGAGCCAGCTGCAGCACTAAGAGTGTCACTTCAGCCTTACCTCATATTTTGTGCATAAATATGTAAAATACCTTAGTGTTTCCCAAGAGATGCAATCCATTTAAATAATTCACATAGGCCTATTTATAGACATATGCTCCACCGTTCCTATTCCTGAGTTACAGATAGACTCTATATAAGGAGTAAAGTAATTTTGCTGGATTCCTGGGGGGGGGGGGGGTCCATCTGCTACCAGTGGGTGCTGCTGTTATCTCTTACCTTCCTGATTGTGCTTCTGTTCAGTGGAATAGGCTTTGCCAATCATTGTCCACACAGGCTTTAAGCAGCCAAATAATCCCTCCAGAAAGCCTCCACTTTCAGAGTGGCAATGCAGCCTGGTGTTGTCTGATTGGCCACGTGTGGCCCCGACCTCCACGTTGCGTCCCGCCTCCCCGGCGGCGCCGCTCTCGTGCAGTTCCAGCACACTATTGACAAAGTGCTCCGCTGGCTCATAACTTGGCGTGAGGGTCTGATCGCAGCTGTGGCTGCAGCCTTTACTTGACACTACGCTGCCCCCTGTGTCAATTGACAACACATTGCGCAGGACACACTGAGTGGGAGTCAGATCCGTCTCCGGGGTGCAGGCTGACGTGTCGGTATCTCGTCTACGGAACGGCGCCTCTGACAGGGGGGTGCTGAAGCCCGAGAGAGTGGGGGAAGGAGCAGAGGGTTCGTGGACGCAGGCCATGGGTAACTTTGCTCATCTGGACTCCCCAGTACTTGTGGCTGGTTTGGGCCAAGTAGGGTAGAGAGAGCCCTATATGGGAAAGGAGAGAAGGGGAAAAAAACATTGTTACACCCATCAATCTTCCATAACTGCTTATCTAGTACAGGCTCATGTGTGGCCTGGAGTTCATCCCAGCACTGAACATGAGGTACGGGACAAAGTGGATGAGGTCGCAGAGCACACCCATTCACAATCACACCCTATGGGCAAGTTTAGAAACACCAGTTTACCTAATCACATTGTTTAGGCTGCAGTAACAAACACGGAGTGTCAGAAGAAGCACAGCAAGATGAAGGGAGCATGCAAACTTCTGAGATACCCAGACAGGCGTGGGATTCGAACCCCAACTCTAGTGCAATTCACTGAGCCGCCCTGCACCACCATTGTTACATTTCTAAGTAAGTAAGTAAATTGTTACATGACCACAATATTATATTGTGATTTTTATAAATGAATCCCCAAGTAATCCATTAAAGTATGCTAGTTTTTGCCTGTAGTCCCCAATGATCTGTGATTTTAAAAGATTTTTGAATTTTCGCAGTGATTGGACTTTTTTAATGCAAAGATGTTTCCCGTTTCCTCTTGAATAAACTGTTTAAATATATTGATGCATCGCATGAATTTTAAGACAAACAAAAAGAGCAGACAAGTATATATTTAAAATGGGTTTGCACATATTGCACGCTATTCTATAAGTAAACCATGTCTAGATGTGGTATATTGCAACCACAGGAATTTAACCCGAATGTTCCCATAATTCCATCCTGATGATTTAATTCACCTTTTTGCGTCCTACCTACATAGGTGGTGCCAGCTAATTTCACTTTGCCTCGGACGGGGGGTGCCAGCGCTGGTACTCGCCTAGGGCACCACATCGGCTAGGACCGATGCTGCCCACGTCACTGTCCCTAGGCAGGCAGGGTGTCTGATTTTCTTCTATGAAGATTTACCCGGTCTTGTATGTGCAGTACATTCCTAGAGCCGTAGCCATCGACGAATCACAGGCAGAAAACTAGTGGAAACTTTCCTCCCCAGAGCTGGTACTATTTCTGTCACTACGATCTTTTCCACCGTCGCACAACGTTTACTAAAACCTCCAAGACTAAATATAATATTATTGCTAGGGCGGCGTATGATTCCGACGACGACTATTACTGTCCGTGTCATCATCATATTCACCATCAGCACCATCATCAGCGATTCCTTTAATAATGCATGCATCGATATAGTCTAAGTCATCTAGGTTAATTGACACCGTTATACAGCAACTCAGTCAAGCAAATATGACGGAGCTTCCTTCCATGAAAGAAATCCAAATACAGCGCTGAAAGGTTGATCTTTGATTTTTGCGAGGACATGCTAATGAGCACCCATCCCCCCTTATTCATCCGCATAATATGACAAAATTACATAACTACTCCACGGAGATGTCCCGTGCGCCCGATTCCCATTTGACGTTTCGCACGCTGCCGCACCAGCGCTGTAGCGACGCGCGCCCACCGTCTCTATAAAACATGCAAACGAATGTAACCGCCGGCCTGCCCTAACGCACCGACACGCTCGTTTGGCCACATGCGTGCTCCGATTGACCATGTCGAGAACGGATTTGCCAACCTAACGATGAACAGTAATGACCTTTATTGAAATAATACACATATTAACGAAAATAACGCTTGTGTCATGTATCACCTGGGTCATTACTCACAACGGAACAACCGGTTTCGGACGCACATTCGCCAGATATGAGGAATGCACACATGGAATAACACAACATTCTGGAGAGAGTATGTAAACTACACCTTCTTTTGATCTGCGATTGCGCTGAGCGACAATATAGTGCTAAAATTCCGAATAAGCAACATTCAATGGTGAAACACATCAGCGTTTGAGGACGGTTTCTGTGATCCGTTTCTTAATGATCTAAAATATCAACCTGCATATAAAACGATGACAACCTATCAAAACATACCCTTACCTCTGCCTGCTTGGTTAAGGGTTGACAGCTGGGTAGATGCTATGCGTTTCTTAATGACAGTCAGACGATGCCAGCAAATATCCAATGTTAATTCGCGTCAAACACAATTTTAGGCTTACTGAGAGCGTTGGATTTTTAGTGCACCGCATTCACTTTTTCAGCCCGACTTGTGGTAGATTGCCTTATCATTTAAAATGTGGCTGCCACGATCCGGAGAAGAAGATGGTTGAGGGAGTTGTCTGTAAACCCAGCATAGATTTCACGTCACGCTTGCCTTACTTACAACCACAAGAGGGCGTATCTTTTCGTAACACACATCACAATATCACTCCTGATCTGTAATACGGTGTTTTTTTTCCTTTCCTACATGCCGGAGACAGAATTTAGCACTAAATTGCAGCACTGCACCATCAATATGTAACAACTCGTGGTACTCGTGATACTCGTGGTACACGGTCACTCGAAATTATGCGCGTTTCATTTCACAAAGTACTTATAACACGGTTCATACGACAAACAACATTTAGGGAAAATTTATATTTTAATCTTGTTTTTGTGATTTTTTTACAGTTTTTTGTTATGTTGCGAAAATACGTTCCTAGGTCAAGATGGTGTCTTACGTAATCATGCACAGCTAATAATAAATAAAATGCCATACGTCACGGTATGTGCATAATGGACTACAATACCTATTAGACTACAGCGTTATTCGGTACATAATGAATGTGAGATTGACGACATTTTAATGTTTTGATTCGCTGCAGGGCCATCACCACTCCATTAGGCGGCGTTAAAGATTAGCTTCGCTTAAATTTTCAGTTCTGTTTGTCCCTCATTGAGTACCATAGCACCGGCGGGTTTTCCTCTTAATACAGAAACAGTCAAAATTGTGGACGGTGATTGACAGCAGTAACTTGTTCATAAGTGTACTGAGGTGACGGTAAGTTTGTGTTGTACTTACACACTAAAGAATCTAGTAAAGATAGCAACATGGCATGAACAACTGCCTGTTTATTAGCATTTCTGGAGAGTACACGTTTTTCTTTACCCATTTTACCAGTTACGTTACGTTACGTTAATCTGTATAGTCAGCTCGCTGATTTTTTTTTATTAGCTACTTTTCAGTTTAATTAAATTAAAGGCTTCGATTAAAACGCGTAATCTTTTTTCAGATCCGATGTTTGATCGTTATAATGAACTCATTGGCGTTGTTCCCACCACCTCCGCCTAAGGGACACATCACGTTGTATGAGTCCAATAACCAGCTGGTATCGGGGACTTCATTTGATTGCTATCAGAAACAGGTAGGGCTAATCCCAGTTTGTAAATACTTTTAAACTATGCTTCTTTCTTTTTTTCTTGTCTGTCTGTCAGTCAGAGACAGACAGACAGACAACCCCATGGAATGACTCAAAGTAGAAAAGGTGGGATCTGGAAACCAATGACGTGCTTGTGCTTGAGAGATGCTTTATTCCTAGAAGTTCATGGGTCATTCTGTTCTACACATGACTGTCATTAAATGTCTGAAGTTGATTTCCAGTTCTTATTGTGTAGTCATGCAGTTGTGAATGTTTCAGGAATGGGACCCTCCCAGCCTTCTGTTCCCCCGTGAGACCTTGAAGCCCCACAGTCGTCCTGAGAACACCAGCAAGGCGGCGTTCCTGGATCACTGTGACGCGCTGTGGATGAGGAGTGCCGCAGCATGGTACCAGTGTTCACTCACTCAGGTACTTGGTGCAAAGCTGCTCTTGTGTGAAAGTCCCTGTCTGATCACTCTGCCCTTTACAGGCGTGATTCTGGACTTTCTGGGCTCCTGGAAGAAATTTCCAATTCCTGCGAGGGTGAGTTCTCTCCGTGGTTTATCAGGTAGTTTTGTGTTTTGCAGTTGTATAGTTCAGGCTGTCAGAGTTCAAGCAGAGTCAGTAAGAGGTGTCTGACATCTAAATGAAAATTGGCTTCGTCAGTGTTTTACTTTACATTTTTTTTTCTCATCGTGATCTGAAACTAAAAATGCTTTCGCTGTTCCGGTATGAGCCTGAATAGAATTACAGCTTGTACGTGTTTGTAGTTCCCAGGTGGCTGACTGTAGGTTCCAGATGGGTCTTGGCTTTGCATCGCTGGGTTGCTTCACTCCACAGCTCCCTCTTTCCCCACCTCACAGTAAGTCCCGCCTACACTGTTATGGCAGCTTAAGCCCTGCAGCAGATCTCCTGTTACATTTGAGACCATCTGGTGTGGCAGTCTGGGGCAGCACTAACTCCCATTCAGCACTAGTCTCTCACGACATGGTTTTGCTATTGCTGCTGCTTCTCTGGATATGAACCATCAAGACCCGAACCCAGCTCAGCACTCGGGTCTCCAGATGCGCTGTAGTTCTTTAATGAACTAGGGCAAAGACAAACACCACAGATGCCTGACTGACCTGTGCTCCGTTTGTAGCTGAGCAATGAGGACTTGGTGGCTGAATTCTCGCAGGTCCTGAACTGGTGAGTAGATGCTCCCTCCTCACATCTGGGGCTGTGAGTCGCAGCCGTTCTGGCGAAGCCTGAAACGCTCTCAAGTGTAGCTACACACACAGTGTGCAATATCGCCTGTGCGGTGTCGCTGGTCATGGACAGATATGGCTCCCATCCTTGCGTTCCAGGTCTGACTGTGCCGTGCGGGCGTTTGCGTGGCACCCACACACAGACAAGTTTGCTGTGACTCTTCTGGATGATTCCATCCGGATCTACAACTCCAAGAGGTAGGAGGTTGGCTGCCTGCCGTTCACTCTTGGCTACGTAAATGGTACTTTGTTGTAGAAGGCTGATACTGTATGGTTCCTCATTAAGCAACAGACAGCGGTCTGTGTTTTAAACCAGGTTAATCTGAAGTGCTGCTTTGGTCATATACCTCACACCCATTTCCCCCATCCCAGCTCCACAGCACCCACCCTGAAACACCGCGTCCAGCGCAACGTCGCCGCCTTGCAATGGAAGCCCCTCTGTGCATCTGCATTAGCTGTGGCCTGTCACAACTGCCTGCTGGTCTGGCATGTGGACCCCACCTCCCTTTCCACAAGGTGGCAGCACAAACGCACCAAAAGAATGTGTCACACTTAAGTGATGTGGTGTAGGAATATCTCTATCTCTATCTCTCTCTCTCTCTCTCTCTCTCTCTCTCTCTCTCTCTCTTTCTCTTTCTACAGACCATCCTCCGGTTGTGCCCAAGTGCTTTCTCATCCAGGTCACTCTCCTGTCACATCCATAGCCTGGTGCCCCAATGGCTCTCTGCTGCTGTCTGCGTCGCCAGTGGACACGGCGATGATGGTGATGCTCCTCTCTCCTCCTCCCCCTCCCGTCAGATGACTGATGCATTGCGTGTCTGCTGCAGTTCGGGCCCTCAGTCGTTGCAGACGCAAATCCATGACATCACATTTGAGAAAGGTTTCTAATCTCTGACCTAGGTATGGGATGTGGCAGGTGAGAACTGCGTGCCTCTGCAGCGAGTCGGGGGCGGAGGGGTCACCTTTCTCTCTTGGGCACCAGATGGGAGTCGGGTGCTGGCCGCCACTCCGTCCTCGCTCTTCAGGTTGGCATCCTGATGTGGCATCACTTTCTCCGAATCCGTCCTCATTGGGCAGTGCCATGATTCACACACGTTGCGCTTCTGCAGGATCTGGGAGACGAGGATGTGGACGTGTGAGCACTGGCCTTGCCTGAAGGGACGTTGCCAGGTGACAAGAGAACCACGGCGATGGTGAAGTGCGGCAGTTTAGGTAGCGTGAAATCTAACCACTGTCTGTGTCTGAGCCAGACTGGCTGCTGGAGTCCAGATGGAAGTCGCCTGCTGTTCACTGTCCAGGGGGAGATGGTCATTTACGCCTTAACCTTCAGTTCTGTGCCAGGTAGGCCGGCATTGGACCTGAGAGAAATATGCACGGGTGTCTCTGCTCACCGTTTCTCGAAGGTAGTACATTCCAGTTCACCTTCTTGGTGTCTCTTCCTCCAAGGGGAGCCGCAGGGGCAGACAGGGGGACCCAAAGCAGCTGTAATAGTCGCTGACTTGTCTGAGACCACATTTTCTACCCCAGAGGGTGAAATCAGGTGAGCCAGTAGGACAGCCTTTTATTCACATTACAGATGCCCTTATCCACAGCGATTTCAAATTTACACCCCAGTACCTTTTTATAGCCTTTTGTTAACTGGAATCTAGACACTGCAAATACCCAACTGTAAATACCCAAGAGTAAAGCAGCAAGCTCTTGATCCTGCTCTTGGTTTTGTGAGGGGTGTCCGGTGTGTGTGTTATTTTAATGCTGATCTCTGTTGTCATGCTTGTCACTCGGAGCTTGACACTCTCTCCTCTCCAATGGATGTTAGAATCTCGTTTTGCCACCAGGTGTCGGTATCGAGCCGAGGTCACCTTAAGGCTTCGCGTGGTGCCCTGTCCGTTGGATCTGCCTCCTCTTTTCTCTCGCTGCTTTGCTTCCCTTCGGCCGCAGTACCAGTGCTGATCTCGGTCACTGCTCATCCACTCTGCACTGCTCTCTTCTAGGCTTGGGGGGGAGGTGCAGAGTATGGCCTGGGACCCACAAGGGGAGAGACTAGCCGTGCTCCTGAAAGGTAAAGCCGCACTCGTGCTTGATCCATCACAAGGTCACCACCGGCGACATCTTCCATCTTTGGCTGCTGATAGCAACCACCTATTGTGTATCTCTAGGTGACCCTGAGACACTAGACCACCCTCCCATGATTGCAGTGTTTAAAACCCGCACCAGTCCCATCTTCGAGCTCCTCCCATGGTCAGTGTCTGATCCATATGTGTGGGAGTGCACTTGTTTTATATGGTTTTTGCTTTAATGCACGTGCAGCAGGTGGTAGAGGTTGTGTTCATGTGCTTGTTGCAGTGGCTTTGTCCAGGGGGAGTTAGGGGCAGAGCCCAGGCTTATGCAGTTCCACCCCAACTTTGCAAATGGAGCCTTGCTCACCGTGGTAAGACTCACCCACCACATTTTTGACTTCACTCCCTTCACTACATCTCCTGCCAAGGTGCCTTATGACCCGTGTAATTGTGTTCCCTCTACAGTGCTGGTCCAACGGAAGGATCTCTCACGTGCCTTTTTACTTTGTGAGTGCGGGGCGGCCCTTGCCCGGCCTCAGGGGCAGTCCGGCGCTGCCGTTCTCGCAGAATCAGGTCGTGGAGAATGGAGGCCGGCTGCTGTACACGGAGGTCTCCTCCTAAAGCCAGGCCTGGCATCTCCTGGAGTCCTGTATACTTACTGTCAATAACACCTGCTTTTGCACAGCTGTAATAAAGTATGTTTTTCTTTGTTCTGCCGCATGTTTCCAGTTAGTGATGATTTTTTTTTTTTACTGGAATATTTACATGACGCTGATTGTCTTAAACCTTTTGACCCTGACAGATGTAAAATGCATTGATGTTCGCGCCCATTAATTAATTTCAGGCTCGTAACTCTGGATAGGTATCGCAAAGCTATGATCCATGTCTGTGTTCCAGAGAACTTGCTCGTTCTGGGCCTCCAAGTTGCGCTGCATGCAATGAGGCAGATGTTTTCCACCAAAACCCACCTGTAATGGTCCATGAAACATACTATTCACATTAGGCGCAAACAGTGCGTATGGTCTTTTACAATGATCCATGTACTACCCTTCTGGGGAAAAAAGTATCTATTTTATAATTTACAGCCTTAACAAAATGCAGCATTCTGTTTGGAAGAGAATTGATATTTTTATAATATTTATTCACAGAAGTGAATAAGTCTGTCAGAATGGTTGAAATGCAACATGCCCAGCGTGTAAAATGAACACTTCCCACGTGTAAACACGGCTTGCTGTAGTGTTGGTTTGTCTTTTGAGGCTAAAACGGCGACTAAAAGTTTCATTCTTAAATTTAACTTCACCAGTCATACCGTATATAGGCAGAAAAACGACAGCAATAAATGTGAGTTTTAGTCGTTATTGACACACCACACAACAGAATGTGTTCTCTGCATTTACATATGAGATGTGACATAGCAGGGGGCAGCTAATTCAGCGCCCGGGGAGCAGTGCTTGGGGGCGGCACCTTGCTTAGGGTACCTCAGTGGTGCCTTGCTGGTCAGGAATTCAAACCTGCAATCTTTTGATTATAAGTGCACTTCCCTAACCATTAATCCTCCACTGCCCAACTGTTCAGTATTAGACTCTAAAACTGTTGTCAGTGTTTATTCAGTGGCTCAAAGTATGAATGAAGTAATTTTTCATCATAAAAGGATGATATCAAGATTGTCTCAGCATTTACGCATCAAATTATGACATAATTGAGTAGCCCAAAATGTCTGAAAAACAAAACCATAAAGCATATTTTGGTAAGTCATATATATATATATATATATATATATATATATATATAT
>JAODKE010000114.1:10339359-10368704 GCA_026779605.1 Mormyrus hasselquistii | reverse complement strand
ATCATTCTTGTGGCCCTACGCTGCACCTTTTCTAAGGCCGCAATGTCCTTTTTAAGATATGGCGACCAAACCTGCACTCAATATCTTCAATTGATGTGCATGGACTTTGCAAATGTTCTCCTTGTGCTGCACAAATTTCCTCCTGCAATTTAAAGATAAGCTAATTGCCTTGTCTAAATTACGAAATTATGTGTCTACCCTGCATTAGTCAGCATCCTGTTCAAGGTGAACCCCTACTTGTGCCCTGTGCAGCCAGGGATACGCGGATGGAACTTTTGTAGAGCTTTCTGTTTTCCAAATGGTGTAGGTAACAATCGCCTCTGGTTTATAACTATTGCTGTTGGAAGCAGCCCAAGTTAAGCTTGTAAACACCTAAATTAAAGACACTAGAAGCACAGGAATAGAAATCATAGTGTCCATCATCAGCACTGATGTGTAGTGACTTCAAAAACAAGGTTGTGTCTCTGGTGTGTTGAGCTGCCAACCTTCTTCTCTCAGTCGTCAGTACAAATACCTGTCTTCAAAATTTCAGCTAAAGGTGTTTCAGCCACCATATTGTAGACAACCATCTCTGTACAGAGTAACATCTCTGGGAGAAAACTGCCCAATCGAGATGCTGAGAATTAGTCCAAGGCAGGTTCTCGGCCCCCATGACCCCCCATAGGATACGTGGTTTTAAGGTGGATGATACAAATCAGCGTTCAGATCTTGTGACTGAAGCATGAGATGGAGGTGACCGTATTGAGTTTGTAAAACAGGTTAAACAGAGAATCATGTCTGAGCTGGGTAGTACAAACCCAGTGTCTGGTTGGTAACGGCGTGAAGCTACACGTCTGTAACTAAGAAGAATAAATCCTAAAGGACTTCATACTCATCTCTTCTAGAAGAAAGTAAGAGGTGGTTCAGTGGTAATACTGTCCCCTTACTGTACATCTGCCAGGTCCTTGGGCTTCATTCCCACTCCTAGCTCTTGATGTGAAGTCTCAAGGTTTTTATCAAGTTTTAAGCGCTGGATGCAGAAAACTACAGTGAAATCCTTACTTGCTTGTCTCCTGTGAGGTGCACCATGCAACGCACTGCCTCGCTCCAGTGCTGCCTTGTACCTTTTCTTACTGCATTTGCGTGGGTTTCCTCTCAGTAGTCCGGTTTCCCACTGTTACATAAACTGGTGTTTCTGAATAACCCATATTGATTCTGTGTATCCTGTGATGAGGAGGCATCTTTTACATGGTCTGCCAGCGGCCTCCATGGATGAATGGATTAAAAAGGGAGGGCACTGCAAATAAACTGCACCTCTACGTCAGCGTATATCTGATTTAATCCAGTTAAAAACGAACTTCATTGTAAATTGTTTCTCTTTTTATTTCCAATTTACATTAGAATCACAACAAAACAATGTTCACAATAACGATAAAAATATACACTCCCTCAGACAGCGGTCCATCCTACCTGGGCAAAGCAGAATGAAAAGGTGGGAGTGAGTACACCAGTGGGGGCCGTGGCACTGGGGTAGCGTGTGTGCAGCCACCAACCCAGGGGGGCTCTGGGTTCGGACAGCAGGGATTCAGTTCTAGAAAACGTACCTCTGAAGACGGGACAGCAAAGTCAAACTTGCCTCAACAGTTCTCAGACTCACTAGGGATACTTGTGTGAAGGTTTGTTGTTTTTTTTTTTTTTTTTTCCAAAATTTGAGGTAGCTTTAAAAATAATTTTGGTAATCAAAATAAAAACAAAACAAAATTCATTATAATCATATTTAATAAGAATATGGGGGTTTCACTTACAAGATGTATAAAAATGTTCTTTATTGTGGGGAATTGGAAAATCGGAAAAACAACATAGAAGTCCCAGACTGACATATATTTTCCATAATGTGTATGTATAAATACACATAAGTAAATATAGATTGATATCTGGTGGTTTAAAATTGCAGGCTGTGTTACAACAGTAGCACCATTGAAAAATTTTTAGACGGCTGTAAAAAGGGAGACAAGAACATTTTCTAAAACTTGGTAGATCACTGGTTTCCTTTTGGTTGGAGGTTCCGTACGTTTCACATGCTGGGCAAATAAGAATAAATGAAAGTAATGAAGTATGTGTTGACTATTGATTCTTAGTGTTCCAGTTTAACCACAACTTTGACCCGAAAGACTTGACAATAAATAACACCAAGTTGTGTTGTTTTTCCCATGTGCTTCACACACATTTTTATGTGTCCTTCCTGTCTGCATAACGCCTGCCCAGTGTGGGGTTTGGGAGGGGGGCCGTGGAACCCACAAGTGGACCGCAGGAGTTGCACTGGGGATGTTGATGTTGACGCACGGCGGACAGTCGATGCACAGCTGAATGTGCTGCTGCCATTCAGTGCAGATATCCCAGAAGCACAACTTGGATAGTCCTTTTTTTCCAAAAAAAAAAAAAAACAAAACTTATTTTTCTCATTTCTCTGCTTTGTTTTGGAATATGCGTTTGGTTTCTTATTTGAGTTACTTCATGGCTTTTGATATTTCACCATTCTTCTTTACAAGAAGCAGACGGCACCAATGTCCACTCCAAACTCCTGGTCTTCACCACCGATGTCCATAGGGGCAATGTCCACAATAGGAAGACGTGAGGTCTTTGACGATTTGTACTCAATTACAGTTTTGCCCCATTTCCCAGTGTGTTTCTGTTGGAGAAAGGAGAGGCAATGTTCTGTTACGACACGCAACAGGCAAGAGAGTCTGTGCGAAGCTCTCCTGGAGCCAGGCACCCAGCAGGCTCGCGCAGTAAACATATGCTGGCCCGTCAGCGTGTCAGGCAGTGGCAGTAAAGGTACCCGCCAACAAACGGCAAATTATGATGGATCTGAGGGAGGGGGAGCTCACCGTGCAGCCGTCCTCCAGAACACTGTAGGCAAAGCGGCTGTTGCCCTCAGCACGGATCTCCACCTCGTTAGAGCCCTGTAGCAGCAGGGACCTCCTCAGGTTGCCGGTGGCGTGGTCCAGGTAGGCCACACTGTTGCGGCAGTGGTAGGTGATGTTCTGTGAGGCTTCGTTGGAAAGCAGACGTAGGAACGTAAACTGGATCTCGGCAGCATTGGCTGGTAGGTCCTCACCGCCATAGCTGAACTGCAGGGGGAGCCAGTGAGAGTTTGTGTTTTACTGCTCATGGGGGAAAAATACTGAACAAAATACTGGATATGAGGTTTGTATTTAAATTGGATATTATACGATAGGCTTTATTAGCGTCGCCAAGCTCTACTTACACGGAAGCCTCCATTCATTGTCTCTCCAAACCAGACGTGTTTGCGGTCTTTAGTCTTGCTTGACCACCAGTTTTTGCGTGGGATGCTGCGACTATTGGGGGAGACACAGGTCTCACCTGTCTCTAGGTTGCAGAAAACCTTAATGGCGTCCGAGGTGCAGCCAAGGTTGGGGTCAATCCAGTAATTGCCTGGAAAAGTGAATCGTTATGACTATGTAACATGTTTGCAAGACAAATGCCGCTGAAGTACGTTTGATTTTGTTTACTTTGGTATTTCCTCTGTCTCCCCACTCACCACTCTTCCAGTCAGGGTAGCTCAGTTTAATATCCCTGCAGGTGCGTGCTGGGTTCTTCCTGGAGCCATCTGGGCTCATGATGTTCTCAATATGGCCGTTAATTGACTTGAGGGTGGCCTCCACCTCTATGTCATGCTCTCGCAGCGGGCTGGATGCATCATCTGCCCTGATGTACCTCAGAGGATCTGGGCCCTTTTCTTGGGAGAAGCCTGCGAAGGCAGACATGTCGATGCCAGGTCCGGGGGGGCCGGGGGGGCCGGGAATGCCAGGAGGTCCAGGAGGACCCTTACAAAGTAGATTAAGAGACAGTGTTAAAGCCAGTATGAGAGAATGCTGAATGTTTTTTTTTTTTTTAATCAATTTGCCAAGTTCATGAAACAATCTGAACAAGAAGAATGTAAAACAGCACAGGCAGGATATCTCAACTCACAGTGGCACCATTCTCTCCCGTACGTCCGCGAGGTCCCACAGGACCAAGAGCACCTGGTAATCCGTTCGCTCCATCCTTTCCTTGGGGTCCGAGAGGACCGGGAGCTCCCTAGGAAGGTGCCATTTTCATAGCTTACATCTACAGCCATTATCAAAGAAACAAGAAGTGATTATAAGAAAGACGGGGAGGTCCATCCACTCACCCGAGCTCCGGCAGGACCTGTACGGCCAATTACACCCAGCTCACCAGGAGGACCCTTTTGAAGACAAACAGGAAATGTCAGTAAACAGGAAGGCATTTCACAAACATCATTAAATTTAACAGAGACCAAAAATATAACAATTGCAGCAGCAGATCCTACAACAACAGATCAATGCTACTCACAACAGAGAAGAAGTAAAACTGGAGTCAGATTAAAATAATGCTATATCCATCACTGAACTCAGAAATACAGAAAAATTACTGTGGGGTGGGGGGGTTTTCCCTAAGTCCCCCACTCACTACTCTTCCAGTGAGGAACACAGACTAGCAACATGCAGGTATTTTGTTGAATGGTTGAACTGAATTACGTGCTTTTAAAAACATGAACAGGACAATATAATTGCAAGCATGAGACAAAACAGATGTAATATAACAGAAGAACAAGGTGCGCGCTGCTTGAATAATATCTCTAATACAGACTGTCCCTGACTTACAAGTGGGTTCCCTTCCGACAGACAGGTGATACCTCAGTATGGACGTATGTTGGAATAGGACAGTCGCGCTGACTTTTGGTGTGTTAACGCGCCTGGGAGATGCGTGTGCAGCTGGTCCCTAAGAACAGCTCAGGGGAGCAGGTGACTTACGGGAGGTCCAGGCAGACCTTGCAGGCCGGTGAATCCGCGGTGTCCCTTCAGTCCTCTCTCACCTGCCTCACCGACCTCACCCTTGTCTCCACGGGGGCCTAGAGGGCCCTGGAAAAAAGATCAAATCAACTCTGCAAGATTTGTTTTACCAAAATGAGTCCACATATTATATTCCCCTTTTAAATAATGGTTGTATTTCAAAAATTACAAAATATGCACCGGCTGAATATTTGTGGAGGCAAAGTTATTGTGCAGATATTCTATGAAAAAGATGATGATATGATCTGACCATGTGGGGGCGGGTTAATATGTGCGAAGGACATGGTGTCTGTTTGTGACCAGTGTGTGTAGCTTAAGAGGGGAGCACATGAGATGTGAGGGGGGGCACTTTCACTCACAGCCATCCCTCTGGCCCCGGCCGGGCCGGGAGGTCCTGCTGGGCCTTGGGATCCCTGTGAGGCAGAAGGTGCGAAGAAAATGGGAGAAAAACATAATAAATACATAATATTAACAAAACCTCTTATTTGGCAAATTAACTACTTATTTGGAATCCTGCAGGAATCCATCAGACACTGATATCATACATTCATGGATGATAAAACAGTTTGTCAAAATAATATTCGTATATTCAGCAGGTCTTCATAGCATGTTTGCAGACTTGGAGTTATTTCTCAGTTATATTTACAAAATATACACTCACAGCCTCTCCTCTGTCTCCCTGTTTGCCCAGAGGGCCAAGAGGACCAGGGGCACCAGGGGCACCGGGGGCACCAGGAGCACCAGCAGGACCTGTGTTACCACGCTCGCCCTGCAGGGGGGTAAAAGACACGAAATGAAGTCTAATGCCAGGACAGTACTGCTATTTCTTATGCTTCTGAAATATATCTGTGGCCAATTGTTAGGTGCCTGGTTTAATCGATAGGTAACTAACTCATAATTTCAATATGAAGTGAACCACAATATTAGTATCATAAGAACATAAGAAATTTACGAGTGGAGGCCATTCCCACTACCTTGCAGGTGGAAGGATATTCTCACCTTAAGTCCAGCAGCCCCATCTCTTCCAGGAGGTCCATCTATACCAGAGTTGCCCTTTCAAGTTAAACAGAAGCAGCAGATATCAGATTACCCACCTTTTATTGTCTCATATACCTTTAAGCTGCTGATTCATGAAGAATTTGTATTTTGAACTCTGACCTCTCGCCCAGGTTCACCAGAAGGTCCAGTCAAGCCAGGAGGTCCAATGGGACCAGGTGGGCCACGTTCACCAGGATTGCCAAGCCCTCCCTGCTTCCCAGGTTCACCCTACAGAGGCAAACACTGGTCTCAACCCGGCCAACACGTTCACCAGCACAGACCTTCTTCATCCGCCATTTTGTTTCTAAAATAAATTTGGTTTCTCAAGTCCTTTTAAGACTTTTCTCTAGTTCTTGACTGAATGATTATTTCATCAGGACTGTGCTGCCGTTCTTTATGTGCATTAAAAAAAAAACTCACAGAAGACCCAGGGAGACCTGGGAAACCTCTTTCACCACGTTGCCCAGGGAGACCCACGATTCCACGAGATCCAGCCAGACCTTGGGGACCTGAAGGGCCAGAAGGTCCCTGAAAAAAGGGTTAGGTAGGTTGCAGCAGGGCAAGTCTTGGGTTTCAGTTACTGGAAATTGACAAGTCAGGTATTTTATGGGATGTTATCTTTCTACTGGTGTGATGCGAACACATGAGGGCTTTCTGTTTTAGTCTACTGGATGACGACAGTCTGAAGGTCACGGTCCAGGAGCTGTAAACTCACGAGGGGCCCGTCCGCTCCAGGCTCGCCCTTCTCCCCAGGAGGCCCAGCTGCTCCACGCAGGCCAGCCTCTCCTGGTCTTCCTGGAAGACCAATGTCTCCACGAACACCCTTGGGTCCATCTTTACCAGCAGAGCCAGCAGGACCAGCAGGGCCGGGATTACCCTGAGCAGAAGCGAAAGGAAACAGTCACACACACTGAATCGAAACACATATGATGAAATTAACTTCTGTCTAATAAAGATGAAAATATTAATCAGTATGCAAATATCAAAACCATCTATTTATATAATACTTAACTGCATGATTTTTATTCAAATTATGTATTATTATAATAACATAACAATATGTCATTATAATTGAAGTTGGTTCTTGTTTGACACTGTACAGTCATTAAGACAAACTGGACAGTTACACTGTTTTTATTCATTTTACTTGTCAATGAGAGAAAAATATGTAAAATGTTAAATATTCATGTTGCCAATATGCAACTTTTGCATAAATTGAGAGCCGTATTGAGAGCCTATATATAGCAGGCATTGTTAAAAATTGTTATATATAATTGTTATATTCATTATATAGTACTAATAGCAGCATAATTATCATTACTGTTATTATTCTTATACCTTTTGATTGTAGTGGTTTTATATTTACTACACTCACTTATTATTTTATATGTACTACAACTTTACCTTACTTATTATTCGAAACATGCATAGTCTATATTTTGACTGTCGTTACTGTTGCTTCAAAACAGTTCAGATTGATGACAGAACAGTGTGGTCCTTCCACAAGCAACACAAAGTGCACAAGGATGCATCGAGAGACAAGCCGCAAGTCCCAACTGCAGGATGCTGTATTCGGGATACATGCCCAGAACAAAGCAGGACTTCCCGAACAGAGAGGTAGGCTCTAGCTGTGACGGCATGGGACTTACACTGGGACCTGGTGAGCCGACTCTCCCAGCAGCTCCAGGGAAACCAGTTACACCCTTTAGGATAAAGAGGTTTGTAAGAGAGTTGGGTCGCAATGCTGAACTCCAGTCAGTTCATCAGAAACATTAGGCTTTAAATATCAGCCTTAAAATACTTCCTCCTGCAATCTTAAGTAAAGACAAAGACATCATTGTAGAGGAAATCTGACATGCTTTCATAAATTTGGTTAATGAGAAAAGTTCCTAAAAATGATGTGGCTGTTATCTATCCGCACTTTCTTTGTTAACAGTGTGCAAATAATGTGGAAAAAGCTGAAGTGACTCACAGGGGCACCTTGAGCACCGCGGGCCCCCTTGAGACCAACTAGACCGGTGGGGCCCTGAATTAAAGGAGAAAACTCAGATTAGCAACATTTCCCAGGCTATTTAACATGCATGATTGAAATCCACTGCTAATGACAAAATGGGCAGCAAAGATAAGATAAAATGAACATTATTGATCTCAGGGAGGAATTTCTCGAAGGTCCACACTGAAGCTTCTTGTCACCAAACTAAAGTCAGTAGAAAATTACCGGAGGTCCTGGGGCTCCTGAGGGGCCCTGAGGGCCGTGAGATCCAGCATCACCCTTCTGGCCAGAATCTCCTTGCTCACCCTTGGCTCCAGGCTGCCCATCTGCACCCTAGTGGTTGAGAAGAACCGGTCATTTCACATGTGTGGTTTCAGTAACACGACCCAGGTTTGGGGGAGTTCATGACGGACATTTAGCGCTGAAGAAAACAAATGCTAAATATGCTAAATACAAAGAATAAACAATGCTTTACTCAATTTAAGGCATTTGTTTGTCAACAATGTTCAGTTACATAGGGAAAATGCCACCTAATGACTATTTACAAGTACATTTTCTAGATAAAGGTGTCTACAGAATAAGTACATGTTAAAGGAATCTCTAATTTCGTCAAAGTTAGGCTTCTAGTCGCCTCCTAAATGATTCTCCTTAAAGAGTTCTGATATCTCTCATCCCATGTTGTGCTGAATAAAAGCGGTTTTAGATTGATGAATGTACATCGTGAAAGGAGTCAATGAATCAACACTCACAGGGGGACCAGCAAAGCCTGTTGGGCCTGGAGGGCCATTCTCGCCACGATCTCCCTGAAAGGGCAGGAAACAAAGAGATGTGGAAACACGGAAACACCCTGGAATGCTGCACACTAGCGGTAATATAAGTTGATTTCTCCTGCATTATTAAAACCATTTATTTACCACACATTGACCATTAATGTAAATGATCGTCCATGGCGGAGGCCGACCTGCACTCTGTGGCATGGGTAAAGCTTACTGTCCTTCCCACAATGAAGTGAAACACTGGCTAACCCCTACTTAAAAATCTGTACATTCCGGTGGTTGTGTAGCTCTGATGTCGCCACTGCCAAAAACCTTGAGCCACAGAGCAAACGCACAGGACACCGGGCGTGACGTTTATTTTTCAGATAAGAGGCATTGTCTGCTGTCATCCATTCACACAAGCCTACTAGGGAAACCAGCAAATGGACAAATAACAGACTTTGCTGACTAGAAAGTGGTAGAACACCAGTGTAAATCAAATCCTAGGATTGAATTAAGCCGTCATTCACATATCTTACGGAAACCTTTGAATTTCAAGGTAACAATACTATAGCACTACGAAGTCAGGGATACAATGTGAATTATTTCAATTTCAGGTTACACACAGTGCCTTTTACACGGACTGCAGTGACTTACAGGAGCACCGCGGGCCCCAGGCAAGCCAGAAGGACCGGAGGGACCAGATTCACCCTGAAACGGATATCAGAAAAAAACAGTCATATATATAACATTAATCCACCAAAAAGTTTCATCACAAAAATCAGTTGTGATACGAAGCCTCACCTTTATACCGTTAGGGCCTGCTGGACCAGGAGGACCGATAGGACCAGACAAACCCTAAGTGAGAAAAAGACACAAACATAGGTGAGTAACTCCATACCCCATATACCAGATAAATGTATGATAACACACATGCGTATTTAAGATTCCGTACATTTAAAGAATGTAAAATCATTATTTAATAAAACTCCTCAATCAATCACTTAATTAATTATGGAGATGATGCAGTGTCGACTTGACAGATCAGCTACTCACCCTCGCTCCGTCTTTTCCTGGGGCACCTTCAGGTCCTTTCTCACCATTGTCACCCTGCAGGATAAACCAGCATAATTAGTCCACAGTGTTACAGCATATAGCATTATAAAGGGTCATTATAACCACAGTACCGAAGCCAATAGACTGACTATCGTTTAACGTACAAAGACGAGCTGTGATATATGTAAGTGAATTAAGGATGTACTAGTGTCCAGGCTAGAGGGTGTTTGTCACTCACTCTGTCTCCCTTAGGTCCACTTATCCCGGAGGTACCCCTCTCTCCAGGCATGCCTTGGAGGCCTGGGGGTCCTTGGGCACCGGGGGGGCCACCAGGCCCGATAGCTCCCTGGAAAAGAAGGGAAACCCTGTAAAAGAAGGATACCAGCAACCGAACTACACAACAGCCTGTGAAACAGCATGGATTACAATGGATTACAATAGATTACAATAGATTACACTACAGACATCATGCTTCCTCATAGCCTTATGCAGGTCATGTGTTAGCAAAGGAGGTTTTGGGTAACATTTCGCTCCAGTCTGACAGATGTCTGATGTCTAAAGTCACCATGAAAAACCAGGCTACACTCTAAACTTAACCAAGGAAGCTTCTTGTGTTATTGAAAAGCTTCTGCACTCTGTGCAACTAATAAAGAATTTCCTGCAGTGTTTGTGCTTCTATCATTGTGGTAAAGCTTGTGTAATTGTAATAAATCACTATTTTTGCCCTGCCTGAAATATTTCACCAAGCTGCTGCTTACATTAAGTTCCATTTTGAATACAGAACAACATAAATGTCCCCTGACCTCAGTACCAGGTCAGAAACTATTCTTATAGTTAATCACGGCAATGACACATTCATCATTCGGAAATGAGTTTCTGGATGAAATGTTTACAAAACTGCAGTTACATAGTTAGTAATTAAATACTCTCCACAGACACAGAGTGCTTCACATTTTAAAACTGGTACATAAATACATTTATAGAAATGAGGCTAAAACCAATAAAACAAAGGACAGTCACAAAGTGCATCATAAAAATAAAATACAAAAATAAAAAATTAAAATCCCCAGGGATACACCAGTACTGAATTGCTGGGGTAAAAAGGCTCATTTAAAAATGAGATTTCAGCAGGTTTTTAAACTTATCAGCGTCTACAGACCGCAGGGATACTGGAAGAGGATTCCAAAGCCTGGGGGCAACAGCTGTACCCCGGGTCACCCAGGTCCTTAAACTTCTACAAGGGACTGTTCAAAGTCCCTGACTGGATGACCTAAGGGACAGGCTCACCGTGACAGTGTATAGAACAGGGGTCTCCAACTCTGGTCCTGGAGAGCTGCTATCCAGTAGGTTTTCTATCCTACCTGGCTTCTGATGAGCCACACCTGCTCCTGGTATTTACCTGAGAACTATTGTGGCTCATCAGAAGCCAGGTAGGATAGAAAACCTACTGGATAGCAGCTCTCCAGGACCGGAGTTGGAGACCTCTGGTCTGTGACATATTCTGGAGTCTGGCCCTGCAGGGCTCTATAAGTTAAAGACAGGATTTTAAAAAGAACTTTAAAAGTTATTGAAATTGAATGTATAAAGCAACATAGGGTGCTTTCACACTGCAGGAACTTTTTTCAAGAACCAAAACCTTTTTCCAGAATGAGAATCTTGTGTTACGTTCACACTGCAGGAACTAGGTCTGACAGTAGTTCCTCAAAGGCAGTGCCAGAGCCCTTTTTCAGTCCCTACTCCAGACTAGGTACTTTTCATTGGAACACAAACTACTGGGGAGGTGCTTACAGCAATAAACCTGCTTATTGATTGGCTGAGCACAAGCACCTTACTTGGGGAACAAAGAAAGAAGTTTTCAAAAGATTTGAAAAAACAGAAATATTTCTGTATCTCAATCACATTTAATGCACCAACGAAAACATTTTTTGCCCGTGTCTCCATATTTCTGGATTGGAAAACGTGATCGCTAACCAATATACTTTTTTCTAATACTATCAGTGTCCGTGGGATTATGTTACATCTTTTTTTTCTGTGGAACATGAACGATCGGTCAGCTATCCTGATTTAATAAGAATTATAAATGTGTCAGAGGTCATAGAAATAAAGTATTAATAACAGGCTCTGCCCCATTTTGATTCTAATCGATCCCTCCAGTAACTAAAAAATAACTAAAAAAAACAACTTGTTCATCCTCCACTGTTCTGGAGTGACGGTGTAGTTTCATATATAATTATGTGTGAAGTTTAACCTACAAAATGTTTGCGTCTCCCATGCTTGTTTGGGTTCCTGTTCCGTTATGCAGTGTGAAGGCGAAGAACTGCAAGACCAGGAGCTATGAAACTTCCAGGTGGAGACAGCCCAGGAACTTCTATACCGGCACCAGGGTACAGAACTCCGGTGTGAAAGTGCCTATAGTTTATGGGACTGAAGGTAAGAAAACGCACGGAGAAGCACGGTGCTCACCTTAGGTCCATCAGTTCCTGCACTCCCGGGAAGACCGCGTGGTCCTTGCAGACCTTGGGGTCCAACTGTACCTCTCTCACCTGGGAAGCCTCGCTCACCCTGTATGAGGGGAGACCAGGCCACAAAAATGACAATGACTGAGGGGGCAAAGAGAACCGCAGAGTCCCCAGCAGATAATACACAGAACCAAACATTACGTCTGTAAGAACCAAAAACCTTACCCTGGCTCCAACCACACCAGGAGCTCCTCCCTCTCCAGGGAGACCCTGCATGAGGACAGGAATTTGTTACGCGTCGTACTGTTACTGCCATCCCATAATATTATCCATTGAGATCTGAGGGGACAGGATCAAAAGCAGACCCGTAACATCACAATAAAAGAACAGCTGATCCTTTTAGGACCTTACCGGTTCCCCAGCCTTGCCTGCTTCACCAGTGGCGCCAGTAGGTCCAGGCAGACCCTACGCAGAAATACAAAATAGAACTTTTTTCTTTTCTATTGTGTAAAAATTATTTTGGCTATTACTTATTTGCCTTCTTCTGGTTACGCTGAGTTTCACGCCATAGAAAACAATTTATCCATGTTACACCATGTCACAGCACAGTACATTATGGGAAGCATGGATGACAGCGAGTATTTAATCCCCTGTTTTCATCTGATTAAATTCACCTGCTGAGGGGCCTTTAAGCTGATAATAATAGGTAACTGTATATTCTATGCTAAAGGTAAATCTGAGTCGGCATGTAAGACTCCTTCAAAATAGTCGGCCGATAAAATCCCCATCACTTTGTCGTATCCCCAAGTCACATGGTTTTGTCCATTGCTTTCCCTGAAGGAAGCATTGTGCATTTCCTGGCAACACATTTAAACAAGCAGGATTTATTTGACTGGTATTTGTGACAGTAACAATAAATATCAAGTCTTGTGTTTCTGCAGGCTGAGTAAGCAGCAAATCCACACTGAAAATAGGACTAGTAACCGCAAAACTATTTATAGCCAGAGTAACCCTAACCAATGAACTAATTAATCACTATACAGTTTATATTTTTAGACTTACAAAAATGGGCTGAAACTGGAGGGATAATCTGTTTTTACTGAGTCCAGTAAACTTGCTTATTCCTTTAATAAACTTAACCTGGAACTTTCGCCCCTACTGGCCACTGGAGAATTATTCTGCTCGCCATTTATTTCGAAACATTAGACCAGGGATGGGTAACTGGCAGCTTCCATTTTTCTTCCTGGCCCTTTCGCTGTAAACAAGTATTAAATGTATGTTTTATAAACAAAATAACACTTTGAAATAAATACGAGCGCATCATGCTGCCTGACCACTAGGAGGAGCTGGACACCAGGTGGGGTGAAATGAGAATTCAGCATGAATGATGCCTTCTTCCCCAAGTCAACTGCCACCCAAGAATCAGCGACAGATATTTATGTCTTTATGTCTTCAGTACTTCTTTCTGTTTTCTGCTGGAAGTTGTATTTTATCTGGTGTGTTTTAAAATCTCTTGGTTAGATGTAGGCTTGGGCAGTATTATGGTAGCAAAATTAGATACCGCCCAAGTCTACTTAGACAGCTTGTGTACTCTGCATAGATCATGCTGTGTTTACTCTTTCTCCCTTGTGTACATTTTACATTGTACAGTGTTGTACAATAATTTGGCGCCATTTTCAAACTAAAAGTTGATTTCTTGCATACAACATACAAGCCTACGTGTGCCTATGCATTTTTGGTATTTCATGCTCATTTCAGATGCTCTGCAGCCTAACTGTAGGGTTCAGTTCTAAATAAATTACATTACAAAATAAATGCTATTAAAAGTTTTATATTGCTTGTTAGTGCTGAGCCAATACTGGAGTAGTTAATCACTCAACAAATCTGACTGGCCCCATCACAGCTGTTAATAAATCGCACGGCCCAACTTTAGTCTAAAGTTACCCATCACTGAGCTAGATGTAAGTTCTTTTTTAAGAGCTCATCTTGATTGAAGTTTTGTTGTCTCTCAGTCCTTTTGATTTACACTGTTCCCTAACTCTTGCATGCATTCTCTGGTTTTACTGGACTTTACCCTCACAAAAGTAGCAGTCAGCAGTAAGATTATGAAACACATCACAGCTTAAAAAGATTTTCCTGCTGATCTTTTGTGCTCACAAGGAAAAAGGTACTTCTTGATACCTCAGTTTTAACACAGTTAAATGGCACGACTAATTTAGACGTATTCCATCTCGCCTATAACCAAAGATGACTACATAACAAAAGGCATTTCTATGGGTCGCATAACCATCCACTTTTTATAACTGCTTATTCTATTCAGGGTCACGAGGGCGTCCAGAGCCTATGGGTGCAAAGGCAAGGAACAACCTGGGATGAAACCCACATGCGAACGCCACACACATGGAGCCATGGCAGAGATTCAAACTGGGGTCCCAGAGGTGTGAGACGACAGTGCTAACCACTGCACTACAGTGCCCCCCTCCCCCAGGCATGAGGTACAGTAAAATACTCCTCTGGTCAAACTGATTGAAATAGTGGCAATATTAAAGACAGGATCCCTCTTAATATTTGCTTAGACTACGTGCACTGAGGTTCACCCTTGTGCTGTTTCCAGGTTACAGCATCCAACACGTACCTGGAAGCCGGGGGGTCCTTGCTGTCCCTGCTCTCCTCTTTCTCCAGCTGGTCCCTGTAACAAAGATGCATCATCAGCAATGACTTTCTCAACAGGAGTGACAAGGTGGTCACATGGTTTCACCTTAAGTACAGAAGGAAATCTCCTCTCATCGTCACAATGTGATAGGTCAACTTACTACAGGCCCGAGAGGTCCAGTAGGTCCAGTCTCACCGTCTTTGCCTGGCAGACCCTATTGAGTGAGGATTGAAAAATCAATTAATCTGGGCATTAATCTGGAGCCAGCTGTCTCATATCTAACTGTGGTGTTATTTTTAACTTTAGAAGCTTGGTTGGCAATGAGAAAACACTATAGTGCTGAATATAATACACGTTAAGTAACCAATCAGGAAAAGAAATGTATAAATCTGTAGGAAGAGGTCCTTACCCGAACACCTGGGGACCCAACCAGCCCCTTCTCTCCTGGTTTACCGGGCTCACCCTGAGGAGGAACATTATTTTGCTTAGAAATCGTCTGTCTCTTACTTAAGATCTTAAACTAAAGGTGTGCTACAGTAAGTGTAGTGTTCATATACAGCAAATATTTAACATTCCTTTATGGCTGGACAGGCCTTTCTCAAGAGTCCAGAAGTGCCGTGCTGGTTCGGCCAGCCACACCTCGCACAGAGGAATACTCACATGGGATCCTTTGGGTCCAGGGAATCCCATCACACCGGGCTGGCCGCGAGCCCCCAATGGGCCAGGGGGTCCTGGGCGACCGTCCTCACCTGGGACTCCCTGTAGGGGGCAGTCAGGAGCACCTCGAATCTCTACTAGAATTTAGTGCAGTGACTGTTTCCAGAAAACGTAAAACAAGCAAAGGGCTATCTAGGGGTATGATAAACATACTACAAAACAGGCACTTTCTGAAGGCCTGACAGTTGGCCTGAAATTAATACTCACCGTGGGCCCAACTTTGCCCTGAAGACCAGCATCACCAGGGCGACCAGTGAGTCCCTGTAAGCAAAAACAGACAGTAAATAGACATGCCTACTAATTCCACCCTTTCAATGTTTGGCTATTATTTAGTTAAATAAAGAGAGAATGGCTGGTAAATATTCTATGCTGCACAGGTATATTTTGACTCTACATTACATGTGTTATGTGTTGTGTTATGTGTTCACAGGCCTTAGATTCACCCAATGAGTCTCATTGAGAAACAACCAAAACTGAAAACGACTTATCGATCTTGCTCACAAATACCACCATATTAGTGTAATTAAAGAGTTTTCCGGCGAAGCCACACAGAAAGTCACAGAACTCACTCTGGCACCAGGCAGCCCAGGTTCTCCGGCACGCCCTGGGTCACCATTACCACCTTTGGGCCCAGTAAGTCCAGGGACTCCCCGGTCACCTGGAGCACCCTGAACAAAACAAGAGCAGGGTGACTGCAGCAGACAGCCGCTCTGAAGCCTGAAGCCTCAACAAAAGACAATAATGTTGCCAAGCACTGAGGTCAGATGGTCCATGCAGGTGGTACTACAGTTATCATAAAACACATACACAAATATGGCCAAACACACATCATGCACTATATAAACATGCCAGTATCTGACACATATCATATCTGACACAGTCCAGCTTTTAGCATGACATAAATAAGAGCAATAAAAATATATTTAAATGTGCTGTGTAGAAGACACAACCACACGTTCCATTTCTCCAGATTACTAGCATAATGACAAATGCCACCAGCCAACAGGTGAAACTGTTTACTAATATTTTATGGTTAATATCTATTGAATAAAAGGACAACATTTTTGGTAACTGAAGAGATATATTGTGGTGGATTCTGCAAGTGTGGTAACGGTTTAACAGAAAAAACTGCCTGCGGTGTGTTACAGTACAGAAGGTCATTCTTCTGCAGTTTGTAAGGGGCATGTGATTGTAACAGCAGAGAACACAGACTGGTAGACAGGGAACAGCTAGAACGGCTGGAAAGCATTACAGACGAGTCATTAATCAGGTATTTTACTTTATTACCCACCTTAGCACCTGCCACACCATCCTGACCTGGGAAACCACGGTTACCTGGAGCACCCTAGAACGGCCAAGAGAGACAAAGCAGCAACAGGGCAAACATAAACACATTTATTTAAATGTTTAAGCATGTGAAGATTGGGAGTAGATGTTTCTGGTAACTAAAAATTATTACGGTATCGAGAATTGTTGTTATGTCACCTTTGATTCAATTTGCTTATTCGCATATCACACATATGTTTAGTACACTATAAAGCTACAAATGTACAGATGGCAAATATGTGGTCTGATATAATCACTGATGAGCAAACTCTTAATTAAGGGCTTGCCCCAGGCATAAAGGTCAGTTCTCCACAGAAGCACAAAAGAACAGATTCATGTAACTACATCAACCACTGCGTCGCTATGATAAAGATTACAGATCTATAGAGAATGTTTTTTGCAGACACGTCAGCACTGTACACACTCTCTCTCCGTGAGGTCCAAGTGGACCTGCTGCCCCAGGTTCTCCTCTAGGTCCTCTCTTGCCCTCCTCTCCTGCTGGACCTGGGGCACCTTGGGGACCCACAGGACCCTAAAGGAGAAACACAAATATGTCACATCACCGAACAACTCGATGCGTCCTTCCAACAAACGAGTGGACGTGTGTGGAAAATGGTTCATGTTTCAGAGAATGTGTTAAATGACAAAAGAAAATAACTCACAAGCTCTCCTTTGGGTCCAGCTTCTCCCTTGAATCCTGGGACACCAGGGTCACCCTAAATGGATGCAAGGCATCGCTCATTACATATGTATCATCTATTTTTCACCAGAGGGAAAAATTTTACATTAAAGATCAAGGTGATGTATTTTTTTTTTAAATGACTTGATTTTCACCATCTGTAGTTTAATCAGGTTGCAAATTCAAAGTGGACAATAACAGATGATGTATTCTTCAGAATCACAAACTATGGAAAACTGTAAAACTGGAAGTTTTAGAAGCAAGTAGCATTTTTGGATAAAATGACTGCTGGGCAAATGAAACACATAATGCAGTTAGCAACTCCCCCGAAATAGACAATTCATTTGATCGCCTTCTTAACGCTATCATGGAGACGGAACCTTACATGCTGTCCTTTGGGTCCAAGAGGTCCTGTTGATCCCTGTGGCCCTGGGGGCCCTCGGGGGCCAGGGAATCCAGGGGCCCCAGCAATACCAGGGGCACCCTGCAGATGGGAAACAGAAACAGAGCATTATTGGTACTTTGTAACAGGTTAAAAGTGACTCGGTATGAACTTAGCTAATGCATGGGCCACTTTTATTATTATTATTATTAAGATCAATATCTGACATAAACTTCAAATGAAGTGCTAGATAAGATCATGATTTAGGTGGGGTTACTTACTGAAGAGCCTTTGGCTCCGGGTATTCCATCAGTACCGGGGTTACCCTGGCAGGAAAAGGCAGAGAATAATCCTTGGGGGAACTGAAATCCTGTCGTTTATATTTTTATGCTAAGCTGCTCTAGTTTCATACTGACATTCTACTATTGATCACAATGATTAGTTGATCTCTTTCTTTCTTTCATAAAAGCACCCTTACCCTTCCTGTTTACGTGGCGTATGTTTCCCATCCGTAACAAGGTACAAGCTTACATATTTTATACAATCATGACGAACATTCTGATCTTTCATAAAGAGGTCAAACTCACAGGTCATCTGACAGTCCAGGAACCAGGCCTGTACAGTTACAGTTTACGTGCTGATCTCAGCTATTGTTGGTTCGTTATTATGCTATTTCCTGCTTATTTAAGCATTTTTAATGTCCGCAGTCCACATCGGCTCTGTTCAGGTTTGCGTTCCATGGATTTTGGTTCTCTCTCTGTTCCAAAAACATTACTCACAGATGCTCCAGCCGGGCCAGGTGATCCTGGGGTCCCTGCCTCTCCACGGGAACCTGGCGGACCTTCTGCCCCCCGAGTCCCTACAGGACCGGCTTCACCCTGTTAACAGGCACAACACTCATTCATCCATAAGAGCGCTGCGCTGTTCGGTCTGTCTGACAGCATCCAGCTACCAAACAATCAGTTCATTCTGTGCTCAGTCACCCAGTGTTGGTCACATACAAAAAGGTAATTCACTCATGGTTACTTGAAAGATGATCTTAAATTATACAAAATAAACTTTACATACTGAACCACATCTGTTGCAGTAGCTATACCGCACCGGCCTTCCACAGAGAATATAACAGGTTTGTGTTCATTCAGCCCAAAAATCTTTCTGACAGGTTGCTGTGGTAACAAGGCCGTTACAAGGGCAGCGGTGTTCGACGGAGGAATAACATGGTACTTCTAATAACGGTGTGTCTAATCATAAAGTAAAAGGGAAGTGTGACCTTGAGAGGCTTTCACTCTGTTTCTTTGCTTCTTCTTTCAAGTCACAAAAATAAATAAAAACAGCATGTTCTGAAAAGCTGTCTGCTAAGAAGATACATACCTTAGCACCCGAAGAACCAGGAAAACCTGGAGGTCCAGCAGAACCAGACGGACCCTACGGTGGTGGAAGCAATGACAATGAGGGCATAGTCTGTCTGCTGGAATGACCCTTTCTTCAACGATCTTTCAATTAAAGCATACATGTAGCATTTACAGGTAATACTGCAATGTAAAGGAAATGGAACATTGAATTATTAAAGGGAATTATTACATACAGGAGGGCCAGCGGGACCAGGCAGTCCATCATTACCACGGGCTCCCTAAAAAAAGAGATAAATCGGTGACAATGACAATGAAGATCAGCCATTACACAAGAACATTGGAAAACAGGAACCTGAATGTCCACGGTCAATGCAGGGCATCGGCAAATCAACTGAATTTAAGTTAACCAATAGTAGCAAAGAAGTGCTGCGGAGTGCACAAAGCCTACATGTGTCAAAAGAACATTCTTAAGCCTCATACCATCTTAGAGGCTTAATACCACATCAAATGCTTTTGTCATTTGTAATTACAATAAGATATTAGCTGCCGGCAAAAGTCTGAAGACTTGGTGAGGCTGATGTTAATTTAACGGAGGAGTAAGTGGGGAGGATGAGGAAGGTGCTGAATCAGAAACTTTATTGTCATTATACAAAGGTACAACAAAACATTGTGTGCAGTCCCTTGCAGTGAACACGACTTAAATCTTATTGCAAACTGTCGGCACACTCCTGTCACCGGCCTATAGGCTTGGAGTGTTGAAGAATGAGGGGCGTGTGTGAGACTCACAGCAGAACCAAGAGCGCCAGGTCGACCTCTCTCTCCGGGCAGGCCGCGAGGACCCTACAGACACACAGAACCGAGAGTGACTGGAGTCAGCACATTAATCAACAATAATTAACAATAACACATCATACTACAATCATTTGGCTATGATCCAACACACGTCAAGTGACATCATATTTAGGCAAACACACAGTTTAACTTGAACTGTTCTCTGACAAACACGGATGTGAAACGTGGACCATTGCATTTTTCATACATTTCAGTGTAATGGAATATCTGGCCTTTGGGACTCCGTTTTACGTCCATACAATACGCTTGTGCACTTACCATTGGTCCAGAAGCACCATTTTCACCAGGAGCACCAGCCTCACCCTGGTGACATTAAAGGAAGCAAAGTCCGGTGAGAAGGGAGATTAAAGACTTTGTATAATATTTATAATAAATACTTCATTATATACAACTTTGATATTAAGAAGCATTGATTAATAAACCTGTGAACGCAGTGAAAGAAATCATGATTAGAGAGCGTAAGAGATTTTACATTCATGAGTTCACAGACCAGAGTTAAATACATTTGAAACGAGGAGTAACTGTAAGTCTGTGGGTAAATCAGGAACAGAAAACAGAGAAGCGGGAATATACAACTGGAATTCAACGTAGAAGCTATGACATCAAAGAACCTGATTGATGGAGTAAATAAACAGCACAGTAATAATAAACCAGAAATAGGAGGATTACAATAAAAAGACAAAAATGAGCAGACTGCTGAATAAAGAACAGGCTCGGTAGATGTATGAGGAGCAACAGAGTAGGTCAGGCAGGTGGCAGGAGAATGACGGAGCAGCGTCTAACCTTTGCACCTGCAGCGCCCCCTTCTCCTTTGGCGCCGTCAATCCCTGGGTGACCCTGTAAAAAGACCGGAACAGACCATTACTGAATTGTCCCGTGTCCTATCGCTACATCTCAGCTGCCTGATGGATATGTGGCATTTTAAAACAAAAGCAATTATTAGATGTGATTATTGCTGGCTAAAAAAGATCGGGATTGTTTTTTTTAAGTAAACCACAGCCCGGGGACTTACTCTGTGTCCCTTGATGCCAGGAAGCCCAGGAGTTCCCGGGAATCCTCGAGCTCCCTAAAGGCAAACGAACGGAAATGAAAAGTTGGCGGAGAAAGTGAAAGTAAGGAAAAGGAACATGGTAAAGATACGGGATGAAGCAAGAGCAGGAAGAATCTGCTCAATGGCAGGACTTAGGTGACATACATACTGCATGAGGTCACTGATGCCAAACGCTGCAGCACTGTTATTAGACATTCACCAGTGCTAACAGAGAGGTGGACCTATCAGCCTGGCTGAAAAAGGTCCAATTATTTTTAGAATTTAAGGAGACTTTGAAATTGTCTCTAGACACCAATAGGATTACTTAGATTGCTTATTATTACTTGCATATTCATTAATATGCAGGGGGAAAATGCCTAAAAAATTGGGTTTTATGGGGAAGTTAAAATTGTGTCTTTCTACTATTCAGGCCAGCAAAGTGTGCAGTGAAGACCCATTACATAATTATGTAGAAAACTTATTTATCTTAATTTAATTAACTTAATTATCTTGCATAATACATCACACACACAAGACATATAAATGTTAACAAAATGAACGACACTGAAATAAAATACATTAAGATTAAATAAATGAGTGTGCAACAAACAAGTGAAAATCTTAGTGCAGAAGTACAGTTGCTGCCGGACGTTGGCGGTGTTTAACATCAGCGCTGACGCGTTACCTGGGGGCCGGGGGGGCCACGTTCTCCTGCCTTCCCAGGTTTGCCGGGATCTCCCTACAAAAGAAATTTGCTTCATCTCAGCGTCACTGGCAACGTAAAGATTACAAGTTTGTAATTACAATAAAAATTTGGTGAGAAATACTTGATGTGATTACATAAATTATTTGCTTGATGACTATTAATTGCTGCACGGGCTACAGCAATGTTTCTTTTATTTTTAAAGTACTACTGTGTGGTGCCCCAGTGGAACTGTGCTTAGCACACTTACTGTCTGATTTTCAAGTAAATAAATAAATAAATGAATAAATAAAAAAGAATACATGAATGAATGAATGAATGAAAGAGGATCAACCCTGTGACCCTGACCAAGTGGATGGATAGATGGACGGATGGGTGCAAAATAATAATTATAATAAAAGTAAACAGGGTAACACATGCTTGGGGAATAAAACACATGAGTTGTTTAATCTAAGAACATCATGCAATATTATTGTATTTCCAGCTACACAGCACTACAAATGAATTAAGTGGATACCCAATTATAATCATCGTTGCCATCACTTTCGCAACAAAATCAGTACAATCAATAAAACACTTTCAGAGATCCAGAGGAATGAAGAAAGCACAATGTCGTTGATGAGGACAATAAATTCATAACAAAAAATATGAATATATAACCCATAATCCTGCTTGCTATCAAGTATAATCTCAAAGGCAACCTAAATTAGTTCTATGACATTTTCTTTGATTAAAGAGGCTATGCAGAATCATGTGGAGACCCTATGACAGTCACCGAAAAGGTGAAAATGCTAGACATAAACAATGAATACGGATGCTGATGTCAGTAATACTCACATTATCTCCTGGTTTGCCTGAGGGTCCAGGGGCCCCTCGGGGGCCAATAGGACCCTGTGAAAAATAAGACAAAGCTGTGGAGTCAAACACTCAGCAAGGCCTTTACTTTTGTGGTGTTTATCAGGTCTGTCCTGAGTCGGCTTTGCCCTATGAACACTCAAAATAATTTGGAAAGGGAACAAAGTGAACGTGAAATATGTAATATAAGACATCTTTCTCTGGAAAGTGCTCCTAATTAGACTGTAACATTAGGTAATAAGTTAACAATAATAATAATAATAATAATGGTAATAATAATAATAATAATAAGCCAATATCATATATCAATGCATTTGCAGTAAATAGATTTTACAGGGGACCAGGAATTTGCCAACCTGTCCATACACTGACAAATGTGTCTTGATTAAGAAAAAAAAAACACTGTAGGCTGCATTTTTAAATATCATGTCTGTTGTGAAAATGCATTTTGATCAAAATGTCCATCAGAATTGGCCATGGTATTGAGCCCTGCTCTGGACCGATGAGGAGGGTGGTCTTTTTAACTCGCCGAGCTGCAGGGTGCCCTTTGTGTCACTGTGTGTCACTGCAACGCTAAGCAGTACTGACCGTTGCTCCAGATTCTCCAGTCTCTCCAGGGTTGCCTTGGAAACCTTGTGGGCCCTACAAAGTGTATGATGCAGGGTTACAGTCTGAAGAAAATATGAGCAGCTGACAAACAGTGCAGCGGTCTGGATATCAAGACTACTTTGCATGAAAAGGTCATTTTTCACCAAAAAGGGTTAAAGGGTTAAAGGGTTAAAGACAGTTATGGTTAAAGGTAACAGCACAGCTGTTAACGGTTTGGTGATCAGATATATAAAAGCTTCTTTCTGAGTGACCTGGCAAAACATCTGACACTTTCAAAACTCCGGAGCTCCAAGATCCCCGGTGGGATTTAACAGGAACAAGTGTACACTCTTGTGTGTGACCTTGTGGTGCAGGAAAAAGCACGTTGGTGTCCAAGTGCTCCCATGAATTCACTCAGTGTTCTCTTGGTGTTTACAGGAGTGAAAGGGTGAAAGACTCACTGGAGGGCCGGGGGGACCAGGAGGACCGCGAGGACCCATCGGGCCCTATGGAAGAAAGAAAGGTGAAGAGAAGAGGATATACAATAAAAAAAGACGATGGCATGTGTGTCAGTACAGAACGGGTGAGGACTGAGCTCTTAATACTGCTTAAAAGCCTTTATAAAATCAGCTTGGTCCTAAAATGATTATTTAAAAAATTGCATTCATTTTAAAATCTTTATGTCTCGCTTCAGACCCTTTAAAACTTCATTATAAGGATAAGTTTATTTACAAAAGGGGTGTTGATTAAACTATAAATTAAAATGCATCGTGCATACAAAGACTTATTCTTGCCTATTCTGTTCCTCTCTGTAAGAAGATCATTTTGGTAAGTGCCAGTCTACGCACTAGGTGAAATAGGCAGGCAGCATCATTTCCGTAACCCCAGTCTGACCCCCCACCTCCCCAAAGTTTCGCATAATCCCCTCGGCTCCACATGGGCTTTGACCAGCACCGATAGATGCTACTGCAAAACTGCAACACAGATATCTCTTTATATCTGCTAATGAAACTTGAGGGCCAGACGCTGCAATTGCTTATTTTGTCCACAAGATGTCAGTAGCTTTCCTTACAGAAATTTCTTTTCCCATTACCATACAGTTACCAGTTTGTACCTGTATTACATATATTCACAATGTGCATGATTTCGTGTCTGATTGCACCCTCAGACTAACACACACCCCGCCACTGCTTACCATTGGGCCTTGCATGACACCCATCTGAGCTCCACCAGCTTTCTCATCAAACCCACCTGCCATCTGGGCAGCAAAGTTCTGCAGAAGAAAGCAGGAATTAGCAAATTATGGGAAAAAATGTGGATGTGGTCGCTACCATCGGCTAATTAAGATGAGGTGAGGTGACATCACACTATGTTACTGCTAACAAAATCCCCCAACATGGCAAAGCGTTAACTAGCTGTCTAAATTCACATCCTTTCATTGCGAAATAAAGCTGAAGTTGTTGCTCATACTTACTCCACCGAGGCCTGGGGGGCCTGGAGGGCCAGGGGGGCCATGCTTTCCGGGGGTGCCAGGTTCACCATCTCTACCTGGGGGGCCAGGATTACCCTAGGAGGAACATGGAAAAAAGACACCTAAAACAAACAGGTACAATCCAAAGAAATATTATGTGCACACGCGCACAAACACACGCACACAGAAACGTTGGCGTACCCAGATAAATAAGGACCTTCCATTCTTTTCTGTGGGATATGGCCCTAATCCCAAACATGACACCGTTAACCCCCACCCAGCCTTACCCTTAACCATAAGTAACCAACAAAAATCACAACAGTTTTAGTATTTCCACTCTTTTGATTGCATTCACAGATTTTGACAAAATTGAGGTTATACAAATGGATACCTGAAAATGTCCCTAAAAGTAAGGAAGTTTCAGGTTTTAGGTTTGGGGATACTGTGGTCCCCAAATATGATCTATGAAAACTCTCTCTCTCTATCTCTCTCTCTTTCTCTCTCACACACGCACACACACACACACACACACACATTTATACAATTTCTTTTGTCTACCTGATTTTAACATGTCATTGAGAGTAGACTGATCGCAGAGTAATATTCCTAGCTAGTAATATGCCTTTCAAACCTTTGTTCTGTCACAAGGACAGTTCAAGCCTTTACATTGCGGTGTAGGGTTTTGGTGAGCATAGCTCTTGGGTCAACAATTAAGGCTTGATCATTCTTCATTTTGAAAACAAAACTAATCTATAGAACTGGGGCCTGGAAAGTTACACAGGATTCACAATCTTTGACATGACAGAACGTCTGCATCTTCTTGGCAAAATTCCACTGGTTATCAAGAACAAGTACACATGTACTGTATTGAAGAGTATGAACTAGTGCTTGGATGCTGTTTCAAACTAGATGGCTTGTTAATAAACACCAATATGGTTTGTGGGGTTCATTTAGCCTTATTTACAGTCGCCATTGTATCAGTTGCAGGGAACTGGAAGTCACAGTTTCACTAGAATGGCAACTTTGGGATACTGAAGTCAAATGTTTGTGATCATATCCTACCCTGTCACCCTTTTCTCCCCTCACTCCTCGTGGTCCCTGTTCCCCGGGGGGTCCCTGAAAGACCAACAATAAATATAATGAACACTTCAGTGGAACACAGTGCTTTGGTTTACTGAAAACACCACACTGTCTAACCTCAATGGCAAGGAACAGACAAAGCTTGCTGTCACCTGAGCAGTAAAAATTCACAGCTTTCTGAATCCAGAATATTAACGTTAAGCAATAAAATACAGCAGAGGCATCAGCGTGGAGGACATTTCAGGTACTCTGAGACTGTTATTCATCCGGTTGGCTGAAACAAAATCTTACTCTGGATTTTTTTCCTTCTGGACCTGAAATGTTCAACCATTATTATTAATTAAAGGGACTATTCCTCAGTAAGAGCTCGTCAACAACCTACCATGGGGCCTGCTACTCCATCCACCACCTGTAAAAACACACAGAAGAAGAGTGCAAAAACATCAGAGCACATTTCAAAGGAACACCGGAGGCAGTTCCACTGCTTCGCTCCCTCCCTGAGTGGGCGGTGCTTGATGCTCTGGTACCCGGGACCCCTTTCAGCCACAGTCAGTAAAGTAAATACTACCAATTGGACTAATAAACTAACTTCTTAAATGATACATAGATTTTAACTTGAATTTAACTGCCATTGAAACGCATAAATAGGATCTAGGATGCAAGGTACAGGTAGGGTGTAAGTTAAAATAATCTGGTTTACTATTAAAATATAAAATAAAGCTAGAATAAAGCTAAAATCGGTTGCATTCTGCTAAACCTCATAGAACCTCTGAAACTATGAGAATAAAAGTATGAAATAAATATTAGATCGTAAATGATCTAAATAATACATGCAGATCATTAATGAAAATAAAATATGTAGAACATAGACTTTCAGCATATAAAATGTGTGCCAAAATCATAGGCTTTATATGATAAAATGATGTAAGTCGACAAATAGTTCGGAATTTGAAGTCGTGCAATCTTACATTCATTACGTCTATTATAAATACCCCCAATTTTTATGTAGAAACATCAAATATTCACATACAAATTGACTCACCTTACCACCACCTGGCCCTGTTTTTAGAATAAAAATCAAAAGGAAAAAAGACACAAATATTAGAATAAACAGACAGGCACACTGTTATATAACATTTATTTAAAAATAAAAACACTGGAAAATGCACTCTGCATGAATAATAATCTGATGGCATTATCTAATTATACCAAAAGGAAACGGACAAGATAATAAATATTCCAGGACTCCAAGATGCTTCACAATAGTGTCAAGAGGAAAAGACAGAAGCCTTGCTGCAGAGTAGAGCGCCATCTGCTGGCAAAGCCATTGGACAAGACATAGGGTACAGGGTCACAGTGGTCACATGACAAGGCAGACATGCAGAATGAGGTCACCGGGGTCATTCATACACACAGGCTAGGACTGCCACCTTCGTTTGCAAATCACACTGGATTGTACAAAAAGCTAGACTGTAGCACTTTAGTGATTTGTTAGCCAGCAAGTGTAGTTTGGTCACTAGAGTTAAAGTATTTTTCATCTCCTGTTGTAGTTTTTGCAAGATTGTTCTTCAATCAACAATTCTAAATCTAGATTAGTCAAGCCCTCAACGGAAATGGGGTCTTCACTTAACAGTTAACCTTTTTTAATAAAAATTTGTTCTTGCTACACTTGTGTTTATTTTGGTATCAAAACAATTACAATTTCAAAGCTGTTTTGCCTTAAGTTGTTATGTGGGGTCAAAATAATAAAGCTATGGTAATGCTGGATGAAACCTGAAATAGTATCCAAACAGAAAGACAACAGGGCTGACATGAGCCATGTTCAAGCACGAGGTACAATTTGGCTAGAAAGTTCTTCCTTTCTGGTTCGTTCCTAGATGATGAGGACAGAGATTTCCAACTGCATACTCGTAAATGTATAATTCATTCAGCACACATACACAACATGCAGAATATAAAGCTGAAGGTTTGCTTTCCACGATAAAAAGCATCTGGTTAAATCGTGTTTGTCTTTATCTCCGGTTTGTTATTCATTTTTTGCAGAACAGAAGCCAAACCACAGACAAGCATAATCCCATTGAATGGAGATGGGACATTTACTGGTCTGTAGAGATGCTGCCATTTTTCAGCAAAAAAAAAGAATAAATGCCAAACAGAAGCAACACGGTAATTTATTTATAATAGAGTAAATAAATAAATTACAACCAATGGGGGTGTTCTGGTCAGGAGGGCAGATCGGGCAGCACTCTCCGAACGGGATTTCCGGGTTTGGACAGTCATTTAGCTCCTCGCAGATAATTTCATCACACAGGATATTCCCAGTGTCACATACACAGATGCGACATGCCTGGGGCCTCCACACATCCTTGTCATTATAATGCTGCCCATCTTGGATACAACTCCAAGATTCTTCTGTGTGGAAAGGAGAGTGGGGGGGAAGGGGGGTGAAGCACACAGAAGTAGGCAGAAGTCAGATGTTGAGGGGGGGCGGGGGGCAAGTTGAGAAGCCTGCATGATTCCCAATGACATGCGTGATTCTCAGATGATCACAAGTCAAAACATGTTAGCAGTTTACAGGAATACAAGCGATGTCAGGAAAGTGTCAAAGTGTCAACGTGCCAGACAGCTTACAAAAAATTACTATGTAATTTATGTAACTTAAATTCACTCAGAAACTTTTCAAATTGTCATAAATTTCGATCAAGGTCACTCCCTCGCCATCCTATAAACATGTGCAAAGCTCATGATTTGTCTTGGAAGAGTCACCCAATGGCTAAATGAAAAATATAAAATGAGCACCATATTCATTTGCCTCATCTTCTAGTTTTTGCATTAAAAAAAATCAAAACGTCCCCTTAAAACTGATCTTAATTGAGAAAGCTATCAAAGACACATAGGCCGACCTGGCTGTAAAGTACGGGTTGAAAACACACTCTCCTAAAACACCACAGCTGTTTTTTGTAGCTATTCCGTAATGTTACGTCGAGAGAATGAACTTAAATATATTGTTTTGAAACATTTTCATAAAACAATACACTTAGATTGTGAAGGACAGGACGCTGTGTAAATACGTCCAAAGCAAGCACCAGTGTGATGCACAGATAACTGCTAGAGTAACATCGGGTTGTCAGTTAGTTCTGCTTGCGCTCACCCTCCGCGCCTTTAGCATGGGTAACCCTGGGGACCGCGGCGATTGCGAAAACTACTTCACATAGTTTTTTCTCCTCAACAAGTAAGATTAACTGGCATTAAATAGTATCAATAATGATGTAAGGTAAATGTTCGAACGCATAATAGAGTACTATGTACGTTAATTGCGTATTTGTTTACATTTAGTAATTTCCTATTAAAAATCATATCTGAATAAGTTACTTCTTGCCTTGTTTCTTGTGTGAGTAAAGCAGAGCGGGTGATAAATTAGGGTGACCGGATAATCCATGTCAGGGAGGACACTTTGAGCTACTTCGGGTTTTACAAACTACTTTCAAACTGAAAGGCTC
>JAODKE010000114.1:10316579-10333144 GCA_026779605.1 Mormyrus hasselquistii | reverse complement strand
CTGGGTCTGGGTCGCGGTTTGGGGACCCACCCACGGGGGGGCGGGCCCGGCGGGGGGGGGGCGCTGAAGGGGGGGGGGGGGGGGGGGGGGGTTGCAGGGCCTTGAATCAGTGCTGCCTTATTTGCAACCTTTGAAAAACAAACTGTTAAAACCCGATTCCCCCACGCTCGTGCATCGTCGGCACAGGTTATGAAAGCCCAGCCTTATACGCTGGGCTCGGTCTGAGACCCGACGGGCCGTGAGCGTGGGCGGCGCTGCCCAAACGGCAGCAGCCCCGCCCGCTCCGCTCCTCCCGGCTTTACAAGGGGAATAAAAAGCAGAGACAAAACGCTGTGTGTAGCCTGATAGGTTCAAACTGTTAAAAAGCCACAATCATACAGAAAACAAGTCTGGTGGCCCTGCCCGGCGTGCATTTGCATTATCCCATACATGTACGGAACAACCGACTTGTTACAATATTACAGTATTACTTAACTTTCATCAGCCATTGGTGTTAGGGGGCTGGCGCTCTGGACTGTGTAGTCCGTCCTCCCCCCACCCCCCCCCCCCCCCCCCCCGCATAATGAATTGAGATGAAATATGATCCCGTTGCTGAAAATCTCTCACTAAATACATCCCAACCTAGGAGTTGTGGCAATCAGAGCAAACGGATGGATGTACTGGGCCTGGCTGTCAACTAGCATAGTTCAGGTAATACTGAGGCCTGTGGCAGGAAACTTGTAAGATCAAATCCTCACAAAGGCCTCATTGCCATATCCCCTCTTCACGCGACAGCCAGGTTGGAAATATGAAGTCCGACGGATGGGAAGACAAAATAAGCGGGAGATCTCCAGCGGCCACGGAGGAGAGAGGGCGGAAGGAGGGGAGCACCCCGCAGGGCTCAGCCGCTATTCATGGCATCCTGAGGCGATCTTGTGGGCGTGAATGCCGGGGCTGCCTCTGTGTACTCTCTGCCGGCCTGCACAATGGCCCTCTGTACGGCGCTCCCTGGAATGCATGGAGAGGGCACCGGCGAGCCGAGCTGCAGGGGGAGGACGGCTGCCACATCCACCCCGAGGAGGCTCCCGAGGTCTGCGAGGTGTCCAGGTCTCTGTATCAGAAAAATCTGGGTGCAATGGCTTGTGCTGAGGAAAAAGGATTTGCATTTTGAAAGACAATTCCTTAAAGATTTGAAAGGGCAAAAACACTGGACCCTATACCACAAATCGGTTACAAGGTGCAAAATACCAATAAGGACTTACAATGTTCTTACTCAATATTCTGCGATAGAGGCAGAAAACAGCAAAATGCTAGCTAAAACCTACGCTAGCACCCTGGCTATTGGGCCCATGCACCAGTGATTCTATCACAGTAGGAGGAGTTCAAGAGTTGTAACCTGATTTTAAGATTATTAGTGGTCAGAACAAGGCCCTGGATTTAACTGAAACTTACAGTGAAAATAAATTTCGAAATAACAACTCACAACAACAAACATGTTACTGGGAAGCCTGAAGAGCCAGACAGAACTCAGGAGAGAATAATAATAATAATAATAATAGGAATACATCTTACTATATTTTATAAGTACACAAAAAGGACATGAACAGGCTCCGATCAGCTGCTATAAATGGCTTCAAAAACACTACAGTCTTTTAAGCTTCAGTAATGCACTGCCAATGTGAAAAGGCGCCCTCTTGTGGAGCATTGCACCAATTTTACAACGTTATCCCCAAGAAGAATCCCTGTGGTACTGTTGACAATGCAATAAGTACAAGGTTAAGTGCGAAGCACAAGTATCTAGAGAATTGAGTGTCATTCAAAACCACAATGAAAAGTCATTCACTGAAGAATCCTTGACAAAAAAACATGTTTTGAGTGCAATTGTTCATAAATTACTTTTTGGGTAAACAATGTTGACTTTTATCTTTTGTTATTGCTTTTATTTAAAAGTTCAAGTTAGATCCATAGGTATTTTCCAGTATTGTTTACAGTACTGCTAGCTATAGCCATACAGATCACATAGATCCACGGTGTCATTCGGTGTCATCTCTGATTTGTTTCTCCAACCAGAGGCAGTTTGCAACATTGACTCTGTTGCTGAATAGGCATGAAGACCAATCAAGCTGAAATTATGTGGGCCTATTTGGAGAGAAGGGAGAGGAAAAGCAGAGAACCGGGAAGGGGGAAGGGGTAGAGAGTAACTTTCATGCAGGATTTACGCAGACTGTGCCTCCTACACTGAGCGCCTCTTATGGTGGCAGAGCTCTTGGGTTTTAGCTACACTCTGAGTGAGGATTAGAAATGCCTGCATGAAATGCTACTCTGGGTGTCCCTGTGCAAGGCAACGACGAGGGGAGAGGGTTAGGTTTGAGGAGGGCAGTGGGAGTAGGTAAAGGGTGGGGGGTTCACATGCTAGTCTGAATGTGTAGGGACAAAGGTGCCATTCATGGAATGGAAAACAGAGAAGAGAGAAGAGGCCTTGGATGAGGACCGGTCCTAGGGTGTGCTAGTTATATGAGAGAACATGTTCTGGACTTTGTGGCAGACCAGCTGTGTGTGGGAACAGGGGCCTCAATCTGCCGTATCCAGAATCAGACTGAGTAGCCTGACATGGGTGCTGGGTGACAAAACCCTTAATACTTCTCTACCCTGAAGACATGGGCTCAGCTAATGTCATTTATTAGCACTGTGTTACTCTGTTGGCAATAGGTGAGGGTCACACTAATGTGTATGTTTCAATGTTGTAATGAAGCTGAACCACGGGACTCAGATATCTTGTCCCTCGATAGACAAAAATGTTATACATAAAGTTTTGAAAACACTTCGCCATCCATTGATGCACAGCTAAATCGAGATGAATTCTTTTTTGCACACAAAAAATGGTGAGCACATGTGAAAAGTTAGCAATTCCTCTGTATAATTAAAAAGTGTAAGAAAGTATCAATGAGTAGTTTCTTGCTATATAGGTATCAATTTACTATGAAAAGTGACTAGCAAACCAAGTATATATCTTATATATAAATGTTTTAGACTGTAGTCAGGGAAAAAAAACAAATCCCACTGAATCTGGTCCAGATTGCCTGTTCTGCAGCAGCTCAGACTCAGAGACTCTAACAGAGCGGAGCTCATAATGTCACGTGTATTTTGAGGATATGGTGAAGAGCACACAACAGTTGTCAGTACAAATGTGTCACAAAGAACCACAAAAAGGCATAGAAACCTTTTAATAAGTGTTATGGTCAGCTGGCCTTGCCTGCGTTTGTCTTTTGTGGTGTTTTCGTAGGTGTGGCCGCAGCCCATCTGTGGAATTGGTGACACCTGGGCCCGGTGTCCTAATCTCCTTAAAACCACTCCTGCCCCATTGTTTGGGAGAGCTTTTCTTCTTTCTTTTGCTTTCTTGCACGCTCCACACTTCACTGTTTGTCTTCATATACCCTTTTGGTTTTGTTTGTTTCTGTTTGTAATATTTAATGTAATAAATTATTTTGGGCTTTCAACACTGCGTCCTTCATTTTTGTCATGGCCTCTGAGCTGGGTCATGACATAAGACAGACCTTCCAGCATTGCTAACAACTAGTTTTGAAATCTAATTTCCATTTCTGGCGTTAGAACTGAAAACAAGGCAGTATTCTAAACACCCTATTTCCTTGTGTTTCTCCCATATTAAAGGAGCACGGACTGACTAAAGTATAACTCATCAATAAAAACGTGGTATTTTGCTTTTTAGGGTGAAAAGGTAGGTTTAGGTACCTTGTCTCTTGGTTAGCCAGGAAGCTTTGCAGTACATAGTAACATATTCCAGTATGAGATTTTTATGCTCACACACAATTCTAATACACCCTCAACACTGTTTATTACGCTGTGTTTCCCAAACTAATTTCAGTTCAGAAACGTAATCAGAGACAAACTGCAAAAGCACAAGCTCAGAATGGCCCCTAGTGGTCATATGGTGAAACAGGAGAGTTTTTCTGCTCTGCATTCATGCTTCACCGTAGCTGCATTCAGTCTGATGCCATAACGTGACCATCTTAGCAGTCATGGGCACAAGCAGGGGCGATTCTAAAGACTCTGGGGGCCCCAGGCAAAAAAAATAAAAAATCCAAGGGCCCTCCACCTCGCCCCTCCCCCAGCATGAGAAAATTTGTTTCCTTTATTCTACTGTTAAGTGTAAATTCATAATGTCAACAAAGAGAATTTAATAAACACGAAATATTTATTTTCGCTTTTGTGAAACAGTGTACACAAATAAAACAGATTTGTCGTTGCAATGTACTATGTAATTGGCTGCCCTCAGGAACCTCCTCCCCGCTCGGGGCCCCAGGCCATTGCCTGCCCTGCTTGTCCTGTCACTGCGCCTCAGGGCACAGTATTGAGAATAACAGATTGATTGCAGAAATCTTTGTTCCGAACAAATGGCCAGTCAGATACAATTATATACCAGGCATTAAAATTCCGGACCAGCCGATTGGTAGTAGCCGTATTGCTTCAAACGTCCAGGAACTGGGTTTTGAATCTTCCCCCCAGACTGTATGTGCAGTTTGCATTTTCTTGTCACGATGTGCTGGGTTTATATGAAGTCATGCAGTTCGGCTAATTGACATCGCTAAAATTTCCCAGTGTGAAAAATCAGTATCCTATGACAGACTGGCGGCCCTATGATAAGCTAAAGGCCCCATGTGATCTGGTACTGCATAAGCGGATGCTAGGACAAATGACTTTTGGGTCATTAGTCATCTCAGAAATATAAACAATATGCTGGTTCATCAGTGGTGAGTGGGAACAGCTCCCTTAAGAGACTTACAGTAACAGACTAATAGATGCTCCTCCAAAGCCTTCCTCTTTTCCCCTAAAACATTTATCCACATAAAGCTTATTACACGCATCGCTACCTTCTAGGCTGAAATATCTATAATCTGAAATATCTACCAGATATTTTGTGTACCCTATTCTATGTTTATTTTTTATTGGTCATTTATTTGCATGATGACCAGCTAGAATATTTCATCAATGACATTTGATTACTTTAACACTTAAAAATGCTCTTTAGTCTTTATTTCTCTCCTTTCCTTCAAACTGAGGTTATCACAGGCGGAGGCCAAGTGTAAGGTAAGGCAATGACCTCCATCGCTGTGTCTTCCCTCTCTCATCTGAACTCCATCGCTGTGTCTTCCCTCTCTCATCTGGAGCTTCCAGGGGTTGAATACTATGAGAAGCAGCATTTTTTATTTGCTGACAAATAATTGATTTTGAAAAATTTACTGTAAGACTATGAATAAAAATTAATATGACAATGAATATGTGAATCATTTGTTATTCAGGAAAATCTGATGGTTTTAAGGAAGGTTAGTGCACATCCTGCTCTGTGATAAATATTGCACATTATGTATAGAAATTATTTTTTATTGCAATTATTCATTTATTTGCATGACCAACAACAATATTTCAGCCATAACCGCGACTCAGAATTCAAAAACTATAAAGACAAAACAAATACCACAAATGTTACATTTAAATAATTTAAAATAACCACCAATTAAGAATTTATTTCAACTAAGAAATACATTTGTCAAACTCAAAGATAACAGAAACAGATCTCCATTTAAAAATATGCATAAAACAATAAGGTTTCTTTCAATGTTTTTTTTTTTTAATTTAACAAACATTTAGTAATTTACTTATAAGTTCAAACGAATGTTCAGTGGCTGATTTACTCTAATACAATATGCATGATACCTGCAACGACTGGGGGCAACACACTACAATAAGGAGATACTGCTTTTGAGAAACACAAGTACTGTGAGCGTTTTGTGGCTTAAATGTACACAGTGGGGATTAAGACTCCAGTGTCTAAAAAACTGCTTGATTAGTTCCCACTCCGGGCAGATCAATGACACCACCATTAACCCTTTAAATAAGAGCTTTAAACATAACTATTCCAGGGCTGCTAAACACTGATCCTTCCAAACTCCACTCTCACCAGCCTCTCTTGGGCGACCAAGGTGGGCGACATGAAAAACAGAATTTCTGACAGGGATAAATAAAACACAGCAATGATTATTAGTATAACAGCTAGTTGGAAAACAAATTTTGCTAAGACACTTGACCAGTCATTGCCTCTAGAAAAACTGAGTTTGCAAGCATTACATGTCTGTCTTTACACTGCCTTTCCAAATGACAGCAGGAATCGAAGTCGTGTCAATCGCTTCAGTAATCGATGAGTTGCAATATTTGCATTCCACAGTGTGCTTCCTTTTACTGGATGTCTTGAATAAAACTATGTTTTTGTACATCTGTAGACATATGATATGGACTCAGATGGACTGTTTAAGCGAGTTCGAGTCAAGACCAAGTAAAATTGAGAAGATCGAGTCCATTCGTATCTGTACTTCAGTACCACAATTCTGGAAGAAACAATTCAATACTAAAAAAAAAAAAGTCTACATTAGCATGTAATTTTCAAGCTTTATTTGAATGTTATACAAAGTATGATCATAATTAGCTGCTTGTCTTCCTTCCACCAGTCTTGAGTAAAATAAACAGAATGGATGGACTTTATGTGGATTTGAAAACCATGTTACTTTTTCCCAAACCTTTGCGGCATCGCCATTTGCCAAAACCGTGAGTAGAATCCATCGCCGTTCGCAGCAGCCATTGATTCGCGTACGGACCTGGATACGAATGGCAAGGCAGCATTCAAACAGCCATCACTCAGCGGGGGCTTTTGAGCCTCTAAAATGCTCCTTATCCCCTCCAGATAAATGTTCATAATCAGCTTAAACTGTGTTCTCATTCATTTTCACTTATGTCAGACCCCCCTACGAACATTCACTCAGGAGACAACATTAAGTTACATTGTTGCCAACAACTGCAATGATGTTTCACAAGTGCTTACTCTGACCATGGAGTTTACCAGGCGGTATGGGCTGCATGGGACTCACCTCTTTGCCTGGTAGGACACAGAACGGCCAGGACCACAACTTGAGGATTTTTGGAAAAAAGACTGGAGGAGAGTCAAGATATACTCTTTTAGTTCAGAATTTCGTTGATTTTCACGGTCCTAAAAAACATTTGGTTTGTTATTGTGCTGTTCACGCATTGACCAATCACACAATCAGAGCACTGGAGAGATGATTTCTGCTGATTAGACTTGGAGTTCTAAATAAAAACAGCAGACAATGGGTAGCCTGTAAAAAAATAATAGTTTCTACCTTAGGTCACTCTTTATTGGGAAATAACAAGATTGCAATACCTACACATTATGTCTTTAAGAAGGAAAAAAAAAAAATCTTACCAGCAAATCGGCCAGATGATTCACAAGGTTTTCCTCAGTAACAGTTTGCAGTTTTTCATCAATTTCAAAATCCAGGAGAGGCTGACTCATGCCAGTCATAGCCGAAATGAGTGCCAGAAAAATGTAGTACACTTTAGTCTCCATGGCAAGGCAAATTAACTTCACATTGGCAATGTGAGTCGAGATGCAGTGGGAGTCCAGAAATGTTATCAGAATGCGACAGTATCAAGTGAGATAGTAACCAGTAGTTGCCCTTTCTGTCCTTATATATAAACCAACCGAACCTTGCTGCTTTCAAGCCAAGAGTAGTGGGTTCACGTTAAGATTTTATGAAGGTCTTAATAAAGCCAAGAAAGAGCATATTTGACTGCTTCTGTATCATTTTAGAGTTCGTGAGTCTCAGGAGCAATGCGTCCCCTTCATACCCATGCGAGGCTCCAGGATACAGCTCCTTTAACATTATTAAACAGATAAATCCTGGCTTATGGACTCCATCTAAATCAAGCATTTTTTATTCTTTTCTTCCAATGACAAACTCACAGAAAGCCTTTTTCCTACCAATTTAATTTCACTGGTTTCTGCTGCATTTCAATGGACTCCACACAGGTATTTGTCGAGTTCACACCATCTTAAATAGCTATGTAGCTAGATATTTAAATAACCCGCTGAAGACTGAATTTCATGCACACAGCTGCAGTCAGTCTAAAAAGAACAAAGAAAGTGGGCAATTTAGTTGGCATAAATTACAAACTACCAGCCCAAGAGAGCTTATTCAGGTATGAGTAGCTGAATTGTTGTTCTTCCTGTGCAACTGAAAGGCACTTTTGCTTTGAACTTTCCACCTCTACATTTGTTTCCATTATATTACATAAATTTACTGTCTGTAATTGTCTATAAAGACACTTTGATTACATTATTTGGCAGCTCGATATTATTCCAAAAGAGTATATCCATTTTCACTTGTCTTTTTCATAAATGGCAGAGCCTTCACTGCAATGAACCAGAGGTAATGCAAGCAAAAACACTATTTCAATATAAAGACCAACAAAGTACAGTTGTTTATATTAAACCATTTTATCAGGTCCAAGAAAGATTCCACATTCATAATATTGCCTTCATTTTGATTTCACAACACAAAACATCTCTTTCTTAATTTTCAACCCTGAATACTAGCCTCAGGCAACACCTATAATATAGTTTTAAATGTTTTCAATTTCTTTAAACATTTTACACTTTCTGGCACGACAATGAGTTGAACTGACTGAAGGCAGTTAAGAAAATACTCTCAACATCTGAACCTGGTAAGCACTCAGAAATTCAATTGCTGTGTGTTCAATCGCCAATTTATGCAGGGTGAGTTCATTTTCTGAACCAAGCTTGACCCCTTTGTTCTGGGGCTGATATTTGCTTTGTGGGGAGCTTGTGACAACACTGTGATGACACTCCTGTATCTGTCCATTCCAGACTGCCGAGGCAGTCACAATATGCAAACCGAGTCCCGTTTAAATGCTGACCCATTCCTCATTTGGTTTTTCCTGGACATTTCATTGGAAAACACCCTGTCGTCAGTCCAGACCCTGCGGAACCTCCTGCAGAACCTCCTGCGGAACCTCCAAACCAGAGTGTGTGAGCAACTCTCCATCCCAAAGTGCGAATGCAGGGCAAAGGGGTGCCCTAAACTGAGGAGCCCGGATCGAGTGAATCACCCGGGCCTTGTGGACATCTACCAGACCCAGCAGGCCCAGCCCATAATCCAACAGCAGGCCCACACGATCGGGCTTGCCCACACCCGATAAAGGCACCATCTTATTGGCAGTCATGGCGTACCACTTCCGCTGAGAGTAAGCGAAGACCCAGGAGCTGCTGTTGCTGCCCACACACTCATCCCTTGCCATCCCTGCTTCAGCAACCCCCAACCTGAACTCCTCAGATTTGCGTACAGTCACCTCCCAGTAGTGGCGCCCACTTGTGACCTGGCAATCTCCAAACACCACAGCCCAGTCCCGGAACCGCTCTGGGTTATCCATAACCAGGCTTGGGTCCAAACCGAGAATACGGTAGATGACGCCCGTGTCCTTCTTGAAGAGGTCCAAGCTACTGTGTGCCGTCCGCTCATCGAGTTTAAAATGTAGGTCTAAAGGAAAAAACATGAAAATATAAATATACCAATATCTGGTTGACCCACGATGTGGAAAAACTAAATCTTTACAAATGTATAACGTGCCAAAGAGTTCGGTTAAATGAAGAGCCTCGTCTAAACCGTATAATTCAACAGCGGTGGGTTAGGGACTTGTGCCTGGGATACATAAACGCCATAAAAGAACTGATTCGTGTTGTTTTGCACTGATTACGCAAATCCACATGCTTGTGAAAACCACGCAGATCTCCGCCGTTCAATCTTAAGTGCAAAATAAACGCAGAGAATAATCACTATTTCTCAGCGCGAATAATATAACGTCTTAAAAGTTACTAAATGCTGCTATTAAACTTATAATTTTAACCATTTATAAAACTTAACAATACTTTTAAATACGGATATTCAACAGAAATTAACGAAATAAGTGAACCATGGTGAAACTTCTAGATTAAATTTAGAGAAATGTTATACTAGTGAAGGGGAATATTCACGCCTATGGTTTCTATCAGCACATGCACATGTCTGACCTCCACTGCTAGCCGTAGAGCCAATAGCTAACAGAGGGTAGGGAAAGATACGTCCGTCCTTAAACGGAAAGTACAGACACTGTACTCACTATTCACTGCCGTGTTAATGGCATATCGCCTCTCAGGTGACAGAATTGGTTTGCAGACCTCTCTGAAAAACCCAGCACTCAGAGGTCCGGTTTTTAGGCGTAAACATACAGAGAAATTTCTCAGAGCCGCCATCTTTAGCTTGAATACGTCACGATGTAGAAAGTTAGGTTAATAACGCGCATGTGTGGAATGTTGAGCACGGGCTTTGTTTTTCACGGTACAGTAACAGAGGCATTGTCCTGTAATAACGGTCAGCAATAAAGGGCCTATTCTGTCCGCACAGCAATTTTTGTTACATAGTTTTCTAGCAATTTTAGTGGCAGGGATATAATTGCATTGTTGTTATATTAAAAGTTATCAATGTTTTCCATTTTCACCTTTCCTTCTTTAAATTTACTATTAAACATTCCAGAAATTGGGCTTTGTATGATACAAATCGTGTGCGTGTCATTATCGATTGTCGGCGGTGTTCTGACAGCTTATAATGGTTTAAAACAACTTACTGGAAAATGTAGAATTTAAAGTGGCCATAAATCACAGTCTAATCTCTAGGGGGCGCTAACATATCACGTAGGGTGGGGCTTAGAGACCTTTTGAACGCTGGTTTACTATGACGTTGTTGCGAAATATGTTAGACTTTAACTGTAGCTGACACACGGCAAACATAACAAATTAATAAAGCAGTGGAAAAAATGCAAAACTTTCTTGATATACAAGTACACACATTCATTCATATTCAATGTCTGCTTGTCCTGTGCAGAATCATAGATTAAATATGAAAGCATATGCACACACTCCTCACTTAACGACCTACCTGTTTAGCGACCAGTCGGTATTGTACGCGGTACGAGTACTTCTGTGCGGCAAGCTGGAGTTTCCTAGCCCTTTTCATTATTCAGAATAAATAAAAGTTATACCTGTATTTACAGTATGTAAACCTGAGTAGTGTATGTCGGAGCTGATTTCATCTGTTTATTACACTATACAGTACAGTACTGCATAAACATTTATGAACAGGGATGTACATAACCATGCAAGTACGAATTCAACTTTAAAAGCGGTATGTGCGCCAATAGATTGTGGTAACAGCACAGATGCGCAAGTATTTTATGTTTATTTTACCTGATACGACAAAAAATTACCGTGCATTTTAACCTTAAAATGCGACTAGCGTATAAAGGTTAAAATACATTTCATTACGGGCCGGCTCCTCGCTTATCGACAAATTCGCTTAACGATCTAGCCGTAGCAACGGAAATCGGTCATTAAGTGCATGAGGAGTACCTGTATAGTCATTAGCAGATCCTAGTGCTACATCTGGTTCTACAAACACAAACTGATCATTTCTGGCTTTCTTAGTTCAATTTAGACCTGGATATTGACCCGGCCAGTCCAAAAACATTTCTATTTTGTTCATAAACTATTCTCATGTGGAATTGCCGTTGTATTTTGGATCCTGTTGCCTGATTCTTTTCCACATCAGCTCAGACCTTGGTGTGGCAAACCCCTGCAGAAGTGCAGAGTTCTTTGTGTAAGTAGAATCTGCCTCACCTTTAATAATGGTAAGCCATCTAGGTTGCAATGCATTTCATTTCCAGACCATTATTCTCCCACGCCTGACCACTACTATGTTTTATTCTGTTTTCTTTTTTAACCAGATGTATTAAAAAAATTGTCAAATGTAAATGTTGAAAATTTCTGAGGGGAAGCAAGCAAACCTGGTTCATGTCATGTTATGAAAAGTCCTTCTGCTCTTGATATTGCTTATTTCAAAACAAGTTCTGAAATGGAATATTTTCAGTGCTTGAACTGCCCGTTGAAGATGCATCAGTGATGTGTGGGAGAGCTTGGTAGTAGGAGAACTTTTTCCCCCAGATAAATGTCCATGTACTTCACAAGGTTTAGAAAGACCCGGATAAAGGAGCTGCTTTTCAGCATGTAAGTGCAAGTGCTTAATACCCCCATTGTCAATACTGTAAGACGTTTTTGAAGGTGAACGAAGAACTGAAAGGAGCTGGAGTCCTTGGAGATATGTGAGTCTTATGAAAGTGGATAACCTGATTAATTTCACTGATGGGATTAGCGTCCCTCTCTGTTTCATATGCCGTGATACAGAAAAGGGCGAAGGAAGAAAGATGTCGGATCTATCAGTCTTTCATCATCATATTCCTGGAGCAATAGATAAAAACTTGATGTCCCTCAAAAATGATGCATCAATCCCAGAAAGAAAAACTTCCTCCTCATATATAAAATATAATTTTGCTGGAAAATCATGCTATCTTTGTTAGTATTTGGATTATTTACACTAGTGTGTGTGTGTGTGTGTGTGTGTGTGTGTGTGTGTGTGTGTGTGTGGTGCATTTGGACCATTTGGACTTTCCTTTCCCATGCCTGCTCAGTTGCTCAGTGACAGTGTGTGTATGTATATACTGCAGATACTCTATAGATGAATTTCGTGATGCTTTTACCACAATATCATGTCTTTACTTCATTCCTTCCCACAGACAGGGACAGAATTCAAAATAGCTGTTAAGACAACAGCTTTAAAACACACTTTTCCTGCTCGGGATAGGGGACGGATTTCAGTTTCCAATGCGAGGTCTGGAATCCACACAAGACATATTGCTTCCCCTCAAAGGGACAGATTCAGCTGCCCAGCAACAAAGAAACTCATAAACCAGCAGGCTTGCTGGACAGCACATATTTCAGTGTGGAAAACCTCCCGACGAACAAATGGTTTTCTTAGCTAATCCAATAAAACATGCAGGAACTGAATGCATTTCCCCGAAGGCTCTTTTTTCAATTTAAACTCAGCAGGAAGCTTTGTAGGTGAGGGCATGGGCTGCTGCTGGCTCACGTCGGAAGAACAGTCTTGCTCTATTTCACTTGATGAAAATACTTAACCTGAAATGCTGCAAGGGGAACAGTAAGCTAAGTAGCATAACAGCAGTAACCTTTTCTTCTACGTCCTGAAGGACGGTGATCAAAGACGATGATAAATACAGCAAGAGGTACATTCAGAGAGGCCACTGCTGTACTGAGGTGTTCATCTTGCACTTGTAGCCTTCCTGTTGAAGAGGATGCCCCTGATCTCTGTCCTTAGCAAAGCGTACATCACGATTTTGGATCTGTTTTGTTTGTTGCGCCTGAGAACTGAGATCAGTGGCTCCCCAACTGGCTCACCAACTATCAGCACCAGACTATGCGCTCAGCGATCGACCACCCTGGCAAAGTTTACTGTCAGGAACACGGCCCTCCCCCATTATTGGGAAATTTAACCGTCAGGGCAGCATATTTTATTGGATGCAGTGGACCTTGGCTCTGTGTTGCTGAGGGGATTTGGGTCCCTGGTCTAGTGGCTGTATTATGTGGCTCTTTTTGAAATGCTGTGTCTACCAACAATCACACCACATAAATCACCACATTATCACACATCCCAGCTGTTCTGATGCTCAGACAAACAGTAACTGAACCTTTTGCTCCTGTCTGCATACTGTACACATGCAGTGGCGACCCTATGGTTCATACAACATGAAAAACAAAATACAAAAATCAGGCATTTCTTTAACCAAGTGTTGACTGTCTCCCCCCCCCCCCCCATCTTCTTTTGTTAATATAAGCTAAAATCCTCACAAAGGACGTCCTGCCACAGTCTGGCCAGATCCAGCCAACACATACTGAGGATTGATTACAGTGTCTGTAAAAAAATACCAGCGATACAAGAGAGAAAGAACACGGCACTGGTTGTGCTTGGCTAGATTTCCTAGCTGACTGTCAACTCCTGGGGCAAAAGCCCAACTGACAAATGTCCTTGTCCCTTTAGCTCTTTATAGATCTGGCCTTTGGCCTCACGCTTCTTTCCTCATGGCCCATCTGTCCAGACCCTTACAACCTCATAGACCTTACTTCAGTTTTAGTAAAATTAGCTGGCAAAGAGTGCCAGTCCTTATCTGAACGATAATTTCTTGGGGGTGGAAGGCTATCCTGTGAGGAATCTCTCAGTCATTGTTCAGTCCCCCACACTTGTATGATCTCGTTCTCTCTGGTTGGCCTAACTCCCATACACCATTCACATTCAGTTTGTTGCACAGATCAACTACACAGGGCCAATTCTGAGTCGAAATCCATGCCAACTCTATCAGCGAGAATGAAGGAAGGCAGAAGACCACACTCGTTATTATCACTTATGGAGAAAAGCCTCTAGTTGTTCTTCTGCATATCAGATTTGTGGCAGCAGAGTCCAATTTTCCATTAAACTCTGAGGCTCTACAGGCTCTTCACGCATTTAGGAATTATGCGATGCATAGGAACTGCAGAGTAATAAATAGCTTATTAGTAAAGCTTGAATTATTTCATATTATATGATTCATTAATGGTGATCCTGTACCAACAATCACAATCTGACATAAAAATGTACCAGTCTTTCCCTGAGCTTATTGCTAGTGGTTTGAACAATGCCAGGAAGGGAGCATATAGAGCAGGAACACTGTACTGTTGGAAATGTCAGATAATTTCCTTTTTAATAAGTTGAAATAACTTAAATCAAATGGACAGAAATTCTGAATGTTTTGGTTAACAAACTACTGTAGCTGTATAACAAAATTCGGACTGCTAGCCTGTTAGCCAATTGGTCATTCAATCATCATCTTCTATTGTTCAGACCTCATAACCTTGCCTCCTTTCACTGTGAACACTGCCAGGCAGAGAATACATCGCAAATATCATTTTGAAACCTCTTTGCTGTTCGGTCCGCAGGTACTGCTTTGTGTATTTCAGACCACCGACATAGCTGATATTTTATTCTGCATGAGGGTCTTGTTGTATTAAACCAAAATCCCACTCTTATGTATTGTCAAATATCTGTGCGACAGTGTATCTAGATCTATGGCAACTGATGATTATGATATAATTCGTTTGAGGAGACAACGAGTTTGTGGGAACTGGAGACTATCAGATAAAAGATCATGTGAATGTCACAAGACAGAGTTAACCTTTGTCAATATGTCTTGAGTGTTCTCTGTTATATGTACATAAATAACATAAACAGCACAATTTTTATTTACTGTATGATGTGTGTGAGTTACACACAGAGTACTGAATGATGAGACACTGTTTATAGTGATCCCAAGAGGGTGAGCAAACAGAGTGAATAGGAAGTGTTAGATACTCAGAGAACAGATGGCAAAGGGAGCTGTGAAATCTGTGGATTTCATTTTTTTTTCTTATATTTTATTTTATGAATCCTTGCAATAAAATGCCAGTGAAGCTTTTAGTGGCCTGTTATGGGTACAAACATCTTAACTAATTTATGTTCATCCCGTTAATATGGTAAAGCCTCAAATGATGGTTTAATAGCAAATTTTATATTAAGTTCTGGACTCTTGCTGTTAAAAACCAATCCCTTTCCATTTAATTGTGAATAATTTTTCCACCCGTCCATCCAACCATCCATCTGTCTTCTATCTGTCTGTCCTGGTCAGGGTCATGGGTCCAATAAGTACTGATGGAATTGGACATAATAATTTGCATTTTTTACATATTACCCATTCTAGATTTCTTTCTGTCCATTTCAAACTTATCACAAACATTTTTCTACATTTCTCTAATTTTCTCCAAACTCTGATCTTTACTCTGAATATCCCAAAACGTCTTTGATAACCCACACTCTCCTGGCCACCACCCCTCTTCAACACATTTCAAGATTTGCTCACTTTGAAGTGCATGCCATGTGTCGCTTAGCTGACCTACAGCTCTATAAGGTCCAGGTCAGCATAACTGAATCAATGCTATTTCTTGGTGTGGTATCTCTGGCATTAGAAAGTCACTTCCGCCCTCTACCAGGTTGGTTTCTAGTTATAGAAAGTTGTAGCATCTCCAGCTTCACTTTATTCCTGTGTACTGCTGCTGAAATTTTGAACCTGGAAGCAGCCTGCTGCTCAGTGTAGCCTTCTGTCAGGAGAACCAGGATTAAACCAGGATTTAAAAATGCAGATTTGTTTAAAAATATAGAGTGGTCTCTTAATTTTTCTGCGGCTGTGTTTTGGGTAGCTGTAGAGCAGTGGTTTTCAAACATTTTGGATCAAGTACCACTTGAGCTCAATCCAAAGCAGCCAAGTATCATGTGGGTGAAATAATCACAGTGAACTGAATCACAGCAATAAATTATCATCAACATCTTGCCTACCACCTGGGGCACCTCAAGAACCACTGATAGTACCACAGTAGTACCACAGTTTGAGAACCGCAACTGTTTTGAAAGGAACCAGTTTTGCTATTTCAAGCATCTATCTAGGATGCCTCCCTGGGAAGCTGATTCGAGCATGTCCAACAGGGAGGAGGCCCCGGTGCGGACCCAGGACACGCTGGAGAGATTATATCTCTGAGCTCAGCTGGGAACGCTTTGGTATTACCCCAGAGGAGCTGGAGGAGGTAGCTGGGGAGAGGGTGACCCCACTCTGGAGAAGGTTCAAGGTTCAAGGTTGCTTTATTGTCATTTCAACAATATACATGGTACAGTACACAGTGAAATGAAATAATGTTC
>JAODKE010000114.1:10290971-10315381 GCA_026779605.1 Mormyrus hasselquistii | reverse complement strand
CATCACTGTTCAGCACGACCATCCACCATGACATCACTGTTCAGCACGACCATCCACCATGACATCACTGTTCAGCACGACCATCCACCATGACATCACTGTTCAGCATGGCTCATCCATTCCATTTGCAAGCAGGTCCGCCAGGAACCTACGGCTAATGACAGACAGCCAGCTGTCCTTGGCTGAACACATGGCAGCACTCTCCTGATCTTGCAGATTTACACTGTGCAACATCAGGAAGATCAGGCCTTTTCCATCTCAGTATGCAGCTCAGCATCTAGTCCAGTCACTTGTTACCTCACGACTTCACTTCTGCAACTTTCTACTGGCAGGTCGACCCGCTCACGCTATCAGACCATGTGACAGCAGATCTGATATTCAGTCAGCTTGTTAGGGTCAGCGCCTGTCCGACCCTTTGTGCCTGACAGGCACTACTGTTCTTTTGTGTCATGGGTTTGAGGCTGGCTTGAGATTTTTATTTCTCTCTAGTGTTTATTTCATGTTTTCTTATTTTAGAGTTTCCCCAGGTTCATTGTGATTATATCTGTATATTCTTGTTGCTAGTTTTTTCTGGTGGTGTTTCCCCCTAGTGCTTGATGTAGATTCTTGGTCTTTACTGTTTGTTAATCCTCTTAGTTCTGTGTTCTTTGAGTTATTTTGTCCACCTGTTTCTCATTGCTCCCGTGTCACCCTTGATTGGTCCATTGATTGGGTTACACCTGTTCCTTGTTTTCCCTGAATATATTTAACTGCCTTCCCCCCCTCTCTGCTTTAGTTGGCCGTTGTGATGTCATGCTGTAATGTTGGACCTTGTATCCTGTTCCTGGGTTGTGTTTCGGTTATGGTTTTGTAGCTTGTCTTAGTATGGAGTTCTGGTCCTTTATTTTGTGTAATTCTCAGTGTTCTGGACTTCAAATTTTGTTGTTAGATTAAAAAAAAAAGAGCCACAAGAGATCCTTTCCCATCTGCAATATGCCCTGAGCCCCTAACACAGCCCAAGTGTTCTAATACCACACCTCTCCTTGCTTCTCCTCACTGGCTTCTTATCGGCCCTCGCATCAAGTTCCAATCCTCTGGGCTGATTTACAGGTCCATTAATGTACAGGCACCTATCTCTTTATCAAAAGGCTCGTTAAGATCTATATGTCCCCCCTTCAATCAGAAAGCCAATGCTGTTTGGAACCCCATGAGAGAAGTGTCACATCAGAGGGTTCACCTGTGTGGTTCCCTGATGCTGAAATTAGCAGCTGAACCATGTCTGGTCATCAGACTCCCTCTCCACCTTCAAGAAACCCATCTGTTCCATGAATTCCTTTACCGACCTGATACCTCTTTATGTTCTTTGAATGTTCTTGTGATGCGCTCACTAGCACTTGAATAGTTGAATAGTCATATTAGGTTCTCACTTTAATATTTACTGTGTAGCTGATGTGTATCCTGATCCAGTACTGCTTACACTTTTGCCTTGGCATTAATTGGAAGCTCAGCCTAGCTGCTCTTATGCCTAGTTGATGCCTTGACAACATGAATATTTGTATTGTGCCATTTGCTTCTTTTGTACCTTCCTTTGAACAAATGTGTGCGTCAAATATGTAAAATGCAATTTTAAATTTCAAAATGTTGCATTGATTGATGAAATGTTGTTTAGTTTTGTGTGGAAAAAGTTAGTTATGTATTGCGAACGATTTTTATGGTCTTTCGCATTATTTTTACGTCAGTTAAATCGCGAAGAAAGTTAATAAGAAAAACGCCACCATACAGAGTCAAATTATAACGGTGGAAATTGACCAGTAGTCCAGCGGCCGTCTGTGAGACCTGCAGGACTGCCCACGCTCGGAGCCCAGAGCGGCTCCTTAAAGCGGCAGCGCCGTAGACAGACACCTAAACTGCAGCTGGCACGTGTGCCGCCCCCCTCCCACTGTAGTCCAGACCCTCTCTAATGGAAACCTAAGGGCAGTCCTTACTGCAGTCACCGTCAAAGCAGCAGCAACCTACAAATCTGCAAGGGAACGGGGATCGCTGCTTTTTTTTCCACCTCTCCCCCATCCAGCTTTCCATAGACATACACTCAAAAATCAGTTTTCATGTTTTTCTTTGCCAAGACATAAGCGATAGGAATACGACACCTTTCTTTTAATTAAGCAAACAAAGGCGCCTCGTCAGTTTTTTTCCCGTCTCGCCGTCTTGTCATTTATTTTACTAATTGCGGAAGCAGCCGTTATTAAACCAGGCTTCGCGTGGTCTCTAGTTTACCAGAACATATATATTGGATTAAATATGTTTAAGGAATCGAAGCTGCAAATCATTCATTTGGATGTAAAAGGGTCTTCACTGTGATTGTTCTCGTTGAAGCGGAGATTCCCTGATTTCTTTACTCTTTGCCACACTACGAGTTTATCTCTATATAAGGTTTTGAATCTTTTACTTCAGTTTGTCTAGAATGTCTGGTAGGAAAACGGTCGACGATATTCTATATGACCAAATATAATCTTCCTCGAATTTTAACTTCGTAAACTATGTCAGTTATTGATGCTTCTGAATAAGTGGGTGTGTTTGTTTTACTTGCATCGTGAAAATATCGGCTGAGGCATTTTAGTAAATTGGGCAACTGTTGCTTTTCGTTTGTTTAACTGATAACGCCTCTCCACAAGTTGCACCGTTTAGGTCGTGAGCGACTCCCGACCTCACGACACCGAGCGTGGGCTACAGTTTCACGCACTGGGGCAGGCATCTGCTCCTTGCCCGGTATCAAATGGGAAATGCAATAGATTCAGCGCATCATCAACAGAATCACGCCTGTGGTTTTCCCGCTGTAATTTAGATTTAGTTTGTGTGAGTGCATAAAAAACCTGTAGATTTTTTTAAGGGATGAGTCACATTTAGGCATATAATGTCATATACTATAATGTCAGAGAACGATCTGGATCGCCTTCAAGACTTATGAGTACGTACAGGAGGGTGTGAACTTGCCTGGCCCCCGACAACACTTATTTCATCTGCTTCAATATTTTATTACGGGTTGTCGTGACGATGGATCTGAAAGTGGAGTCGGAAGAAGCAGACTGCAGCCAGCCACCTCCGATCGACGTTTTTGCGAACAGGTCAACGTTGCACGGAATCTCCCACATCTTCACTTACGAGCGGATCGGCATTAGACGCTGCTTATGGGCCGTGTTTTTCCTGGGATCGCTGGCTTTCCTGGTGTGCGTCTGTGCGGACCGCATACGCTTCTATCTCGAGTACCCGCATGTCACCAAACTGGACGAAGTGACGGCACCGGTTATGGTGTTCCCTGCTGTCACCTTCTGTAACCTGAACTCCTTTCGCTTCAGCCGCGTCACACGCAACGACATTTATCATGCCGGGGAGTTCCTGGAACTGCTGAATAATAGGTGCGTTTACTTGTTATTAGTTACAGGGAAATTATCTGGATGGGATTTGGGGAACAAGATGGTGTCAGGAAGATCAACGGCTAATCCTGTAGTAATAGGGGCAAAGGCATTTACTTGAAATGAGACAATATAGGAAAAACATCTTATGATTCTTTCACATTTCTTCATAACTATAATAGGTTCCCAGGTGTATAAATCTAATGTGGCCACAGGGCGCACCCGTTTTCATTTAATCTCAACATTAAAACATGATTGATGTTATTATTTCACCTTACCTTGTGTTTAATGAGTCGGTAATTGAAAGGTGAGGCTGGGACCTCCAGGATATTACCTCTTTCTAGATAATTATGTGTCTCTTTGCTAAAAGTAGTCCATTTACAGAATTAAAAAATATCAAAGCAGATGGATTGTGCTTGGTTCAAGACCAGGTCTGAAGACCTCATAGGTCCTGACTAGGGATGCATAACTCCAGTTCTGGGGGGGGGGATCTTTATAAAATGAATTTGAATTACTTGACATACACATTGTATGCTAGAGATGACGACAGAACTGGAAATAAATAATAAAAGTAATGTTTTCTGAGAGAAAATTAGATTTCTGTTAGAGGCAAACTAAATGCTGATAGACCACAATTACCAGCTATTTGCAGTGTTTAAGCTTAAACACAGTGCAAAACTTTGGTTTTATAATTTCAAATTTTCTCATTCGTCCTCAAAGGCTTCGCATGAATGATTGCATATTTAGCCTAGTTTCTAGTTTATAAGGATCACTTGAAATAAAGGACAATAGACTACAGGATTAAAACAGCAACATGTGATTGTCATACTGTACTTTGTCATTTCATTGTCAGGAGAGAGAAGACAGCTGTTTTTGATTTGATTAAATTTGCCAGTGTGATTAGTGCTAAATGTATATCTTACACATACTGTCCAGGTATGCAAGATTTTTCAGCAGTCAGAATATTTGTTTAATTGTTCGAAGTTTACATTAAAGGAATCATTTAATGTCACAAAATGAGAAACTGTTGGAGAGGCCTTGCATTTTATTGAATGACAGTGTATTAAACAATTTCAGGAGTAAGGGACAGAAATATTATATCTCTGAACTGACAACTTATTACAACCACGATCAAAGCTGTTAAAAGTACAAAGCTTCCGTCGATGTCCAGCTTAAGGCTCCAAAGCCCTGCACCTTTGTTGTCTGGTATCACTGCATCTGTGTCAGCAGGGGTCTGTCGGGGAGGAGCTGCATGAGGGATAACAGATATTATCCAGACTTGAGGAGATTATTGATAAGATTATTTTGCGCTAACTATAGGTGAACTGAAATTCTGAAATTGAGTGTATATTATGTGTTCTGTCGTGCATAGATTATATGTAGTGCAATGCTGGACAGAGGTGGATTTAATAACCCGTTAAAAATTATGTATTTAAACTATGTGAGAGAGATGTCTAAGTCCAGGCCATGTCTGTGATTAGCCACAGTGCAGTGGAAATTCCACGTGCCTGTCTGATCTGTGAATGTATCGCTGTCAAGGTGCCAGTCGAGCAAATATTGCCTGAATGAAGAGAACCATAACTAATATGACAAGTGAACTGTGTCCAAAGTGCAGGCGTGGACAAGAGTTACACACTTTATTTCGATAGGTGTCGATCAGTTATGTCGACTTCACAGTTGTGTGGCTGCCGGTTTTCATAGTCCTGTAGTTATTCTATAACTTGATTTCACAGCTTAGATTTAGATTTAACCTTGAAGTTGTTCTTCAGATCTTTATTTCTGTTTCTATCTTGCATGTCTGGATGTTCCTTTTGATTGGCTCTAGCTGGTGGGGTTCCGAAAAGCGTATCGTTCTGTATTTGGTCTGATTGCTTTGCGCTATGATCAAGGTGGCAGACATGAAAACCCCTGTGTGATGTTATTTCCAGGAAAGCTTCAGCATACATTTGGGAGTTTAGGTTCCTTTTCATTTCAGTTCCTTTTCTAATAAAGATATTGTAGCATTTGGGATGGGAATTTAGTTTAAAAGATATGCTTTCAAACAGATCAGGGGAAAGGTTTTCAACTGGAGCTGCCGCTGTCTATGAGTTCTATTGTTTAAATTAATTTAGAAGCAGAATAAGTGACGAGGAAAGGAGGAAGAAATTTAATGCTTATTGGACCTGAGTGCAGTAACTGAAGCAGTGACTGAGTCCAGGTAGCTTACAGTACCATCTGTGACATGAAGCAGTTCAGAACTAGATTTAAAATGAATTAGAGCAGTGTTACATTAATATGGAGATTCCAGTTGAATGGACTGTAAGCTTCATCAGGAAACACTGAACTATCTAGAGAATTATTCACAAAAGACCACTGTGACTAGAATTTATGATATATATTATATTACATCCATATTCAGGGATCCATGGAACAGGTGCCAGTTTGCATAGGGCACAGGGCTGGGGTCCACCCTGGGCAGGAAGCCAGTCCAGCACCCACATGACACAGAGTGAACATGCTCCAAACACACATACACACACTCAGACACACACATACACACACTCAGACACAGACACGCACATACACACTCTCAGACACACACACATACACACACTCAGACACAGACACGCACATACACACACTCACACACATACATACACATGCACACACTCAGACACATACACTGATACACACACTCAGACACACACAGGCAGTACGCAGGATTCAAATCCCCCAGTGTGAGGCAGTAGCGTTACCCACTGAGCCGCTGTATAATATATAACTGACTTATTATTATTATTTCCTGTTACAGAGTATATGTGGACATTTTCATCCTACCTGAGTAATTAAGCACTTGACTGAACAAGTTATTTGCTTGATTGCATTTATTTTGTGCTGCTGTAAAGTTTTGATCCTTTCAGTCAGGTTGCGTGATCTGTCTTAAAAGATACATAAAGATATGCTGAAACATTGCAGACATTTTCTGAATGGTGAACCAGGAGTATTAACTGGAGTTTAAGCTCCTTAGCTGAGACAGTGTAAGAGCTCAAGTTACCTTTTCCAGTTGAGTACATTGTATATCTTATTACAGCCTCACCTGACTGTATCGTCTACCTAATTTGTCAGTGAAAAGTCATGCACCTAGGAAGGCAGCGATAGGTGGGAAATCATATTTATACTGGTATTAAGTTGGATTTTACTTTTTAAAAAAGTTTTTTTAATTGAAATCTTGTAACAAACGTCCTTTCGTTGTGTGTGTTTGTGAGTGTGTTCACAAGGGGGTCTGAAAATGCTCATCACAAACTTGGCAGACTGTTTGTCTTATTGATCCAATGGTTGGATGTATCCAGCGATGGAAGGTGCATTAGCATTTATCCAGAAATCAAAAGGAATGAATTGACGATTCTTCATTCTCAATAGTAAAGGACCAGTTTGCTTCTCATTCAGCTAATTTGAGCTAAAAGGTAAAACAGAACATTCGGTGTAAGGGGCTCAGTGCCCGATGTCTGGTAATCAGTGAGAGTGCCTGCAGCTGATCTGTGAGAAGTTGAGGGCTTCCCTTGGCTCTTCATCATGCTACAGAGCGGCTCTCTTCCTCCCCCAAAGACCAATGGCTGTTTCCTGTTCTACGAGGGTAGAATCCTGTGACTGATATCGGTGTATATTCCCAAATGCTCTGATCTAATTACTGTATCTTTGTTTAGCACATGCAGAAGGTTTTATGTATTAAGTGAAAATCAACATGAGGTTAAAAGTCAAAGAACAGTAAATATATTTAGTGAACTGAATGTTACTGACAAAGACAGAACGCTAAAATGAAAAGCAATAGGGATCCAGTAGCTTTGCTGCTTGAAGCCATAATAATAACTGAAGACCTCTAATACTTCTGAACATTATATTTGGTTGAGGTCACCTGAGTTTGCATCTTTGTCTTAGGTTCACGCCAAACATGTGCTCTGTTTCTGTGCCCAAATAATTCAATCTCAGATTCATCTGTCCAAAGCACGTAGTTCCAAATGTCCCGGTCTTTGTCTAGATGGGTCTCTGGCAAACTTCAGTGTTGTCCAAATGTTTTTTTGACAATAAGGGTTTCCTCCTTGCACAGCTCAAATGTAAGTCAAACGTGTGCATCTCTTTCTGATGGTAGATGCATGTACCTTGACATCTACTGTGGCAGGAGCTTCCTGTATGTCCCCCGATGACCATTTAGGATTTTTGGAGGCTTCTTTCAGCATCCTGCATTCTGCTCTTGGGCTGAACTTGCTAGGACAGTGATTGTTTTAAATGTTCTACTATTATTTTCCTGATGGCTGATTCCAAACTCTCATGAGATCTTTTTATATCCTTCCCAGACTCGTTTGCATCTACAAGCTTCTTTCTGAAGGCCTCAGAGAGCTCTTTCACGTCATGGTGATAGCACTCACTTCAACAATCAAGAGCAGAGCAAACTAAATGTCTGTGGTCTAAATAAGACCGGCTCCACCAAAAAGCTCTGACAACTAATCATTTTCACCTGATATGCTGCACCTGAATCTAATTCTAGGAATTTTAAATAGTGATGAATGTGAGGGTGTCCTATTTTTTTCCTCAATGGAAATTAGGATCTTAGTTAATTTCTTTTCATAAATAAGTGAATTTGTTTCTTGTTGATATGTTGATATCTCTTAATAAAAAACTAAATATTTAATGGTTTGTCCTAATTTTCTCATATGACTGTACTGCTTAGATTTTGCCCACCCAGTAAAAACTATCTGAAAAGACATTGAAACGACGGCTTTGCCAGACGTCTCACAAACATTGAGATTTGATTGAAAGGTAAAAAACCATCTTTTTCAGATCATTGAAAAGAAGTCAATGCAGATACAACAGAGCTTACAGGACAAATGATTTTAACATTGCTGTCATTAGCATATTATCATTACTTATAGGCATTGGTCACTATTGCATGTGGGAGATGTCAAAAGAGGCAGAGAGGACCGGCGATGGCTGGAAAATCAGACTTTCTGGCTGAAATTCAGATGTGTGCTCACCCATCTATACAACACAATGCACATTGTCACTGAAATATTCCCAAGTTACCGCTATGTGACCTTATTTTCATGGCTGCATTTAGGGTATTTGTGTTCCGAAACAGATGTTCATCTTGGGCTAAATTTGGACGTTGGAGTTTCAACAACTTTTTTTGTTCTAAATAAAGGCCTTGACAGGTCGACCAGATATAGCAAAGAACAAACTTCCTATGGACATCTGGTGCTTAAGGGGAGGTATTTAAGGCTGTTGAAATTATTTTGAAATTGACTTCAGTTGGACATGCACAGATGATGTTTCACTCATGTATTGTGGCCAGTTCCTCTTTAGATCGTCATATTCATTGCATTAAAGCCATTAAATTATTGCATTGTTACTGTATGTTATGTTCTTGCCCACAAACTGCACTCTGATGTGCACTTAAACCCGCGCTCGTCCCCCATTTACCTGTTTTCTGTCAACGTAGCTCCATGCTGCAGCAGAATAGGGCCTTGAATGTCAGATCAGGTTCTAGGTGTCTTTGCCTCCCATCTGCGGCTCACCCCAGTCTGCAAGTCTGTGATCTTTCAGATCCAGATTATTCAATCATTTAATTATTATTAAAATGATTATTAAAATCATTCAATTTTATTTATTTATTTAAAACCACCAGCCAAAAATGGAGGTTCTGTAACTCGCGAGTAATTTCGCCCACATAAAGGGTCCTTTCATGAAAAAAATATATCTTTTAATCAAAATCAAGCTGAATACAGGCCTGCTTAAGGAACAGATCTACACCATTTATGTAGGGTAGTGAATGATAAAAAAAAAATTATTCTGCAAACTGTAAATAACTCATCACATGTAAAAACTCTGTTCACACAGATATGAACTTTGAGGGTCAAGAGATTCACTGGACTGAAAGAATCGCAGAAGGGTTTCATAATGAGTCGTCTGCATAGAATGCCTGCATAATTTATATTTGCTTTTAATTCATGCAGCGCTTGTCAGTGAAATTAAGGTTTGGGCCACATTTGACACGTGGGCTGCCTTTTCAGAACTTGTGGTCCTCAGTGAGCAGTTGGACATAAGTCAGTTTGCCACTTGCCGTTCTCTAGATTTATTATGCATCGGAGCCCGTTTGGTCTCATTACAGCTTTTAGCAAGTTGTTATAGTGGCTTGTGATAAGGGTCTTAAAACCAAGCAGACAGCAAAACCTCAAAAGATGATAGACAGAAAATCAATAGCCTTGCAGGTATGGTTGCCAAGCCCTATTTATAAAAGAACCGCTGTCATTTTCTAGTCCTTGAATTGTGTTACTGGCCATATTTTTTAATACTGCAAGAATTATTAAACCACAAATATATGCATTTTGACGTAACACACTGGAGACACCAGCAATGATACAATAAACTTGATTAAATTATAGCTTATAGTTAAAATTCTGAAATCACATCACTGATATGTTAACAAGTATGAAAAACACACATTATTCTTAGGGTTTGTGTCAAAGATAAAAGATTTCTTTCTGGTTTGTATCCAGCTTAATTCTCCCATTACACCAAAATAGACATATGACACTTAGTAATTGAATGTGATCTTTTTCACATGAATTAATAATTGAATATAAAATGGTATCACTCTCCATACAGGTATGAGATTCGGGACACACACCTGGTGGAGGACAGTGTACTGGAGACGCTGAAGGTCAAGGCTGATTTCTTCAACTTCAAGCCCCGTCCATTCAACATGCGCGAGTTCTATGATCGCACAGGGCACGACATCAAGGACATGCTCTTGTCCTGCCGCTATCGAGGAGCTGAGTGCGGCACCGATGACTTCCAAGTGGTGAGGAAGTGGCACACAGCATTTCCTGTCTATCATTCTACGACGCGTTTTGACTGGATATGAAATAATGTTTTGCATGATGTATATGTAGCAACAAGAAGTGCTGATTCCTCTGTGGATTGTCCTGTCCATTGTGTTAGGCCCGGTCATGATCCAGGTTACTTTGTTGATCCAGGTTACCTTATTGTTCCTTCCTGTTTATTTTATTTTTCATAAGCTATTTTCTGCCATGATTAACCTACGACTGAGAAGGTTCCGGAATTCACGGTACTTCACTGTTGGACTGTGTATGATTTGTGACAATCTCCTGGGTACCGTCTCATTCATGAATTTGTTTCCTGTCAGCTTAGCTTAAGGTTGCAGAATATGGCCTTGTTTTGCTGCTCAGGTTCAAGGTGTCTTTTTCTCCCATCTGTGGCTCGCCCCCGGCTGGGTTTCCGGAACATTTCAGGCTCCCAGCTGCATACAGATTACTCAGTACCTTGGAAGCCTTTGTTTTCCTGACACTACCAGTAGAGGCAGGCGTGCACAATATTCTCACCAACATAAAGGGGTCTTTGATGAGAATTTTAAGTCTTTTAATTAAAGCTGAGCACTAATTATAGACTTGTTTAACGAATATAACTGGGTAACATTATATTGGACAGAGTAAGATACATAAGGTTTATTTTGCATGTTGGATTATTGGTTGACCTGAATAGGACAAGTGGGTACAGAAAATCCATGACCCTGGTGTTATTGTTCGTCTCCAACTACTCCACCTGCAGCAGTGTCAAAACCACCTGTTCCCGCAAGATTGGCGCTGGTAAGACCACATTTGTCAAGCGCCTGAAACAAGTGCATCTTATTTTAGAATTAATTGTCTCTCTTTGTAGGATTTTCGGGTTTGTTTTGGTATCGAAGGCGAGGATAGTGCCAGTACAGACCTCCGTTTAGACATAATTAGCTTTCATCATCGCTTGTGCAGCTCTTGAGAATGATATGGAATAAATCAGGCTCCCCCACAGCCGAGTATGATGTCCGCCAGCAGGTGCGGTCATGCACATGCCTTTTGCAGGTTTCATGGAGTGGTGAGGATGATCCAACAAGGCAGCTAATTCCAGAGACAAGATGCTAGTCTATTTGCCTAAACGTCTGCAAGTAAATGGTGAGACTGGGAGTTGATGGGCATCTGTGTTGCCCCCCAGCACCACCGTTGGGGGGTTTAACTCCCACCTCCTCTCTGCTTATGCGAAGTCTATATTCTCCCTGTATTGCATGGTCCTACTTTTGCAGTTTCAACGACAGATCGACAGTTAGGCTAATTGGGGTCTGTAAATTGCCTGTAGCGTACGATTGTGTGTATTTGCCCTGTAATGGACAGAGACCCCATCCAGAGAATTCCCCTGATAAGTTTGCAGAAAATGCATGCCAAACTTTGCTTGTACGCGTATGTTAGATCTAGCTTATTTACTAAAGACATAAATGTAATATATGCCTAAGAAAGATCATCAAAATATACATGAACAGGCAACTCTGAGATTAGCCTGGACACAAAACCACATGACATAAGGCATAGACACCAGGGATGGTTTCATCAGAAATATTTGGATACCTAAATTAAATGATGCAAGGAACACAAAAAGGCTGGCGGGTGTGAATGTAAAGAAAAGAATTGATTTTGTAAGGCACTTGGCACATAGCACTTCACTGGATACACTTGGGCAGGATGTTATGTACCAAAGTGCAGGTAGGTGACAGATTTTAGTTGAGCTGATTCCAATGTGGTGAGGAATTCGAATTGGTCTTGAGTCCCTCAGGGCTCTCTGAACGAGGATAATCCGGGTTTCGTGACAGAACAGCCTTCATGGTTGATTTGTGGGGCTCAGAAAGAATAAAGGTAATTATAGCAGACATCTAAACAAGAATCAAGTGAACTAACAAAACGCATCCAGCCACCCGATGCCCCCCTCTTACAGCACCATTTAGTAACGTGTACATACCTTTGTAAAATCTCACAAAAGTATAGATGTAGGTCTAATGTTTATTGTGACATTAAGCAAAACTTTGGAACAAACTGTCATATTTAAGTAAATCTGCACTCATAACTCTATAAAAACAGCTTTTTTTTCCTCAGTACTGCCATTTAAAACATTCCATGTGCAGACTTTGTGTACTTTAAAACTGTCAATTTAAAAGTTTTTGAGCCATGCATTTTTCATGTCATGCCACCGTTCTCATGTCGGTATCACAGCGTCCACGAGCAGGTGCTCAGTGCATCCCCAGTGAGAAACAGATGCAGTTGCCATGGTACCTTGATTCGGGGGAGGAGGGAGCCTAGTAGCACTGAAAAATACTCAGACAGAAAAATCATGGAAATGTGCTCATTACACAGAAATATGTATGATATAAACAAAAATCAAGATGGTGCAAACACATTTATACCTATACAACAGCGCACCTTTAATTTATTCACTGTACACATGGAAATGACTATGGATGTGAGGGTAGTTCAGAATAAAAGTGAAAAGCCTTCTGGAGGAATAAAAACAACAAATCCAAAGAGAAACCTGTGACTCATTCACAGGAGGGACTGTTTACCAGTTCAGATGGCTTCCTCTGATGTTTCAAAAGACCGCTCAGATGTCTGCTTTTCAAATGCGGAATCCCCCCACAGATAGAGCCTTATTTGGCAGGGTATTCCGTACATCTTGCTTCAAGTGAATCAGTAATGAGTTGCTGGTCTGGTTGGAGTGAAACCAGGAAACGTGGCACCAGTAAGGTCAGCAGTCTTGTGCAATGTCATGTATGCGAGCGAGCAGACGCAGTGCCTACAGTAGCAGTACATGTGCCAAACGCTGGCTCCTTGACAGCTAGATGCTGAACCTCAGGTGAGGAAAAAACCTCTGGAAAAACAGCCAACCAAGGGGGGACCCCTGAGTTGCCAGCTTAAGGTGTGTCTTCGCATAATGGTTTGATGGTTTAGCTAGTCATGCCAGTTTATGATGATCATTTTAGCTGGTTTAACCGATTATACCAGCATCACCAGCTTTATAGGCTGGCCACACCTGCACAAACCAACTGGTGAAACCATCAAAGAGCAACAATAGCTGGGACATGGCCAGCTAAGACCATGTTAAACCGGGAAAAACCAGGTAAAACCAGCCACCAGCACAAGCTGGTTCTTAGCTGCTTTTTAGCAGAGTAGAAGCAGCCTGCTACTCTCCCCCAAGACTGCTGAGCCTGTTGGTTGGGGGGGGGGGGAGCTGATTGGGCCACAAGGGATGATTCCCACTCTATATGATTGCATAAAAATGAATGTTTATTTAATCTGCTGACCTGCAGCTTGTTGGCCGCAGCTCACATTTGACACTGCCTGCTGAGTCAGATGAAGAAATGAAATGTAGGGTTACTTAATGCATGTCAGACGGATGCCCCTCCCTCCGACATACTGTACCAAGTGTGTGGGGGAGAGAAGGTCTTTGTGGATAATATGGATCTGGCAGCAGCACCGGGTGTCATTAATTTGCGCCACAGAATTCTCAAACACATCCAGTAAATCAGTGACCAGGCCAGAGTTACAGACAAGTAAATGAGAAGCGTTGAATGGTACGCAATAAATCCAGCTAATACAATGTTTCTGTTACATTCCAGGCAGGGGCAGAGAAGCACCCTGCCAAAAAAATCTGAATAAAAATAGGCCATGGAGGCTCAACCGAATAAAAGCAGCTAGATTTCACGAGTGCCACTCACTCGGCGTGTTTCCTCAGCGCGGTCGCGCGTCGTGGCCTGCATTTCAGTTTGTCACTTGCTACCTCAAAAGCTCCATCCTGCATAAACCTGCAAAATAAGGGTCCTAAGACAGGCTCGTAGGCCCCCATCCTCCCACGGAAACTGCATGTGTCCTTCAACGGCTCACACGTCTCCTGCTGGCTTCAAGACAGATCGGCCGTGTTACTCAGCTACGCTCTATTTGCATGCAGGCTGAAGAAGGGGCCTTTCGGTAATACCTTTTTGAGAGATGTCGCAGACTAAAGGCTGACTGACTGTTTGGTGCATGGTTTATGTAGCTTGGGATTGTTCAGTTGCTCTATTTAACGTTAGCGTGATGCAGCCTTCTGGAAACAGCTGTGACATGGTCTGTCTGGAAAGAATTTGAGGAGACTAAGATGTGGTAAATGGAAACGTTAGCTGTCTGACACAGGAAAACTGCAAGCGTGGATTTGGGCTGGGGTAATTGTTAGGTGGGTATAAAAATGCTGATCTGTCTAGAGTTTGGAAATGTTTATTTTTTTGACAGGTTTATTTTTATACATCCAAACGGTCAGATTGGTTTAATTGTCTGTGCTAATTAATTAACGTTTAAGCCAGGGGTGGCGGACCTGATCCACAGAGAGTTGTTGTGGGTGTGGATTTTTGCGAAGACCTCTCAATCAGCCAATAAGAAGCAGCGGTTTCCGGGAGGAGGTCATCCCTGATTGACAGGCCATCCCAAAAACCCTATATCGATCAGGTTCCCGACCCCTGGTTAAGCAAAAATCCCGTCCTTTTTTATGAAAAGCAGTCGGATGAAGCGCAGGGATCTGTTATTCAGAGGAAGATTGCAGTGCAGGTGACGGGCGCCGTGACCTTTTAGGCTGTCAGTGGGAGCTGGCTCCTATGCCTTCACACCTGCTCACAATCACCTAGTGTGCAAGCATCTATCTACATATGAAAAAAATGCTAAGTATTAAACTAGACCAAACATTTCTACCGATGTTTCAGTTGCACACAAAGGTTTATGAAAAATTTCTGTGACATTTTCCAGCTTTGATGGTCATTTTTTTTGTCTTGAAAAGCTAGAAAACTGAAATACATATTACTATGGTGAAGCACTTTATATGTGAGGTCTTAGAATAGGTTAATCGTACTCTGAGAGACACACAAATTTTTCATTAAAACCCTGAGGAACCTGGAACATGACATGGGTTTAGCGAGATTATCACTAATTACACTTTAAACTCTGTTTCTTTTATATGGGTTGGTTTTCATTAATATCGTTAAAAGACATGCATTAGTATTGGCTAAATAAATATAATTCTGCTTTCTTAAATGAGCTGAAAACAGGGTGCAAATCTGATGTGTCTGTAGACAAAGGAAGCAGCATAAATATGCGGCCGTCCTGCAGACTGATGCGGCTTTAATTACAGCCCCCTGCCGGCAGCCCCCCCCATATTCACCTTTTTCCTGAGCCTCCCTGTGACTTTCATCACAACTCTTGACTAATCTGAGTAGCATTTTTGATGGAATGTCGCTTTGGAGAGCCCACAATTCTCTACCAGCCGAGGTATTTGCCACCAGCTCAAGGTGGAAAAAGCTGGGAAGATCGAGGGTGAAAAGCAGAGAAATTGCACTGGCAGTTTCAGGAAAATTGGGTGTCCTCCTATTATTTGACAAAGCATGTCTGGTTACTCTTGGCTGATGAATTAATGGATGAACCTTAAGATAAATGGAATTATGAAGATGACAGCGGCTCAGGATTTTGTTTTTTACACAGGAATGAAGACTGAATATTGACTAAAATAAATCTGGCTGAATGGTTTGTATATAAACAACACACAGTCTGACAAGTGCATTAAACTCTGCATGCTGAGAGCTTAGATTTCAGTTATCTAAATTTGACTAATGACTATTCCTCCTCTCTCCAAGTGTTATTGTTTGTCCTTCACAGTCATTTCCATGATGTGTTGGTTTTTATTACCGCCACTGGAAAACTTTTAATTATTTGTGTGAATCCCGTCTGCCAGCACGGTAATATACTTTTGTCGGCAGTGGTCAGGGCGGTGGCTGAGGTCACCGTAGCCCCACCTTTGCCTCTGCAGTTACTTGACACTGCTCTACGAATGCCCAGTTGCTTACGTCTCCGTTCCACCCTCCGTGGCGCTCTCCGCATCAGATGCCGTGGGTGCATTCTCATCACGCCGGCATTCTGGGCGCTGGCCACGGACAGCCATTTAGAGGGATGGCCGTCTGACTCAGGGTGGATGCAACTGTGCTGCCGAGCAAACAGTTGCTTTGGAGCATTTGATCTCAGCTGTGCTCTTGACTGACACACTTACTAAAGTGGGTTTGATGCCTCCAGGCTCCACTGACATATTCTTCCTGCGGTTTGGGTTTATCTTCGTTACTAGAGACTAGTCTGTTTCTGTTAATTGCACGTGACATGTGCCTACACTCACCACACCATAGTCAAAGCGTATGATTTAGGGAGTACAGTTTCCCTCAAATTTCTTCTCTTTTCTCTCCCCCTGGGGGAAGACAACATCAGCGCATGCATATATGTCCAGGGGTGTTTACTGTGTTTCCGCCCTAACGAGGTAATTACTGGACAGTGAAGATAAGAATTTTGGAATTTAGTGATCAGTGGTCACTGCTGACCACAGCACACAACAACGAAACGTGTCCTCTGCATTTAACCCATATATGAAAATGTGATATAGCAGGGGGCAGCTAATTCAGCGCACCGGGGAGCAGTGCTTGGGGGCGGTACCTTGCTCAGGATACCTCAGCGGTGCCTTGCTGGTCGGGGATTCGAACCTGCAATCTTTGAATTACACGTATGCAGCACATACACTATAACACATCTACCGCAATCCATTTAAAATAAACCAAATGCAAAAATTTAGGCTGCTTGTCAAGTTCATGAGCAATGTGAGTAAGCCAATAGAAGCTGTCATTGATAGTATAATGTAGTCTCTTAACAAACAAGCTCCCCTGGGATCACTGAATTATATCTAAACAGATCAGACGGTCGTATATCTACTGATGAAACCCAATAGGTGCTGCAGCAGATGGAGAAGATTTCTTGCAAGTACTAGGAGGACTAGAGCCAGACCAGGGCATGAGCCTTTTCCTATAAAAGGGACATTGCTGATTAACGACTGGCAGAGTTGAATCTGTTATATTAGATAATAATGTTTATTATTAGAAAATGTGTATAACAGTCTCATATCTTTATCCAAGGTCTAATGTTTAAAAGGATTTACTGAAAGGATTTATTTATTCAGTATTATTTTCAATGTTTAGTTCCAAGGTTTTATTTCACTTTTTCGTTCAGACAGGTTTGAGCTACGTTGGCAGGAAGCCAAAGGGCTCAAACTGACCGAAGGTTGTAATCTGCTGTTTAGCTGGACTGTCTCCCGCCTGGGAAACGCAGCACTCCTCTTTAACGCTATGCATTAATAAGCAGGAGGCACTTGCATCTGTGAACTGCTCTGCCCAATCATTTTGGTCCCCTTCCTTGATGCTGAAAGGCCCCATTTTATTGACTACTCTCCTTGGTGCTGAAGGTCTCTGTCTTGTCCTCCAATGACAAATGGGAGCAGGTTGACTCATGCTTATCGTCCACCCAGGACCCAAACACTCACCAAAGGCCCCAGCAGAAAAATCCTGCTGAAAGGTACCACCATGTCCTTCTGTATGTTGGCACAGTCAATAGAGCTGCTGGGCCCCCGAGGGTGAGCAATCCTTGACGTTCTGGTTTTACTCCTCATCGTTCATTATGGCTGTGCATTGCCACGGACACAGGGCGTGGTGTGGGCGGGGAAAGAAGGTGATGATCCACTAGCGGCTCTGAGACACAAGGGGGCTTTGTTACAGAAACTAAATACACTGAGTAAAACTACAGAGGAAAGGATGACAAGGAGTCAGAACTAATCAGGGGTAAAACACTACTAACAGAACCATAAATGACAGACAGAGGGAAACCGGTAACACGGAGAACAGGCAGTATCAAACACAAGACCCTGAATGTTCTAATACAAGGACCAACTGGGGAAAAGAACTCAGGCAGGAACTTAAAAATACACAGAAAACCAGGGAAAACATAATCAAGTAACCAATCAAGGGACATGCAGGAACAATGACAAATAGGTGGAACTAACAACCATTTGGCATAGAAGCTTTATAAATACTAAGAAACTAGGAAATATTAACTGGGAATATAATGTAAAGCTAATCAATTACAAAATCAAAAGTTATAAAAATCATAGATCAGAACAGCAGAAGGGTGAACCAAGTGTAGGAATTAAAGACACAAAATAAACAAAGAACCTGAAAACTAACAAATACAAATAACATTATCAGAACCAGACACTCAAACCAGTGAGCTAAGTGGAAGTCCAGGGAACAAGGAAAACACACAAGGATTATCAGACTAGGAATGACAAGGTGGAATGGTCAGCGACACCTGCTGGCCGAACGGGGAAGAGACACAAAGGGCAGGATCAGATGGGTGCTGCATGGTTTTTCTAAAATATCTAGTAAACAACAGACATCTTCAAAATAAAAATTGACTTCTGACTCAGTCTCAATACTGTAGTTTTTGGTTAGACTTTTTTAAATGCTTTTTGTAGAAGCTTCACTATTGGCAAAAAACAAAATAATCAGATTCTACATCTAGAGTAAGATTTGTAATGTAGCAGTTAGAGGATATTTTTCTTCTGCGTTTAGAGCACCGAAGAATTTTTGTATTTATTGCGATTTGTGACGATGAAATACGGAACTATACACATTACACTTAGTAAAATCCATCCCCAGCTCCTGATGCTGGATTGATGCTGCAGATGCCAACAGTCATTGATTTAGAAATTTCATTTTGAATACTTCATATAACTGCAGATACGAACAGCATTCTGTGTCAATCCTTGCGCTTGTTTAAAATTTAACATGACTTATCACTGCAAGTGAGACATGCCTGGAATGTGCAGAGTCTAAACAGCAGTCTGTTCTGTCTTTAATAATATTTTGATGACATTATATTGGATTTGTGTTATTAAGTCTTATATGCTTCATTTCTCCAGAATATTTGTTAATATTTGTTAATGATTTTCGGAGGGTGAAAACCCATCTGAAATACAATGATCTGACTAAAGGTCAGTCTGTTCTGCCGAGGAGCGGCAGAGACGATAAATGCTGGCTACATTGTGAGAAATGATAGATTTTTATTTTTGATGGTTTCTTTATAATGAAGCGTAACGCAAAAACGGTGACGCATTTCAGAGCTTAATTTTGAAGTGATTAACAGCAGAGAAGTTAATAAAACTAAGATACAGTCTTTTGAGCCTTCAAAGGGCTGCCGTCACCGGAATCCTAATTACAGTTCTAGAAGTTCAATAGGGTCTCTGCCTTGTAATGAGTTTCTAATTAAGACTTTGTCAAACATGATAATGAAGAATTAGCTTTTTAATACTACAGACAGTGCAAGGTGCTGTCGATTATCAGACCCTACATTTCCTTGCTAAATGTGTTAAAGAACTATATTGTTTAATTGGTTAAAAAGCATGTCAAAAACTTGCGACACTGTATTTTTTTCTGTGACTTAATAATGCAAATATGAATCCCCCATATTTAATATCACACAGTAAGATCACAGTAGCATGTTCTTCGCTTCTCTGTGAGGGAGGCTGTTTTCTTTCAGTCGTATTAGTGAAGATTCCCGCCAACAACTGCCTAATAGTAAACATGTCTATAAAGTTTGAAGGACACTTTGATCTTTTAGCTAAATGCTGGGATAAAGTTTGGTAGCAACATTAAAGGAAAATGAGGGTAAATGTTTACTGCTGGCACCGTAAACCTGTGATGTCGAGCCTCTTTTCCTCCCCTCCTTCACCCTTTCTCGCTTCTTTAATTAGGTCTTCACGCGTTATGGGAAGTGCTACACGTTCAATTCAGGACAAGGACGCCCTCGGCTTCTGTCTGTCAAGGGGGGCATTGGCAATGGACTGGAGGTCATGCTGGATATACAACAAGACGAGTACCTCCCAGTATGGGGAGAGACTGGTGAGATTATCAGGGGAGGGCGGGGAGAGACATTCGGCTCTATATGTGTGCCATAGGTTATATAAGTACTTCCATCCTTATTTTATATATGTGTGCTTAAATCATCCTGTAAAGTAAATTCCAACCTGGTTATTTCTCATCGTTTGTGAGCACGTTTCAAGCCAGTAAGTCTGACACAAGCAATCTCTGAGCCAATGGTGAATTAAATCGGAACAATTTTTTGGTAAGAGGTGCTGCTGACTGTGTACTTTGCATGCAAGCCAGCACAGAAGCACAGGAACAAACATTCACATGCACAGATGATAGCTATTTAAAAAGAAATATTTTATTTACTACTGCTCATAAATCAGATAATAATATCCAGACCCAAACATTAGGGGAAGCTGCAGCACCTTCCCGGACTCTTGATTAAATGTTCTTCCTGCTGGAATTTGATTTAAAATTTTATCTTTAAACTCACCATTTCGTTTATTGCTCCATAAGTACGATCTTCCCCAAGTCGCCTGGGTCTGTTTTTGTGTTTTCCGTTTGCATATGTGATGAGATCTGACAAGCCTTACACACTAGTTGTATCCAACACCATCTGAAATTTTATGAACAGTTTTATGAAGAAACGCATGTTTCTTTTATTTCCCGTTTTGGCACAGTTGAGACTTCATTTGAGGCTGGAATCAAAGTGCAGATCCACAGTCAGGATGAGCCGCCCTTCATTGACCAGCTGGGCTTTGGGGTGGCACCCGGATTTCAGACTTTTGTTTCCTGCCAGGAACAGCGGGTATGGATGCGGTTTTAGTTCAAGGCCTTTCCGAAGTACAAGACATACATATTTTCATGCATGAAACAACTTTGGAGTGTAATTCTACATGACATTTAAATGTGTCCAATACCTGAAGAGAATGACCAATATGGCTGCAGTGGTGTATGTCCTTTGTCCAGATTGACATGTATGTATGATACAGCTGGTGTATCTTCCTCCACCCTGGGGTGACTGCAAGACAACGCCCATGAATTCAGACTTTTTTGACACATACAGTATCTCAGCCTGTCGCATTGACTGCGAGACCCGGTACTTGGTAGAGAATTGCAACTGCCGCATGGTGCACATGCCAGGTGGGCCACATTTCATTATGATATCACAGTTTTATGTATTCTTATGTATATTTTAAGTATTCCTTCATTCTTCATTCAAACCCAAGTTTTATTACTTTGAATTGGTTGATTTTGGATGAAAAGCAGATGTTGTAGTAAACTAAGACTTTTTCTTGGCTTTTTTGGTAACCCTTCCTATGGATGCCATGTTTACAAGAATGTATGTTCATAACACATTATAGTTAATTTATTAAGCATAAACATGACTATAAATATTTATGAAAAGATGTCACACTATAGCCACTATGTCATCTATAATGCACTATATGTACCTTTATAATGCAGTACAAAGTATCCTTCATTTTTATCCCAATCATTAAGATGCATTATGAAGGTATCTATAGTGCATTATAGATGAAAGCTTCATTGGAGCTTATGAAGTATTATTATCAACATTATAATGCCTCATGACTGTCAATAGAAGATGCTGTAATGATTTATTAATCCTTATACTGACCGTTACAAAGCATTACAAGTGACAGTTTCAAGTAAAGTGTTACCTACAGTAATTTTCTGTATTTTTTAATATTTCGGCTTATTTTATTAACCTTATCCTACTTTGAACTGTTTTATTGTAGACTTAATTTTAAGTAGAAACACGTTGTCCCTGTTCTGCTTTAGGCGACGCCCCCTACTGCAGCCCAGAGCTGTACAGGGAGTGTGCTGACCCAGCTCTAGGTGAGGACCTGGGCACGTTTGCGCATTTGTGTAACCCAGTAGGCATGGAGAAACACAAGGTCCCATCTTCAAGTTCAGCTGAACAGTAATATGAGCGTTTTTAAAAGTTAGTATCGGACCATTGTTGGCTAGAGGAACATGGAAGCCAACCGCTGACAAACCATGGGCTCTCAGTAAGAGGCAGTGGACCTGTGTTCCCTCAGGTCCTCCAGTGCTCCAACTCCCGTCATATAATGACTTTGACCTGTCCCTCATCCCAAATCTGTCTGCCTGTTCTGTGTACAGACTTCCTGTTAGAAAGGGACAATGACTACTGTGTATGTGAGACACCGTGTAACACAACACGCTACAGTAAGGAGCTGTCATTCGTGAAGATCCCCAGCAAGGCCTCTGCCAAGTACCTGGCTAAGAAGTTCAACAGGTCACAGCAATATATCACGTGAGTCTCCTCATGCATATACTGCTTTACACAGCATATATATCCATGCGGTGATTAGCAGTTTTGCCGTGCCGTCTTCTGTTTGGGAGATTTATCATATGAATGATGGCAGTTTTATTCAATTTTGAAGTATTTTTTACACAAGCTAGTAGAAATTATAAATACTTATAAAATTCTTTAACTGTTTACTGAGTGAATTATTGTAAATTAAATAAGGATTTGTTGTACAGTAATATGCTTTGTCAGTTATGATTATAAATAAATAATCTTTAGTTTTCAGTGCTGTCTTGCAGTTAGGCTAAAGTTCACGTGGAACCAGCTGCCAACCTTCAAGCTTTCAGTAACGATTCAAAAGGCGAACCATCTATTATAGCGTCATTATATTATATCCATTAGGTAGTTATGAAAGATGGAAATATCTAGAGGACAAATATTAAAAAATTGCATATAGGTGGGGTGGAGCCCGCTTACACTTCAGGCCATTTGTCTTTTACGTTTGATTACATTTCAATTATTTGACCGACACTTTCAATTGAACTGACACATTTCTGAGAGAGAGCAGAGCTGGACAACCTCTGAAGGACCTGGGGTTTGAGGGTCTTGCTCAGGGACCCAACAGTGAAATTACCCGACCTACTCTGGGATTTAAACCAAATGACACCCCCCCCCAAAAAAACAGGAGTGTGGACGCTGTTTCCCATTACTAGAAATTATGCAGTGAAGATTCCCACATTTGGGGAATTTGCAGGGGTCAGTGCATTGCAATAGTGAAGCCTTATCCTGAGTGAAGCACCATCGTGATCCTGCTGTCATCGTGGTCCTACTGTCATCGTGATCCTGCTGTCCACCTTCCAGGCTGAGATGCACTTCTGTATTGAACATGCTGTCTCTCCCACCCACAGTGATAATATGCTGGTGCTGGATATCTTCTTTGAAGCCTTGAACTATGAGACCATAGAACAGAAGAAAGCCTATGAAGTAGCAGGACTGCTAGGTATATTTGCTACTTCACTGCCTAATAGCACCAAAACGTCGCCAGAGATTGTCTTTCATTATCAGTTTGTTAAAGTTTTCATCTACGCTTGTTTCTTGCATCTGTGTTCTGCACAGCAGGTATTTTGTATGCCTATAGCGGCCGTCTCTTTCTGAACATCTATTCCTGTCTCAGGTGACATCGGCGGACAGATGGGCCTGTTTATAGGTGCCAGCATTCTTACTATTCTGGAGCTGTTCGACTATCTGTATGAGGTACATCGCTTCGCTCTGTCTCTAGTAGAGAATCACGAAGGAGGTCTTTGTTAAGCTTGTAATGAGGCTGGGGCTCGTCTCCTGCAGGTGGTGAAGCACAAGCTGTGTTTCCACTCCCAGAAGAAGCAGGAGCAGAGCAGCGACAGTGAACGGGGGCCGGTGCTGAGCCTGGATGACGTAAAGCGTCACGTTAGTAACTATCACTGATATGATAATTACTGCTACTGACTACTGAAGTCCTGGGGGGTGGTATGTTGCAAACTATTTAATTCCATACTTTGCTGCTTCCATGAATGTGTTTTAAGAATTTGCAACATTAGCACTTGAGTATGCAGAGTAAAGTACTGGAATACACAGATGCTTACTTGGATGCCATTCCACTGATGCATGTTTCCCTCAGAACATTTTAGTGGAGTATGCTTACTAATGTAAATATCTATCAAATCTCTGTGTAGGTACAAAGTGTATACTAAGCAGTTATGTACTCTTGAAGAGATCCAGGAAGACAAGAGTGTGGAATGGAGAGAGAGACAGATTTATGTAGTGAATCTGTGTGAGAACAGATAAAAATAATTAGTTGGGCCCGAAACAATCTGCATAAATATTTGCATACATATACTATGATTATCCTGTTCTTGTCCCTTGACTATGTTTAATTACAAATAATACATAAAACGTGTGCATTCGAAAAGAGCATCAGTGTTTAATATGTAAATCAATATACATAATGCCATTTGTTTACGTTTTGTCTGAAGGATTTTGTGTCCAGCTCTTCCCATTTTACAATAGTGTAGCTACACACATCCAAGAAAAAACAAAATGGAATATATATATATATATATATATATATATATATATAAACATGAATGTTAAA
>JAODKE010000114.1:10255817-10290952 GCA_026779605.1 Mormyrus hasselquistii | reverse complement strand
TTATAATAGTTTCTACTTATTTTGACTGAATTCAGCCGGAAAGTTTTTGTTAACATTTTTAAGGAAATGTCAGCATGTCAGTGAAAAGAGACAACGTAACCATCTCATAGTTTTCTGTGTAATAATGCAAAAACATACGGGCACCACCTGTGTCTTTCTGTGCAGAAATAGCACACTGTACACAAGTAACAGATTATTACATTTATGACAATTAAATTACTTTAGAGAACCAATATAAATTATATGGAAAACATTAATAGCACTTAGTGAAAAACTGAATAACAGTCAAGAAACAGTGGATGCCAACTTAGTATTATCTGAAAACTCATTATTGTTACTTTGTTGAACCAAATATCTTGAAGCCTATGATGAATGATACATAATAAAAAGGAAATGCTGTCACACTTTGCCATGGGTTGCATTCTCTGTTATTAACTGGTACGACTGCAGTTACTTGAGTTTAAATTACCTAAATATATTACAGTACCTTAATTTAACTAAAAAATGTATCAGCAGTGTATTAATTTAAGAATTGGACTGTTTAGTATGATATGTATTAATGTAGGTCGTATTAATGATTATTGCAGCCTATATAAATGGCAGTGTTTGCCTGGATTAGCAGAATAAAAAGTGCCATACGGTCGCGAGACCTGTATATGAGACTTATGTGAGACTAAGTCACATATGTATTATATAATTAGCTCTTATTTTTATTTCTTGGTGGGGGCTTTCCACACAAATGATTAAGAGTTATAGTTGCCTTTTTGACACATACTGTATGATTTTTGTCAAATGTCATTTTTATGTCATTTTGCAGTACAGATTTTGTTGTATTCTGTAATATGGACTGTGCATTATCCTCCATAAAGATGCTTGCTTATATAATATTGTTATTAATAATAAACTACAAAGTCCTTGTCTCTCAGTCTGGAGAGTGCTGAATGATTTCTTCATCTGTCTTTAGAAAAGAGGCATGTAATAATACTAAAGGCACAAGGTAGGAAATGAGACCAGCACAGAACACTGGAAATGGCTGGAACAGCTGGCTGATGAAGTACCCAATTCCACAACCCCTAAGCAGTTTGGTCTCTCTTAAGGGATAAAGAACACCGATTTAAAATATGATGCATTGCACTGTTACCACTCCCTTTGTGTCTCCTGGCCATGGGAATAATAATTAAAACCAGCCAATACCCCCCAACCCCCCTAAATGGGTGGGGGCTTCAACCTCCCCCCCAGCTCAAAGATATGCCCTTGCTCCTAATTGTGTGTCAGTGATGGCTGCCAACCAACATCTAGACTGTCCCACCCCCAATTAATTTCAGACCTGATTATATATTAGTCATTACTATAAATGTTATAGCAAATATTAAAATATTCATAACAATGTAGTACTAAACATTTTCTATTGATTGCTAATTTCAGTCCAATGTAACCCTATTTAGCTTGTTTCCCGAGACTTAAATTGTGTGGGTATTAACCTGGTGAGATGATGCTTATAATGTAACGCTGACAAACATTTCATGTTATGTTTTGAGCACCCTTTTCTGAAATACAGTCATGGCAACACAAACATTCTGTGCTTACAGTTGTGTACTTATCCACAATAAAATACCCTCTGTAAGGCAAGAATACCAGCAATTTTCAGCAATATGAATCTTTCTGGTGGTATAATATTTTTGTTTGTTTTTAAATTAATTATAATCATAGATCTTCTATTTATCATAATAAATCTAGAACATCTGTATTACAATCACAGGTTTTGCATATACTCATTATACACTGCATAGCTGTACATTTCCAGCACTATTGCATGATACAGTTTAGCCATTGACAATAAATTTGAATCTAAATGTAATCTATTTTCAATTTATGCAATGGTGATTTATTTTCTAAAATATGCAATAAAAAAAAATTAAAATCTTATTGTCAGAAAAATAAAGCTCATTAGAATCGTTGTCAATAGCAGTAGCACCTAAAATGCTAACACTGGTGCTCCTCGCGTCCACTACTCCTGAGATCTCTCGCTGAGCTCAGCCCTCCACCGGAAATCTCGGATCCCGGTCCCGGATATCGCGAGATCCGTATACGCCGGTTACAGTCGCCGGCGATTGACTTGAATGGCAGAAGATGGCGGCTCGGGGTGGATTTCAGGCAGGCTCCGTAGCGGGAGTAGGTGGAGGAGGGATGAATCCTGGGCCCCAAAATAGTGGCGGGCCGCCAGGAATAGCTCCAGGAACACCCTCTGGCAGGATGGGACCATCATCCGGGCCGCAGAACCACCTATACCGTTCTCCTATGCCTGGGCCCGGCTATCCGGTAGGACGTACAATGGTATAATGCAGCTTTGGGAACAAAGGATAACCAGTTAGAAAATAGGGATTCAGCCGATTGCGTGGCGGTATGACTTTAGTTATACATATTATATTCATATGCCTTTTACATCATCCGCTTTCTTTTTTGTAATTATCAGTAACTAAGAACAACTTGAATCTTTGTAGTTCGTTGTGCAAAGTTGGTTACAAAGTGCTATTGAATAAAACATGGAAGTAGCGAACCAACTATTTTTCTTAGTAATTAGTTATCTTTAGTGAAGTTGGACACCAACTATTGAAAATGTTACTTTAAGAGCGTTTGCTACTCTGCATTTAATGATAGTGTTGTATATGTACATGTAGTCTACATTTGACTCGTTTATTTAAAGTAGCCAGCTTTTCACTTGTCGCTATCGGATTAAAAATAAATATTTTGGTTTGCGGTGGCTTGGCAGCGTTTCTTTTTGCAGTAACGTCTCCCCCCTCCTAACAGAGACCTGGTATGCCTCCTGGGAGCAGAATGACACCACAGGGCCCGCCTATGGGCCCGCCTGCTTATGGTGCCAACCCTATGACCCGGCCAGGTATGCCCTTAATGGACCCGGCCCGGAAAAGACCAGCTCCTCAGCAGATACAGCAAGTTCAACAGCAGGTTGTGCAGAACCGCAATCAACAGTAAGGGACTATTAACTATTAAAGGGACTTTATGTAGATGTATGTGTAATGACAAGTCACAGTAGCTCTTCTAATCTGCATTACTCGATTAAGAAACATTCTGAATAACCATTGCATCCACAGCACTAAGAAGAAGAAGATTGCTGACAAAATTCTACCTCAGAGGGTGAGTCTGCTGCCTGCCTTTTGACCTTAATGTAAAAACACTGCATATTCAGATCCTTCATTGTTGCTGATGTCTTGCACTAGCAGTCGTCCATAAGCAGTGTACTTAACTTCATTTTATGACTGAATATTGAAATGGTAGGAAGGTAAAAGGAAACAACCTGTAAGTGTTGCCGTAGTGAAAAAAGTCGATAATGGACACTCCTCTGCCTGTTGCCTGTGAGGCTCAGTATCCTGCTTCTACAGGTAATGACACAAGTTTGGCTTGGAGTTTGTCTTTCGGATGCACTCTAGTGCTGTAGGTTTTTTGGTCTCGGGTTTTGTCTTGATCTCGACTCTATTTGGCCTCGATGGGATAAGAGAGAGAGAACAGCACATCCTCCCAGAACGGTATCATTATTACGCGCCTCAATTCAAATGCAACCAGTCAGATGCATCTATTTTAAAAACGTTACAACGATTAATAACTTTACAGCAATGCCTTTTTTCTCTACAGTTGATCTGAGTAATGTGATGTCAATTCTAACCCTAGTCTGCTTTCAGTCATGGTCTTTGTCTCAACCAGCCTTGGTCTTGGTCTCGCCTTAGTGTGTTTTGGTCTTGGTACCCTCAAGTCTGGGCAGTGTCTTCGTCTTGATACCCTCCGGCAATGTGTTGGTCTCAGTTTAGGAGGTCTTGACTACAACACTAGTGCACACCGTGGTAAAGTGTGCAGCTCCTGCAAAGGCACTTGAAACCCCGCTACTGCAGCCTGAATTTACTTTGAAATTCCCAAATGCACTTCATTGAATCACTGACATTTATTGCATCTCTTGGGTTGCATCTGACTGAAGCCACTCTTCACCCTCTGCAGATCAGAGAACTTGTCCCAGAGTCGCAAGCTTATATGGACCTGCTGGCGTTTGAGAGAAAACTTGACCAAACCATTATGCGCAAGAGACTAGACATTCAGGAGGCCCTCAAGAGGCCGATTAAGGTAAAAGCCTAAAAGCCACAAGGCTATCAAGTCCCGGCTGTTACATCTAACCCATATCCGTCAGCAATTAATAATCCTGTTTTTTTTTTCTCTAGCAAAAACGGAAGCTTCGTATTTTTATATCGAACACTTTTAACCCAGCGAAGCCTGACGCAGAGGACGGCGAGGGTGCAGTGGCTTCGTGGGAGCTCCGCGTAGAGGGGCGGCTGCTGGAGGATGTAAGTGCGCGATGAAAGGCTGTGCTCTTTCGCTCCACCCGTAGTCTGATTTAATCACACTTCTTTTGGGGACTTTTGTTATTTATGTATGTTTTCCCCGGATTTAAGGTAGTCTGGGCAAAATGTAACTGAATGAATATGAAGTCTATTTAAACTGTGATACCTTAAATCCAACAAGTAACCCCGATAAGCCAGTAACCCCACTTCGTAGTACTGGCTAGGTGAGCATGTGTATAGTGACATTTTCTATCACACAAAATAAATCGTGTGCTATATTACTGGTATTTTTATTTTTGTGAAACCTACATTGTATTTAAATTGCTTGTCCGTGTTTAGTAATGGTGCGATCTGTCTCATTTAGACTGCTGTGTCAAAATATGAAGCAACTAAACAGAAGAGAAAATTCTCCTCGTTCTTTAAGTCGCTTGTTATAGAGCTTGACAAAGACTTGTATGGCCCTGACAACCATCTTGTGGAGGTATGTGTTGTCCGGTGTAGTGACTCCTACTCTCTCTCTATAGGGGTTTGGATGGAGTTCTCTACCATGTTCATTGTGAATCCTCTCCTTGCTCTTTGATTTTCTCTCGTGCTCCTGGCGGATGTGGTTGGTGAATTAAGTGTCTGTAGTGTGATACCGCGCGTGAGTGAATGGGTGCCCCTGTCTTATGTCCTGTAATGGGCTCCAGCCTATACACACCATGACCCTCTACATAGATAAGTAATTATGGAAGAAGGTGTTATAGCACTGGACAAAAAGTTGCCAGTGGGGGTTGCCAGTGCCTCCAAGAACGAAAAGCTAAACTGCACAGTTACACTGTATCTTGTGTTAGTAGCAGAGCTGTCGTATGCGAACGGGGGCCCTTGGCTTTACTCAAGATTTACTCCAGAAGGTACAGGAGAATTCTGCAGCGCATTGAGATTTCCGAAGTCCTTCAGAAACCAGTGTTTGGTCAGTCTGGACACAGCTGTTTAGGATGCGGTTTCTTAAGACACGGACGCCTGGCGCATGATATGCCCAGATGGCTAATCTTCCAATCCCTCTTCCCCAGTGGCACAGGACGGCCACCACCCAGGAGACCGATGGCTTTCAGGTGAAGAGGCCGGGTGACGTGGGTGTTCGCTGCACTGTGCTGCTTATGCTTGACTACCAGGTGAGAAAACACCATGAGTCATTTAAATACATTTGTGTCACATCCCAGTAAGTATGAAACTGGGCCGTAATGGTACACAAAACTCATAGTTCGTTACAAAAGACGGATTCACGGTTTGGTGCGATTTCCGTACAGTAGAGAAAATTTAAACCAAACTAAAAACTTAAACATAATTAGGAACAATTGCACATCAAGTCCAACATTGATTTGTTTCAATAACAAAACTTATGACATGCTTGTTTGCACGTTGTAAAAATAAGTACGTAAAATAAAAATCACAATGCTAAATTCTGTGTTCTCTGCTACTGAGAATGGTCACTTATTTACAGGAGTAAACATCCCTATGGCTGTAGTGTTTTTTTTTTTTTTTTTAAATTGTAAAAAAAAAAAAAAATGTTTTCTTTATGTAACTTCCTAATAAACCAGAGCAAGGAAGAAACAGCTTCTGCACGTTAGTCTCCCTGCGGCATTTAGGGGAGCCGAAATATTCCCAGACTGCCGGTTATGATTTACTGTAACCAGCATTAGCCGTGACCAACTCGCCACCATAATTAGCATAATGCTTCCCATGTCGAACATCTACTTGTGAATTTAGGTTCTACCCTTGTCAAGAACTGTTTGTTTCATTGTACCATCCAAACCAAAAATGGTGTATCCGAACAGTATGAGATGAATAGGTGTACTGTTAAAGCGCTTTATGAAAACTAAGGTGGATGTGTAGTGTGTGGTTTGTTTTTTTTTTTTTGTTTTTTTTACCTGATTGTCTGTGAAATACCGATCAGTCAGCCTCGCTTGTCCTTTCAAAGGAGGCTATTTAAATGGCTGCCGCTCGTGGGATCCTTCCAGTCCTTATTCCTGTGTTTCCCATGATGTTTAGCCGCCTCAGTTTAAGCTGGACCCTCGCTTGGCTCGCATGCTGGGGATCCACACCCAGACTCGGCCAGTGATCATCCAGGCCCTCTGGCAGTATGTGAAGACCCACAAGCTGCAGGACCCCCATGAACGCGAGTTCATCAACTGTGACAAGTACCTTCAGCAGGTGTGTGTGCGTGCGTGTGTGCGTGCGTGTGCACGCATGACCCACTTCACCCAGAAAACCTCTGATACTCAGGCCTCTGAGAGGGAACTAATATGCTTATAATTTAAGATATTTGAAACTCAGCGGATGAAGTTCTCCGAGATTCCCCAGCGTCTGCATGCCTTGCTGATGCCTCCTGAGCCAATCATCATCAACCATGTCATCAGGTGACAGTCCAACGCCTTGATAGTAGGATGTCCTACACTTGCGCATACATTAGCTACTGTTTTAGCACTACTACTAGTGTTACATTTGTTGCCCTTTCATGAGTGTGTGTGTTTCTGTTGCAGTGTGGACCCCAATGACCAGAAGAAAACTGCTTGCTATGACATCGACGTGGAGGTTGACGACACTTTGAAAACGCAAATGAACTCCTTCCTGCTGTCTACAGCCAGCCAGCAGGAGATAGCTGGCTTGGACCACAAGGTGTGCGGTGCTGAACTTTACATCCACTGATAAATTTATAATATTGTGTGGCTGAGATGATCTGTCAGTCTATTCACTAATGCTTTTATTTGCGTTTTGACCAGAGCGCTCAAGTCTGACACCCTGTGGTTAGCAGAGGCTACTGCAATTAAAAATCGTCACTGGTTTTTGAACAGAATTCTTGGCAGTCTTGTGATTTTTTTGTAATGCTGGCCCTCAGATCCATGAGACAATTGAAACCATCAGTCATCTGAAGACGCAGAGGGAGTTTATGCTGAGCTTCGCCCGGGATCCCCAGGGCTTCATCAACGATTGGCTGCAGTCTCAGTGCAGGGACTTGAAGGTAGGCTGTCATCACTGCTGTGACTGCATGCAGCGGGAACCTTGAAGGCCGTACTATTTGATAGATTTTGCAGATTACGCTAAGGATTCTTGCTAGGTGGTGTGTTTTTCTAAGACTTATGAAGAAAGATGAAGGTATACTTAAGTGAAGCACACACATACCTAGATGGGCCATGTGGTGTAGTTAATGTGACCCTGCCTCAGGTGGAAAGTCCTGACCATCCCTGTCTCAGTAAGGAGAGGAAGTTTGGGAGCCTCTGACAAATATAGTCGGCACACTTATGTTTCTCTTTAGAACAATGAAATAGTCGTTGTTTGACCCAAAACCGCCTACAAAGCGTGTATTCAAAAATGCGATAAATCGGACAATGAGTAGCTAAACAGCGTCTCAGTTTTTGAGCAGTATTTACCATTGGCATTGGCATTAGCATTGCTGTTGGCCCATTTATCTTGTATGTGAAAGAATATGAAATAAGTTCAAAAGCATTATAAAATGCTTCTGTATGCCAAGGGTTACGTGGGTAAGCTGAGGGGACACGCTCATCTCAGGAGGGACGACTCTTTGGCTGAGGCTTGCCTTGCATGCCGGACTTCCTCCAGCGGCCAGGCTTTCATCCTCGCCCTAAATAGCAGCAGTGCTCAAAAACAGCACAGAATAGATTATGTAACAAGCTTTTGTCCCCTGGCAACTCACCTGGAGTGAATAATGTGCAGTCCATGTCTGTCTGACAAATATGATATTGGACAGTTTTGAAAATGTTTTTTTTTTATTATTATTATTATTATTATTTCTATAAACCTTTTTCCTTTTGGGGAATTCGCCTTACGCCGGTCTTTCAGGATAAATGATAGAATGGGGGATACTTGCATTCTGCAAAGCTGGGCGAGGGCTCCTAAGTATGGACTGCACCTCTCTCATCTGCAGACCATGACTGACGTTGTTGGGAATCCTGAAGAGGAGAGGATGGCAGAATTTTATTTCCAGCCGTGGGCCCAGGAGGCAGTGTGCCGCTATTTTTACTCCAAGGTGAGTCGCGCTTCCCTCCTGCCCGTTTACTGCCATGTCAGCAGCTGCTTTTCCTGTTGAGCATGTCTGCATAGTGCTGCTTCATTTTTGAAGTTTTTGGCCCAGTCTTTGCGCTTTAATTGTACCAGATTCTGTTATGCACCTGTTACGCATGTTTTAAGCTTGTTGCTTAATGAAGGATCCATCTTTATTGCGACGTATCAAAGTCTGAAGATGATTGTGAATGTTGTTTTTGGTTAAATGCCGTTGTGTTTTTTTTTTCTTCTTCTAGGTGCAACAGAGGAGGCAGGAGCTAGAACAGGCTCTTGGAATCAGAAACACTTGAAGTCTGCAGAGTTATACTGGGAAGGAGCTGTAGACCTGGCGACACACGAGCCAGAGGGGTCTGTTACAACCTCAAAACTGGCCTTTTCTCAAAAATAAATACGCAAGCATATTTTGTCACTATTTCCTCTAGTCAGCCGTGAATAGTGACCATTCTGGATAATGTAACTCATCTCTATCCTGTCTGTCACAGCTGCCAAAGAAAAGGCCTTTGAGTGTATAGGAAGGCCTAATACATGACTTGCCATTTCAGCAAAGGAAAACACTTTCACATTCCTTGTTTTACCCTCTATTATGAATCTATTTATGGAGCTATTTGCTAACACAACAATGCTATATTCAGTTAGCATTTTAGCACTCCTTATTTAGAGTTCCTGAAATGTTATTTTGCTCAGTATAATTAGTTTGCATAGACTTACCATCTCTCATATCTTTGGTGTTGTCTCTCCAGTGCACCCTAGTAGTTTAGAGCCATTTCACGTCCATTTAGTGGGTTGCAGATCCAGTGTTAGTTTTTAGTGTAAAATAACGCTCCAGTGTATTAAAGGTGAGTGGTCTTAATGAACACAAGGGCATGATGTCATGGCCTTCATTTTTATATCTGCTGTGGTGTTTAGGCAGGTTAGTGAACCACATTGTTAGGGTTGTGTGCATTACGGGTCTGTGCAAAGGTCTGTTGTAGCGGCGTGGGGGGGCTCGCGACTCGATGTTTTTGTCTGTGCTGTTTCCTCACACACAGGGACTTGAACTTTGTTTTGTCTGCCCGTTCATTGAATTTTGGAGTGTTCTCTTGACAGTGTCTTTTTGATCAACACTCCATTGTTATTTCAGGCATTAGAGTGTTAAATTATCATTTTTAAATATGGAAAGCCACAAAAGAACAGTTAATGAATTAGAACTAACAAATTAGTGAAAAGCTTGTATAGTCTTATGGTAAATTTTAATAATTGTAGTCACAATCTATACATCTTTTCCTTTGAGTAGGGCTCTTATAGGTTTTTATTTTATTAAAGTAGAGATTAAGGACTGTATTCCATATTACTAAACAATTACATGAAAATGTTTGCTTTTGTGTTTTACCAAATTGTTTTGTTTAAATAAAGACTTCATTATTAATGAATCTTTTATTTTATTAGAAATAAAAAGTTCTGAGCCGTTTACATTTCAGTTGCATTTTCTGTAGTTTTGGCTTTTGGAGTGGATGTAGGTTCTTTCAGTAAAGAATGTAGCTGTAAGAGAAAACGGTATGTAAAGAGTAAGAAATTGAATTTGCTTTAGGAAAGAATCTAGGCTATGAAACGCTAACATACAAACATGTAGCTGCAATGGCTATAACTGCAAGATTTTAGTCACTTTCAGTTATAACCTCTGACTGAATGTGTCCCCGCTACATGGTCTCACTAATTTTATGCACTTAGTGGGTTTATGGAGCTTGTAGCGTTATGACTGAAGAATAACATGAATACAGTTGCTGGAAGATTGCATTAGATTGAAGATCGTTTATTTGTCACATGCATGTTAATCAGGGAAATGCATTTACCTCGATCCCTCCTGGGCCACAAAGAAGTCGAGAAGGAAGAGCTTGCGATAAGGTTTTAAAATGACTTAAAGTTAACACCATCAGGAAGAAAAAAATTTAAAACAAAATATAAAATAAAAAGTAATTTGAAGTGTATGCAAGAGATAGGGGCTGGAATACGGTACACGAGGTTAGTGTGCCTGGGCAATGAAAGTAACAGTGTACATTGTGTGCAGTTTACCTTAAAGTTAAGAATTCATACGTAGCCTATTTTCAGTATACAGCCCAGAGTTCGTAGCGACTAATCATACAAACAATATTTTTATAGTAAGATTTGTCAGTACTTGAGATAGTGCTATAAAGTGCATGCATACAACTAAAGGGGATATCTACGGTTATTAGAAAAAGTCAGGTGCGTATATATTTCCTTCCACTGCGTCTTACTCCCCGAAACCTGTGAGCTGTAAGAGAGACACAGGCGTGGTTTGCAGGCTGCTTCCCCTCTGACAAACCAATAAGGGTCGGTAGAGATCTGCATGGAGGACGGCGCCAGAAGCTATTTAACGGGCTGGCCCACTTGGTGTTAGACTTGGTGCGAACTTTGTCTAAGGTCCGGTTGTTCTAGTGTAGGAAAATCTTGCACCATGGAGAGGCCAAAGAAGGTCTGCATTATTGGCTCTGGGAACTGGTAAGAGTCATATGTAGATCTGTCTTAAACAGTAAGGTTTTACCGGTCATTACTACGATTTTTAACGTGGATGGCTAGTTTGTCTGCCACAACAGATGTTTTATGCAAAGGAATAGGACACCTGCGTGAATTGTTGCTCATTTGTGCTGTTTTACTGAAGTTTGAGACGCACAAAATAAAGCGCAACGAAGAACTGGTCCGTGGAACAGCTGATTAGTTTGGAAGGGTGCAGCCTTCGTGGCCTGTGATATTTAGGACGACAGGTGTCTAGTTTTTATTACAGGATCCTGGCATCTCTATGTTTGCAATTTGTATATGAGATACTCCTTGAGATTCAGTACCAATAATAGTAACATTTTAGTATTGTAGTTTAGTTATGTTTCTAGAGATTTTCTCAACCTCCAAGTTAAATCACAAATGTTTTACATTATGTAAAATCTGGTATTTCAAGGATTGAAAAAAAGACCGGAGATGTGCAACACAGTTCAAATAAAGTGTGAGGTGCATAAACAGGGAGCAAATTTATAACTATCTCGTTAAATTATCCGCTATAATTTCCAATAAACTTTTAAACGGCGATTAGTATTTTGTTTGTAGTGGTATTTGGTGTGAATGCAATTGTATAAAAGTGGTACTGATAGTACATATTTTGTGAAGCATTTCATTATGTAAACTAAGAACTTTTTACCTATAAATGGTACTTTGCAGTGCATTAATTGTGTGGAAGTTTTGCAGAACAATAGCACGAATTCTTCAAAGACATCTCTGTTGAATCGTATGTCCTTTAATCTACCCTAATGGGACCGTTTTCAGATTTCAGATGAGACTCATTTGTATTTATGTATAAAATAATGCAAGAGCAAGGATTCGGTTGTTCTACTTTAAATTTGCTGATGTGTTACGGTTCTTCTCCCACGAATATGGTTAGAAGGAATTCTGAAAATGTATTACCTGTTAAAGACTGACCACACGAGAAATGACAGGATGACTTTACTGCCAGGACAAACCAAAGAACCTGACAACGACGATTCAACTGTGAGAAACTCAAGACTGTGTGGTTTTATTTATAATACCAGCAAATGTATCAATATATGACTAATAATGCTACTTGTCTTTGGTTTAATAGCATTTTCGCTGCAATTATCTTTGCGCATCTACCGCTTTTTGCCCCTCAAAAGGTCTTTTCACGGCCCTGTTCACATACGTGTATCGATTCATGTAAATAGGTCTCACTGTGCATGTATCCTCTTATTGAAATAACACTGTGTCAATTCGGAAACTGTGACCTATGTATTATTTATGTTTTGGTTGAGTTTGTATAGCAACAAGGACATGACGGCTCATTCTTTAAAAACCTCGGTACTCCAGAAGGAAGCTCAGCAACAACTTCAGGTTTTTTTGTCAGATCGTCTTCAGATATTTAAGAGTGCATGGTGAAAATATGAAAATGATGGTTATCTGCCCGCCTGGTCAAATGAAGATCATCAAAATAGGCAATTTTGAAAATCCAGCACATTTCAAAAAATGACTGATACTCTTACAGGAATATATATGGTTATTGCATACACATACTTCATCTAGCATTCTGTTTGCGTGAGAAGCTCAAAAAGGGTGTTGTTTTGAATTTTTGCCCATATTCAGAGCCTTGCAGGAGGGAAAGTACATAAGATACCACTGATCTGATTCCATTTTTGGATTCTACAGACAAAGATAGCTCCAGTTTCAAAGTACATCCTCTGTCAAAGGAGCTACGAAGGCTGGAATTTGGACCAAAATACTGAGTCATCAAGATGCATAACTTTAAAATTAAAAATAAATAAATTCAAAAGGCCATAGTTTCAAAACTATTAGAGATGCAGACCTAATATTTGGGATTTCTTTGAATTTGGTACTGGAGCACCTCTGTTTCAGGGGAATCTGAGAGGATTATGTTTTCTCAGATAGGGTAATTTGATAGGTATTGATACATTTATAGCAATTAAGGTTTTACCTATAAAAAATATATGTGTCTTTATGGTGATAAAACTAGAACAAAATGAAAGTTGATTTTCAGTTAGACAAACAAAACTCTTTTTGCCTTCCAGGGGTTCTGCTATTGCCAAGATTATAGGGGTCAACGCAGCTGTGAATCCCAAGTTTAACACCGCCGTCAATATGTGGGTGTTTGAGGAAATGGTCAATGGGCGAACGTTAAGCGATATCATAAACACAGATCATGAGAATGTCAAGTACCTGCCTGGGTGCAAGCTTCCCGCTAATGTGGTAAGAAATATAGGTATTTATGGGGATGCTATATTTAAATATATTTATATTTAATAACTTAAATGATGATTAGGATTACTTGGTCGTTTTTGAATACATAGCTGGTAATTGCTTTACTTTATTCTTTAACTTAAGTTTCGTCATTGGGGTAAGCGTGAGTGGAACTAGAGACAGCAAATTACAATTGTGGGTGCTGAGAACATCCCACTTAGCTCTGAGAACGTTGATTTGGACTGTTCTTATTACCAGTTGGCAGTACCGGACCTTTTGGAGGCTGCATCTGACAGTGACGTGCTGGTGTTTGTGGTTCCACATCAGTTTATTATAAACGTATGTGACACCATCAAAGGCAAAGTCAAAAAGGGGGCCCTTGGTCTGTCTCTGATTAAGGTAAACTGCCAAGGCGACACCTCAGCATTTCTCACAGGTCTAGCCGCTTTAGCCACTGAACGTTGTGCTTCTCGCCAATGGCGCTCTCTGCCAGGGAGTGGATGCAAGTTCAGATGGACTGAAGCTGATCTCTGAGGTCATCCGTGAGAAACTTGGCATCGCCGTGGCTGTGTTAATGGGAGCCAACATTGCCAATGAAGTGGCAGAAGAGAAATTCTGTGAGACCACCATCGGTAAGTGTGGAGAACATAATCAGATCCTTCAATGAAATAACTATTTGGATTTAAAAAAAAAAAAATCACGTAAACAATTATGTTTATGAAGCACTTGATTATCTTTTAAGGAATTGAATGAGTTGTAGAGAACTATTTAATATGCTGGCTGACCTTTCTGCTCTGTGTCCAGGCTGCCAAAGCAGGGATCACGGTGCTCTTCTGAAGGAGCTAATGCAGAACCAGAACTTCCGCATTAGGGTGGTTGGCGAGTGTGACGTGGTAGAAATCTGTGGAGCTCTGAAGGTCAGTGCTGCGCCGTTGCTATGAGATAGCCGCTACACAATAGGCTTCGTATATTCATGTAATCATAAACAATGCTGCTGGTGGAATAGTTTATTGAAATTTAAGACCAATAACTGCCATTTGTTCATATTTACACTATCAGTCGAAAGTTTTTGCACACCATAGGTTTTTAACACTTGCCCGTTTATTTCATGAACTGCAGATTTTTCATTTTTGTTAAGCGTTAGAAAATTGAGTGAACAAATGTAAATGAAAGCATATGTCAAGTAAAACAAGTTTCCTTTATAGCACGGAGAGAGTGTGTAACAGTGCATGTCTGACATCCTGTTAACTGGTTGTGTGGTGACATCAGAGTCAGATTTGACAGATATGTGACATCAATTTCATAAAAATATGTTGCTTATACAGAGTACATAGAGTATTTTCTGCAATAAGCACACAGATTAGGCTCTGATGTAAGTAAGTGCGTCTCTATTTAAGAACAGGGAGCATTTATCAGCTTCAGTAGAGAAATGGCTGATTCTATTAGGTAGATGTAGCACCTTGTCGGGTTGGATGCTCATGGCCATCCCAGCCTCTCCTGCTCTCAGGAAAACGGTACTGGAGCACTGTCGCACACACTCAGGCTCCGCAGTACAGACACAGGCTCCGCAGTACAGACGCGGGCTCCGCAGCACTGTCACACAGTCTAAGGCTCCGCAGCACAGACGCGGGCTCCGCAGCACAGACACAGGCTCCACAGCAGTGTTTACTCGCAAGTCTGGCTAATTTTAATGTAAAGCTGCTCAGATCAGGCCATTAGCTGATCTGACTATTAGTATGGACAATTTGCACATTTCCATTCAATTTATTACTTGTTATATTTCTTAAATCTTTTTTTACTGCCTTACGAATTCTGCTTACTCATGGGGAAATTTATTTCCCCGCCTGCATTTACTGCTCTTTGCTGTACTGTTGTGTATTTGATAACTTAGATTTGATTTGACCCTCAGTTTCAAATGAATTAACCTTACTGGCCCTCCTGAGAACGTGGTGGCTGTAGGTGCAGGCTTCAGTGACGGCCTGGGCTTTGGAGACAACACCAAAGCAGCGGTGATCCGGCTGGGCCTCATGGAGATGATAGCCTTTGCCCGCATCTTCTGCACAGCTGGACCAGTTTCCCCGGCCACCTTTCTTGAGAGCTGTGGGGTAGCTGACCTTATCACGACTTGCTATGGTGGCAGGAACCACCGGGTGGCCAAAGCCTTTGTCACAGCTGGGAAGGTTAGGATGTCTTTGAAAATGCTGCTATATCTAAATATACAGCCTGGGATTCATGTGAAAGTCCCTGTTTATGTTCTCAGGCATTCTCTGTACCCAAGACTGGAATTTGTTTCATTTAACGCATTTAGAGTGTAGCTTTCTCTGCGACACATCGCACCTGATGTGGATTTTTGATGTGGTTCCCTCTCCCACGATTTTTGATGTGGTTCCCTTTCCCACGATTTTTGATGTGGTTCCCTCTCTCACGGTAGTCTATTGAGGAGCTGGAAAAGGAGATGTTGAATGGACAGAAGCTCCAGGGACCAGCAACAGCAGCTGAGGTCCACCACATTCTTCAGCACAAAAACTTGCTGGATAAGTAAGCACAACTTGACCTTATCTATAGTGGGAATATAATCAGAAATGGTGTGATGATCTGGTAAATCCAACACAGAGGATGAATTGGAAAAAAGAGCAGTAAATGTTAGACTATAATGATATGATTGGGTTTTTCTACTTGGGCTTTTCTAGCAAAGTAAATGTAATGGCTTGCATAATGACTTTATCCAAGAAAGCCACACATGAGATTTTAAAAATGTCCTTATTACTGATAACCAAAATGTTAGTTACCTTTATTTTCCTTGAACATGGATTTTTTTAAAAAAACCTGTTAGAGCTGATAAATATTTTCCCCTGTCTCTGTTCAGGTTTCCCTTGTTCACTGCTGTCTACCGGATCTGTAACCAGGGACACTCCGTAAAACACTTCATCAGCTGCCTACAGAACCACCCAGAGCACATGTGATGCTGAAACATAAAGACTGAAAGAATTAATTTTAAAGTGTTTTAATACTTTCCACATTAGAATTGAGTAGAGATGATCGATATCCACTTATATCTCTGAATTGTATTCTAAGTGCCTTAACTTGATAGAAGTGTCTTTCTGACTCGGGTCCAAAACTTTATAGAACATATATTGGCCAAGCGTCCAGTCATTTCTATGCATTTTATATCTATGTAGTATTTTTGAGAATCACCCCTCCTGAACTAACCTTGTCACAGTTTTATAAATTGATTATTGACATTTTTAAGGCACCCAATATTATCAATGTAAGGTAAGTTGAATTTCATTCTGGAATCAGTTTTTTTTTTTTTTTCTTCTCAAACAGTGTTTGTGTGCATCAAGAGTTGCAAGGTTTTTTTTTTTCCATTATTTGACGGTAAACATCATTTTCATGTTTTTCATTATTCATCTGCAATATCTTAAAAATGAAAACATAGTTTGCCGAGGCAACCAAATAGCATTTTGTGAAAAGGCCATGTCTGTAAAGTCTGCTCCTCTGCATACGGTACGAGGGGAGGAGGAGGGTCTCTTACCTGCAGATAAGGCAGGGCCAATCAAGAATCATCTGGCTGATGCCACGTGGGGGGTTCCATTGCTGGCTGAAGCCCCGGCCTTCTCTGGAAGCTCGGCGGAGATGCAGACAGTCAGGGCAAACGGGGAGGACATGCATGAAGGCAGCCTCGTGCTTCCGCCTGCAGTTGAGGCTAAGCTGACAGCTGCTGTTACTCCCAGGGTGATTTTTTTTTTTTTTTGAGCTTTACGTAAAGGTCAGGCTTTCTTTGTGCTGTGCTTCTATGTCGTAGCAATTCAGTCTCAGTCTTGCGTTCCAGGTGACCCCCACAAAAACCCTGCGGCACTCTGCGGCTCAACCTTGCAGAGATCCTTGCTAAAGATCCTTCTCAACTCTATTTACACAATAAAAAGACAGAAGTTTGCATGGAATACTGCTACACTTCAGTACTAACTGCTCTGTTATGCTCCAGTTGTGAAGAGATTCTCCTACTGGTAGAGATTTGGAGGATGAATGGAGGTAGACTAATTTGTACACAATATATCCTGCTTTAGCCCGATGTGTTAAGGCCACATAGTGACTTGAGAGGATGTCTTGTAAACTACAATGAAAGGCCAGCAGTGTGAGGGTGTGTTAGTAGAACACCAGCAGAGATCGCAAGGCCCAAATGAGACCTGCTGACAAAGGCACCGGATTAGGATCATGACAAGATGCCAAAGGCTCGGGACCTTTGGGTCACCCGCTTCATCCCAGGGAAACACAGGCGGGTGGATTTCACATTTCTATCGAATGAAGCCGTAAACCAAGAGGGACCAAAAAAATGATTCCCTCCCTCTATGTTATCCAGTACAAGGTTGCAGTGAGCCTAAGGAACCACATTGGATGGGATGTCAGTCCTACACAGGGCAAGTACAGGTCTCTGAAGAACAAAAATGGGCCAGTGGGTGTCTCCAAACCAGAGCGGGCAGTTTTCATTTAACCTCATTTGCTAAAAAGAAAAGTGGGTGAATTTCAATCATTGTACAAGTTACCGTTCCCCTGAAACAATAGTAGAACAGCTTCTTTAATTATCCTTCCTGTCCCTTCTGAGGTTTCTGGCAGAATAATCTTATGTGGGGCGAAGCGCACATTGTCCTGACAGCGAGATGGTCACGATGAATACTCACTAGTTATCGTCTTCCTGCATCAGCATCGTTTGGAAAGCTGTGGAAATTTAAAACTCCATTATATTTTGACGATATTATGCATTTAGAGACACAACCATGTTTGTGACATTGTAAAATTTCACGTAAAGTGTATCCAGAAAACTTAGTATAGAACCATCTGAGTAAACTTGCATAATCCCTCTAACAGTCTGTTGAAATTAACAATTTACATTTAACAGCAAAACTCTTGAGGTTCCTGCTCCTCCTAATACCATCAGACAATGGCGCCATCTAGTGGGGAGATAGGCAGGAAGTATTAAACAGTTTACATGTTATTACTTTGGATATTTCTAAATCTAGACTGTTCTCAGCAAATGCAAAAAGGTTTTTCAGCTTTGCTTGTGTGTTCATTACTGCTTTATTTGTATATTGGGAAAAACAAAGAGACATATTTTTAGTCACATACAGTGTATTTCATGATATCCATCTGCCCATGCAAATAGTACTGTTTACACAAAGTGCAAAATAAAATACACAAATTGATTAATTGCTGCAGACATACTGGACAGAGGGAGAGCCCTGGATCACAGCCTGACCTCCATAAAGCTACAGTTAGTCATGTGTTGCTCATAACAAATTAAACACTGATATGCTTCGGAGGTTGGACTTAATTATTAATGGCACAGATGTGTAGCAATGCGTTTTCTAAAGATTTCCTTGCCTTGTTCAGCCTATTTTAGCACTATTGTCCCTTAGTCTGTATTGCTGGTTTTACTGGTACAGGCTGCAGGTTGCTGAAGCTGCGGCAACAATGTCACCGTTTAGAATAGAATATTTATCTCTTATTCATCCCTCTGCAGAAATGCCCCGTGATGGCCGGTCCCATCTTCTTGTCCATGAGACACATGGACACATACACAGGTGTGAGAGCAAGCTTGGTGGGGTGTCCCCTTGGTATATTTTTGTGAACAAAAGACAGGCCCTCACCACACCGCCCCCCCCGGGGAAATTCACGGATTTCCCTATGGTCAGGCTGTGCGTGTAGCACCCCTAGAGCTGGGGGCTTAAAGGCCTGACTGCATTGTGCCAACTGTAAAGTTTGGTGGAGGAGGGATGATGGTATGGGGTTGTTTTTCAGGGGTTGGGCTGGGCCGCTTAGTTCCAGCAAAAGAAACTCTTAATGCTTCGGCCTACCAATACATCAGTGCACAAAGCAAGGTCCTTATAAATATAGGATTGGGTGAGTTTACTGTGGATGAAATAGAACAGAGATTGTGAGCCGGACCTTCACATCCAACACCTGTGCCAGACCTCATGAACACTCTTCTGGATGAATGGGCAAAACTTCCCACAGACACGCTCCAAAATCCTGTGGAAAGCCTTCCGAGAAGAGTGGCAGCTGTTATAGCTGCAAAGGGGGACCAACTCCATACTGATGCCTTTAGATGGATGGATTTAGAGTGGGATGTTATAAAAGTTCCTGTGGGTGTAATGGCCAGGGGTGCCGATGCTTTTGTCCATAAAGTGCATACTGTATATGAATGATTAATGTAAGGTTTCACAAAAAATAAAATGTATTTGCAGATGACTTAACTTTTGTTCAAATAATATAATTAATTCATATAATTAAAACAAAAGTTTTAAAATAATAAAGAAGATGGTTTGAAAGGAATACATTATTATTAAATATGGGAAAAAAACTAAATTTATTGTATGATTCTTGGGAAAAATAAAAGAAACATCCAGATTTTAATACTGATTGAAAATATTAGCATTGAAAGGATATATGAGAACAAATTCTTTGGTGTTATATTAGACCACAAATGTCAACTGTGCTTGAACAAAATTTACAAAAGATGAGACACTTTTAATTTTACCACCTGGTTATTGACTTACTGTGCAGAAGTGTAACAATCAATATATCCAGCAGCAGTTAAATTTACTATGAATTTCTGTATGGAATCTGATACCAATTGTTTTCAACATCATTTTTTCCAGTGTATGTAATCATCTTTATAATGTCAACAAAATCCTACTTGCGTGACCAGATGAGCACAGGTGCCTCCTGGCCCTGCAGTGGCCAATCCGGAGAATCCCCAGTGGGCCGTGTAGCTGTTATGCCGGTCAGGAACAAATTAATGTCACAAGTTTATAAACAGACCAAGACAAATGTGCAAATATGAGGCACGCGTGTCGGTGTGATCGCGTGTCATTTACAGCTGAGTGAGTGCAGTGCCCAGTTGCCGCGGTGACACAACTAATCGCATGCTATTGCATAGCACTAGAAGTTTCACAAAGGATGGACTTTAGAAAGAGACCAGGCAGGGCTGATAAAGTCAGACTGCTTTAACAGTCCAATGCGCTATTTATTATTTTTATTGGCTATTTCTTCTTGAAATGTCAGTAATGAATGTATTGGGATAATAAGACTTGAAATGTGGCATCGTTTATCAAAGTTCCCTCAGAACATGGACAAAATGGGCTGGTTTTGGGTATAAAACTCCCGTCTCAACTCGTGCCTGGGTGCCACCGTCTTATGTGACGAGCCTCTGGTCCATCTTGTTTCGCTTGGTGTCTTTAAGGTGATTGGATGTGGGGTGCTGAATGCGTCCACCTCAGCCTACCGAGTCCAAAACAGCATTTGGGTCAACTTGGCAGCCCCTCATTCTATAACCCCTCTGTTTGGGGGCAGCATGTGACGCAGGAGGTTAAGCCTGTGATCAGAAGGTTTCCAGTTCAAGCCTGGCCCCAGCAGAATGGTCACATGACTGTGGGCCCTTGACCAAGGCCCTTAACCCCCCAGCTCCATGGATGGCTGACCTTCACTGCCAGGTCTGCTTTTACCTGCATGTGTGTCATGGAGAGCAAGACAGGGTAGGTAAAAAGAGAACTGCCCCACTGGGATCAATATTAATCCCCATTTAAGGTTTCAATGTCCAACGTGGCAGTGCTAAGAAGAAGATCCTTGATCCTTTCTCCAATCACTGGTATGATGTCGAGGAACCAGCCATCTCTGGTTCCAGTGTATTTTTCCATCATGATCTTGGCTTTACTTTTCTAAACAAATAATGGAATTTTCTTGCTATTGTGTGCATTTCTCTTTGTTGCTTCCCTAGTGTCGGTCCTGACGCTGCAGAGGTGAAGAGGGTGGCTCGCATTGCATTCCGGTAACCTGGAAGTGCCAGGTCCATGGGCTGTATAATTAACGAATCAGGGCTGGCAGACATTTCTGCTCAGACATGTGGCTTCCACTGAGGAAAATTTTGCATTTGTTTTTTATCGCTTTTGTTCAGTTCTTGGTGTTTATTTCTTGCAGTGAGTGCGCACTGGCGCTTGTCTCAGTGCGTGCTTTCCTTAGTTGCATCTCTTCTCAAATCTTCCACGGTCTCCTTTTGACACCAAACTGTAGCTAATTGTGTTCCTTGTACAAAATAAGAAGCATTAAAATGGCCTGGTTCGGTTTGGTTCTATATTATAAAAAATGTCACAAAGTACAGACTTGCATGACCAGATCACCATAGGTTCTGCCAGGGCTGATATTCTAAGAAACATGTGGTTTTTGATATAGTAATAGTAGCAAATCGTGACATGACAGCAAAGTCTCTAAAAGTCCACATGTAGCCTGCATCAAGCATCTTGTGTTGTCTATGGAATTCGGAGTAAAGAACAGAACGTAAAGCAACCAAAAAAGCATCAACAGACATTAAAAATGTCCAATAAACCTCACCATGTTTTGCATTATGGAATTGCCTCTATATGTGTGCTAATATCCATTGCCAATATCCATAACTGATCTTGTTTTGATCATCTTTTTTGGTCCATCCAGTTATACCAGATTAGCCATGTTACTTAGTTATGTCTGATGATTCTTGTTATTTCCAAACCTTTATTAAGTTGAAAGTAACCTGTTTTCCAGCATGTTTATGTGAGTTCATTAGGAGACAGAAGGGCATTGTATAAAAGTATTTACATGATATTAATCTATTATAGTGGATATGTGTATGTGTAGGGCTGCAACTAATGATTATTTTGATAATCGATTAATCTGTCTGATTAATTTTTCGATTAATCGGGGGGAGGGGACCAATTCCATTTCCAGCAATTTTTAATACCCCAGTCTGTCTTTGTACAAAGGTTGTTTCCAGCAACTCACATAAAAAACAAATGTATGCTACATTAAGAGGATAAAAAAATATATAATTTTGTAGCAGCTAAATCAATGTAATAAAATACACAAAATCTTGTTTTATGAAGTACAACCAGCATGGTGCTTTAGATAACGTATTCAGTACACCAGTTTTTTAATGTAAAAGCAGAGACTATCACTGCTGCTACTAAGAATATTATTAAATAATTGTCTAATGTTATTTAATGTTGATACACATATGTGACAGGGGGAGAGAGCACGCAAGCGATTGTGTCTGCATTTTATTACGGACAAAGTAAACATTTATTGGAGAAAAAGCCTTTTTCGCATTTTACGCTAAAATGCGCCGGCTTGCACTCTCGTGAAACGCCACTGACATTAGTGGTAACAAGACATTTAAGGGTAAACTACATGCACAGTAGTAAAAACGGTGGGTAACTATTTATATCCTTAACATTAGTGATCTCAAAAAGGGTGAGTAAACGCTGTTTTGTAAAGCTAAAAGGTGCGTAAATGGCGTTTATGTGCATTTACCCTCCACCACTGAATGAAGGATTTGCGTTAAGTAATCTGAATAATTGCATAAAATAATCCAAAAACTCCACAACGTCACATAATTCATCAGTGTCTCCTCGACCTAATTTCAGCTAATTCTCGTCAAATTCTGGCAGAATTAAAACAAGACTTTTTAAAACATTTTTTTCAATTCTTCCAGAATTCATCACATAAGCTACTCAAGGCACGCCGTTGGTTCTCGTCACCTTTTTTTTTTATGGCGGTCAGCATCCATCTTAATGGTGGTTTACTGCCACCGCGGCTTTGGTTAATTTACTGCTCCCAAATTAGAAGGTAGCCACTGTACGTGTATACTGTAATAACGTTTACCCAACTAATCGATTATTAAATTAGTTGGCAACCATTTTAATAATCTATTTTAATCAATTAAATCGATTAATTGTTGCAGCCCTAATGTGTATTACTCATCACATATGTTCTCCCACTTTAGTTGTGAGATCAACCGATTCCCTAGACACAGGTGTGGGGAATAACAAATAATTAGATCATCATCTAATGGTCTGGTGGATTGGAATGTTTAAGTCTGATGTCCCCAGAGTCCCTCTGCTGGCCAAGTCGAGACAGACTAGTCACACCAGAACATTTTCATAGTGCTGCTATACACAATGTACATTATTTACAATTAGCTGTTTCTACAAGATGAGAGTACAGGAGCTCATTACCTTTGTATTTTAAAGCCAAAATCTAAAGCACAGGTTAGCACATATAGTTAGCTAGAATTATACTTTATATATGCAATTACAACCTGCTATTTCCACACAAAATCACTATAATATGAATACAGAAGCTCATCAGGGGTTCAAGTACTGCTAATTGCAGGAACCCTCTTGCTTTTTGGCTTTGTATTTTGAAGACATCTCAAAATGAACTTCATAGATAGCTATAGACAGCTAGGTAGATATGCCTTATGAGTTCCTTAGGATAATGTTTTGAATTTATTCACTTTATTAGGACAGTTTCTGAACATATTTTTTTCGGTACAAGTTTTCCCACACAGAATACAAAATAGCCGTGTGATTAAAGCAGCTTTGACAAAAGTCAAAGTTTCACTTATTATTGTACAACGTGAGATGTTTATTATTTGGAGTCCCTAATCAATGTGTAAATGGGAGCAATAAAACTGCAAGCAGAAGAAATGCAGACATTCTTTTAAGCCAACCTAAAATCATATGACAGCTTTTTCCAGGCCCATTTTGTTAGCCTTTGTTAACGTTTTCTTAAGTATTTATCTTCCTCTCAATATTTGACTCTTCCGCAGGTCTCAAAGATTTCGAAGACATCTTCAGAGAAGTCATTGTACTGGAGACTAAGAAAGAGAAACAGGGGGACAGAACAGTCACACTTCAGAACTAATTTCAAGTTACCACAGTCTTTCTTGCCCTGCCATTGAGAATTACTCATCAAAAAAGCAGCAAAATGTAGTTATGAATAGTACTATTAAATATAGTGCAACAAAACAAATTAAGGCAACCATGTTTCTAGAGCCATGACAGGGATAAGAGTATGTGGACCACTGAAACCTGCATGCAACACCTGTACGCAACTTTATAGTGCAAATTTTTCTCTCAAGCTCTGTGGGAACTTGAAAGTAACAGTTATCAGATTATATTAGTGGTATTTCATTACATAAATCTTTTGTAATTATAGTGGTGCAAATAAGGGACATTTTCACATATAAACTTTAGCATCAGACCCACATATTCATCTTTCATCTATCCAAAACTACTTAATTAGTGCTCACTTTATCTTCTGGATGGTCATACTGTCGTTAATCAGATGGACAAGAGATGGAACTGAAGCATCAGTCAAGATGTTGTTCTTTAGAACCAGGGTCTTCAGTGAGGTGTTTGCTTTGAGGGCAGCAGAAATGTCCTCCAGAGAGCCATCTGTCAGGTTAATCATCTCCATGCTGATAGGACAATGCAAAAAAAAAAAAAAACATTACCATGTGTTGTGACCGGGTCGGCGGCCAGCGAGGAAGCTGGCAAGCCAGCCGTTGATGCAGGGAAAGGGGGTTTATTAAGGTAGATAGGCGGACTGAGGAGCATACGGCGACGAACATTAATGACGGATCTGCTAAACAAGGGGAAGACGCAGACTGATATACACAAGACAAGCAGAAAATAACAGGTAACAGGGGAGTACAATCAGGGTAATACATGTGGGTAATGAGGGGTCGTGGCACACACGAGGATCAGACGAGCCGGGCGTGACACCGTGTACCAGAAAATTTGGAATAAGGACTAAAATACAGTGGAAACCACTCATAGTGATCAAGGTAATAGTGATCATCCCTGTACAAATACTGTTTACATATTTCGCTTGCAGTAATCAAGTAGTTTGCTTACAGTGTTCATTTAGGGTCATCTCAAACATGACAGCATATGGAAAAAAATAAAACTGCAGTAATAGTTTTTTTTCCCTATTTTACTTTACTTTGATTGCCCTACTTTGCCTTGCAGTAAATCGTCTGCTTCTGGCTAGCTACCTGAGGCTAATGCTGCGTGCACAGAAAACATGACAAGAAAAAGAAAGTAATTTTCTCTCAATGACAAATATAGACTCATCAAGGCTTATGATAAACTGCCGAAAATAAGCCACTGAGATGCAGCAGCGAAATGTAACGTTGTGAAAATGTGCTGTGTAAATAAAATTGAATTGAACTGAATATTTATGTATAGTACTGTATTATAGCATATTTGAATTAAACACAGTTCAGTAATTTAACTTGTACAGTACAATAATTTGAAAAGCATTTGAAACTGCAGTACTGTATTTTGAAATCGTCAATATAATCAAGTAACTAGCAGCGTTGTCCGTTTTAATATTCCATATTCATGTAATAAACAAATCTCAATGAGATGGTAATCTGCCTGAGACATAAAGGAAAAAATCAGTTATAAAGATCATCAGTTTGTAGTGATCAATTTCACCCAGACAGACATGATCACTATAAGCGGTTTCCACTGTACTTTATATTAAAATGTATACACATTCATGTATGTGCGACACATCAGTTCTTACTTGTCCAAGTACAGAAGTACTTACTCAAGGTGCTCTAGCTGGCAGTGGTTGTCCGCCAGGGCCTGCCACAGGTACTTAGCACCGGTATTTCCCACCTTGTTCAGACCCACGTCCAATGCTGTTAGCCTGGAGTTCCCACTACGCAAAACCGCGCCAAGCTCCCTGAAGGTCGCCTCACTCAACTGACAATTTACCAACCTGAAAGACAGCAGCGTGCCACTGTTTCCATCACACAAAGCATGTTTACTGCAAGTTTAGTTTCCGTCCAAAGTTAACATACACTAAACACGTCATGTGAATTAAAAATGAATATGATTAAAGCACTTATTACCACATCCGTGTTTCCTGTACCAATGTTTCTCAAACAAGTCATCGGGGCTCTCAGATGATCCACATTTTTGCTCCCTCCCAACTCCCAGGGAACTGGGAGAGGGCAAAAGCGTGGTCCGTCTGGGGGTCCAAGAGGACTGGTTTGAGAAACACTGTCCTATTCGGTACAGAAATGTATTAAAATGGTATTCCTTAGCACACCTCTAGAGGGCAACGTCTCTCTTAGCTGAGCATTCTCTCCTACCGTAAGTCACCAACCTACCGGAGTTTTTCCAGGGAGCAGCCGTGGAATTTTAGGGGTTCACACAGCTGAAGTACTCCAGAGTCCCCAAGGTCATTCAGCGATAGGTTCAACTCAGTGAGTGAGCAACCTTCAGAGAGCAGTGCAACAGCCAATCCCTCACAGCATGCGTCTGTCAGATCACAGTCAAAGGCCCTAGCCAAAGATGTCATTCTTGTGAGAAATACAGATACACTGTGTGTTTACAACATTCATGCATCGCCACAATTGCTAAATTTAGTTCATAACTATATAAAATAAATCAGAAACGTCACTGGAGAAGAACAATGATCCATGTGCACCATTCACTTATGTTAGCTAGTTTACTTAATTTGTCTGCTCTTATACTATAGATATTTTACAAACAAATCCTAGAAACACTATAACTTTCAACAGCTTTAGAGAATCCATTTTTGGACAAAAGAGGTTGGACAATAGTGACCAAAATGGGACTCGAGGCATAAAGGATACAGACAACCAATTACAACGGCATTCCTTTGCTTACACTCATCACGTCTTTTCTCTCACTAAAATATGTAAGGGGAAAAATAAGCATTTTCTATGCTTACGACAAATGCTGCAGGCTGGTATTGGAACTCCTCAATGCACGTGTCAGACAGTCCATGCCCAAGTCGGATACTTCATTACCATCCAAGACAAGGGTTGCCAAAGTGGAGCTATCATCACTGATAGCTTGGGAAAGGACTTCCATGGACAAATGAGTGAGACCGTTGTCTTGCAACCTACAAAACAACAGAAAAAACGCACACAAACATGTTGTTCAGGGAATAGGTTTTATGTGCTTAGTACTGCTTTGATGCTTTATTATATACAGTTTCCAATGCTTTTGCATTTTAACAATTGCTCACATGAAAAATTATGATTATAAATTTTGAAAGAGCATGAAAAATAGTAGCAACACAAATGTTTATGACATCCATTTATTTAAACATTGGCAGAGTTTGTTTATATAACGAACAGTAGAGGTGCAGAATGCAGCAGATTGTGCTACCTGAGCTCCTGCAGTTTACAGTGTGCACTCCTCAGTCCACTGCACAGCAGGATGAGTCCCTCATCCTGTAGCTCATTAGACCTCAAGTCCAGCACACGCAACTGCGTTGAGGGCTGAGCCAGGACTGAGGCTAGATCCTCACAACAAGCCGCACTCAGCCCACAAACTGGCAGTCTGCAGTTATAAGGGAGACCAAGGAGAGACTCGGAGTCAGAAGGAGACCAGTGTTTATAAGCAAAGAGTCACATTTGCAATACTTCCGCCCACCTGAGTATCTGGAGGCTGCAGTCTCTGAAGCCCTCAAACAGTGCTTTGGCTCCCAAGTCCCCCATTGCTCTGTTATAGGACAGGTCCAGCTCTACAGTTCTTCCTGTATGAACGGCTGAAGCCAGGTGGACATAGGAGGCTGTACTCAGGGTACATTGGAATAGTCTGCAAAAGTGGGGTGAGGTTATGACAACTTGGCATTTATACATCGGAAGGAACAATAAACCAATGACTTCATTTTGCGATTAATAAAAAATATATCAGTTTTCACAAATGAATTTCAGGCCTCACTAAACTATGCAAAAATATGATGTTACTAACTGCATGACATTTTTACTATGCAAAAAAAAAAAAAGTCTTGCGGTTGTAAAACTGAACTAATCATCAAATTTTATGCATGTTACTTTCCCTGAACAAGTTGTTTTTTTCCAAAAACAAAATACAATATAAAAATGATTTTTTTTCTTAGGATTTGGTATGATTTACTTACATCAGTTTGCGTGATAATCGAAATGCAGGTATCAAGTGCAGAGTCATGTCCCCCGTTAAACTGACGCTGCTGTGTAGATGCAATTCGTCTCGTCCCCCACAGCACATGACGACATAATTCAAGGCAGCAGAGTCCCAGGCAGACACCCCAGAGTGATATCTGCCGAGTCCGGCTGCCTGGGAATCACTGATTTCCTTTACCAGTGCTGCGTTTTGACTTTGATGAAGCAGCCGGTAATAACTCAGTGGCCTCTTGTAGGAGAGAAACTGCAGTGACTGCACAGTGGTGTTTTTAAGCCATTCTCTCAGACCTTCTATGCGATCTTTGCTGAACTCCCCAACAATGCCTTCCAAAGGTTTCCTTTGCGCAGCATCAGAAAGGCCAGACAGAAAAACGTCTAGGAACTTCACGCTCCCCTCGAGTTTACCCAGCAACTCCTCTACACTCTCCCCTCCTGACCAAGTAATGTCCAAGTAATACAACAGAGCAATAAAAAATTCCTGCACTATAGGCGATATGAATGAGAACATGCAGGTGTCTGATGCAGGATCCCCATATAAAAACAAGAAAGCAGACAGGAGGGGAGACATTAAGAATTGCTGAAGTCCGGAGTCAGCTAAGTCCTTCTGGGAAAGGAGCTGGCTATTGCCTAGGCTGTAGGTGGCCATTTTGCCGAGGCCTAATAACAGGTCTCTGGCTCTGCCTTCCTCCAAGTCATGAGCACGGAATATGCTGGCAGAAGTCTGGACATAAACCTGGGTCAGTGTCTCAGGAAAATCATCTCCAGTTTCCAATGTTTCCTTAAGCAAGAAGCACATGATCCAACAAAAAACGGGGTGACCACAAAGATCATAAAAGCTCATCTTCTCCACCGTATACTGAAATGCCTTCTCTGCATTTTTAGGGTCAGTGAACACCTGGTCAAAATAGGCTTTTCTCTGAGGAGGAGAGAATCCCAAGATCTGCAGATGATTATACTCAATGTCAGATAATAAACTGAGACTTGCTGTTGATCTAGCTGTTATTAGTATGGAAGCTCCCTTCAGTAATTCCCCTTGTACCAGGCTCTTAATCAGCACAGAGACAGGAGCAGACTGGTTTGATTTGGTGCACAGAGCAGAATCAGAAGTGGATTCCAGTCTGTACTGGTATTGATCCAGGCCATCAAACATAAACAGCAGAGACTGGGGATTTTGCAAAATCACAGCCAGTGACTCGGAGGTCAAGTGCCCATGTTGCATTAGTATGAAATCTTCCAGGGACATCTCCTGCTCTAACAGAATTAGATCCCTGAAAGCAAATGGGAAAATAAAATCAACCTCTTCCAGCACTTCCCTCCCTGCCCAGTCAAGTAACATCTTCTGCACAGTGGTCGTCTTTCCAACTCCAGCGGGACCAAGTATCATGACCACCCTAGCCTGATCACAGTTTCGTAATAACAATGTCCTCAATGCATTTTCAAGAGTGTTAGGACTTCTGATTCCATCACCTTCCATCTCATTATTTTCAGCAATACTTAAAGGTATATACTGATTGGTAAGGACCACCTCTTCTGGGGACTGACCGCCCAGGGCAGACCGAGGTCTCGATTCAAAGCAGTAAGTCATCATGACTTCTTTATGCAATGCGTTTAAGTCTGCAAAAGATGAAAAGCAGTGAGTCAACAATATTAACATTGCCACTAGGAGTTTAATGGTTCGTAGTATATTATCAAACCGTTCAGTTCATCCTCGATGGGTCAATATGCACGTGAAGTGCATTATTACAATATGCTGGTCATTTTCCTATATGTATTGGCCCAAATATACAACTTTGTTTTTTCACAAAAAAAAAAATCTAAAAAACTGGTGTCATCTTGTTTTTGAGGGCTAGAATTTAAATGTCATTGTACAACAGCAGATAGCGTGAATCATCTATCTCCTGGCCAACGGAGATGAATGATTATAATCGATTATAATCAAACATAATCAACGACGTTTCAGCGATACGACGTTATGCAAGCGATGATCCCACCCTCTGACGACAAATGGCTGACATAACTTGATGCTGTGGGGATCGTTAGCAACTGGTACACTGCGTACCATGCTGCACTTGTCTTTAAATGTTATAAATGAATGTGTATTTGTATTTTGGTGACATTTACAGTTAGCACAATTTTGTACTGTTTGCCATGGAATGTGTGCAAATAAAGTGTCTGTCAGGTAAACTGTTTTCTTGTCTGTACTGCGGCTAGTATTAAACGGATAACGGCCTTTAATAAAGACAGTGTTTCATTTTAAGAGCGGTCATCTCCTTTATTAAAATGACTCAACGCAATATGTACCCTCCCCCTTTATGAGGGCCTACTGCATCAAAAACACTCTGTGCTCTCTTGGGTTGTGGAGCTTGTAATATTGATTATTTATATCTATGCACTGCTGCAATTACCTGTGGTTACTTTTTAACAGTGATATTACTAACTTTGTATATGTTCTTGCCAAATTTTGTATTTCAACTTTTCTTCAAAAAACGTATTACTATTTTTAAATTTAATATTGCCTGTACAGGTATTAGATTTCATACAGTGGAGATAAACTAGGCCTGGTTAGTCATGCTGCCATTTTTCTGAATGAACAGTTGTTATACAGAAAAATAAAGAGTTTCTTGTTTAATTAAAGGGTGATGTGTTTTTATTTTCTTCTTAAATACGGTGCTCCAAAAACTGAAATACATATTGTACTGTGGGTGAACTATCATTACACCCCTTAATTTCCACTAACATGCCCTACGTTAATGTACTGCCGTGTAATATTTAAGGCCCCCACCATTATGTGGCGAAAGCTTTGGTACATTTGCCTCGCTGCCAGTTATTTAGGCCACTCAGCTGACTCATTGTCCAGGTCTGTTGCAATTTCCGGATCTTGCCTCAGCTTCAGTCTAAATACGGACGGGTATGGATGGCGCAGCATATTGTTTATTAATCACTCATGCCCACAATAAACAGACCTTTGTTTATAAATTAAGTTCCCACAATATCAAACTACACTGTTGTTTAGGGCTTTGCACATATACTGTATTACATACCTCAAAATTTAGTAAAAGATAGCAGATGTTATCTCTGTCATTTTAACATACCTAAACTAAATGTTGGTTTAGTCTGGAAAAAATCCCATGAGGAGTATTAATACGCAAACTAATATTAGACTTTTTTTTATCTTAGATGTTTCACCGTTACTATTATTACATTTTTCTTTTTGCTGTGTTTGTTAAACTATACGTAGTAGCATAAGCTACCTTACCTTTTACCTCTGTACCTACTTTAGCCGAATTGTAATTGAATATGGTGGATCTATTTTTCGCACTCAGTGGAAAGAATTCAGTGAAAGCCTTTAATTTTTTGTCTTCCAATTCCCCCCGCCCATTGTTCCGTTGCAGCCCCTCCCATCCAGCTGTACCGCGCCCTTGAATATATTCCAAGGAAGGCCGCGTTTATCTTGCAGCTTCTTGGTGACATTAGGTTACCATTTCTACTATTAAAAGCTAAAATTACAGTACGGTATATTTTTAAAAGCTAGTCTGGTGAAACACAATGTGAAATAGTTATAGCAAAGAGTTAATGCATAAGCTTTTGGCACATTTAGCTCGCTGACGGATATTTAGCCCGTTCAGCTGGCTCATTGTCCGGACCTGTTGAAATTTCCTGATCTCGCCTCAGTTTTACACCAATGCCGATGTCTCAATGTGGGAGGTTGTGAATGACTTGGCGCTTGTCTATTTGTCTATGCATCCTAAATTCAATATTACATTTTAAAAATGTCACACCATAATTTACAATCTGCACTGAGATCGTTAAAAGTGACTTCATATACGTACATGCGTTATGAAGACTAAAACACTTTTGTGGGGTATACATACCTATGCAATGCCTGCACTGGACTAACCACCTGAGATTAAATAAAGTGTCTGTATGTTAAAAAGAATACTTGATCCATGTGATACTGTTGATGATGCGCCGGGCAAGAGAGCTTACAGTATACAAAAAAGAATTCTATTCATTTACAGAACGTTTCATTTTAATTCAACAAATGGTCTTGGGAACACCATATTTCATTTTGATGAAATTTGCATGCGAGTTAAATATACCTTCTAGAGCTCAGATGTTCCTTATAAAAATAAACCCCTTTCAGAAATAGCAGGGTCAATAAATTTAAATTCAACAAATTTTCAATACATTTCCTGTATTATCATTTCTGATTTTGATGAAATTCGGCTTGTGAATATTCTTTATATTTTAAAAAAATACCTCGTTATTTCTACACTGCACATAGCAAAAAAATGGCTACTCAGAATATTGTCTTATGAGCTGTAACTATTATTTTCAACCTCACTGGAAATCTTTAATGGTATGGTCAAAAGTGCCTTTTTCAAGGTTATTCCCCGACCTGAACGCTAAAGAGCTGGTTTGGGGCAAGTTTGATTGAAAAGAAACAGCTCTTGGTAAACAGGTGGCCAAATTACAATGGGTTTCCCATTGTGGTATTACTGTGCGATTACTTTGATGACAATACCATTCTACTTTTTTGTAAGGTCAATAAAGTGGATGAAAGATCAACAAAGTGGATGAAAACAAGTAGAAGTTACTACGATATCAAGTTATTGTTTCGCTATGACCAATTTTTTGTCATTTTAAAGTCATTTTAAGTACAATCAAAAATGCTGATGCAAAAACATTTCTGGAAATTTGTTGAATGAAAATGTACACAATGACTTGTGAAATGACTGAATCTCATACACATCCAGATGGTCTTAACTTCGTGTTGACAACTGGTAAGCAAGCCATTATCACTGACAAACATAAATATGACGGCTGCTGTTACAACTTTATATTAAAAGCTTTAAAGAGAAAGTATGAGGACATTTCTTACTTCTCCCGGGTCGGGGAGGGTTCGGTGCTTCTTCGCGCATTGTGCTCATTGCTGCTCAAAAGATAATTGCAATGGAAATACGGAGGTTTTATAAACGTGATCCGTTAGTTACTGAAGTTTCATATTTGCTTTCAGTCCACTTTTAAACTCATTTGCTAAGTCTCTGGTGCCAGTATAACTCGAATTAAACATTACCCCTTACTGATACCTAAATATAAGACGCCAGACTAGTCTTTCATAAGCAAAGAGTGCGACGATTTTTTCTTCAGACACGCCTACCGAGTATATATTTGCCAAATGGTAATAAAGCTTGCCCGATTTCGCAAGGCGCCCCCCCCCCCTCCCGGGAGCGAGTTTCGTTACAGCTACCTAAGAAGGGGTCTGTCACCACAGTCTGAAAAATATGGCTAGTTCAAAATTTGAGGAAAAAATACAAAGGGAGCAACAATGTTTCCTAAACGTTTCCAGACCGGGTTTCCGTTAAATCTCTCGACTTATGTTGTTCTCTTTCCGGTACTGTAGGCGAGAGTCGGTGACTGCCAGTCGTGTGCTAGTGTGTGAAACATCGTCGGCGCTGCCCTGGCCGATTTACGCTGAATTCGCGCCTAATTCGGCGAAACCGATCTCTCTGACTGGGCTGCATATAACCGTCGCCTCTAGTCTTGGCGGTGTGTTCCGGAGGAGATTTTCGCAATCGAACGGATTTTACGGCAGCCGGAGTTAGCCGAAGTCAGCCGAGGAGAGCCGACCATTCGTCGGTGTTTGTTACTGCTGAGTTTTTGCTACACTGTGAACTAGGACAGGATTTGTAAACTGCAATTTTAATCAAAAGGACCTGGATCCCACTTAGGCGCCGAGTTATTGCTTTGTACTGATTAGTCAGTCGCCTATTATCGTGGATGTGCCACCAGGGTTAATGGAAAAACAGCTGGATCAGCCTTTTAGTCAAGGAAACAAAACAGCATAAGAAGTGAACTATTTAGGCAAGCACTGGAGCCCTTCAGTTTTAAAGTACTTGGACCGGAAGTAGCTCCAAGTGTCCTTTTTGACGTGAATTAGATGGTAATTAGTGCTTAATATGTAAATCAGAAGGTGTCGGAACGTGAAGGGAATTACGCCACATTTTGTGATCGTCATAATGTGTGACTCTAGGGGGCGCTGTTTCACATGTTATTGGGAATGAAGGCAATGTTCCTGTTCACGTGCATAAGCCATCTGCGCATTTACGTACCGTAATTATTTTAACTTTTTCAAGGCTGTAGTGTTTGTACTTTCAGCTGCATGCTCTTATTTATACATGTTAGTGTTGTCTCAGGGGCTATGATTGGAACTAACCCATGCATGCTCTTCTAAAATCAGCATTCGCAAATTATATAGGTGGGTATGTCTTAGCTGCAAAAGATGTTGCGATAATTCATACACGATTGCTCGCTTTTATTTCTTATGTATTTCAAAGGGGATGCATTCAAGCTAAATAGAACTATCGACAAAAGATATATTCATGTATGTATGTAAATGCTCATGCATGTACGTAAATATATATTTAAAAGAATGTTTTAAAACGACGTGATATTTTTTTCAATATTGTTGTCTTGCTTTCTGATACACAACTGTCTATTTTGTTCCAATAATGCTCCTTTATTATAGTATTGTGATGTATGATACCATGTACTCTTGGTACTTTTATGTTCACAATCAGGAATGTGAAGACATTAGAAGTGTATAAATACGGTGAAAAGACAACACGTTCTGAATGATGTATTGTTGCTGTTTCACAAGTCACACTGGGGTCACAAAATCTGACATCAGATGTCAGAAAAAGTCACCCTTTGCCAGAGCTAGCCTGTACATCTAAGTAATGAATTATTTCCAGAATTTCTATTGATGTTAAATCACCATGAAGTCTTTCTGACTGCTGGATCATTGCTTTTCCTAGGACTTTTATGGGGTCACAAAGTCTGATGGCAGCTATCAGAAAGTGTGACCTCCTGATTGTAACTGATTGGTACAGCCCAGTCACAAAATTTTTAAAGGGTTAAATTATTTATTCATAATAAGACACCAGGGGCAGCATGGTGGTGCAGTGGCTAGCACTGTTGCCTCACACCTCTGGGGCCCGGGTTCAAGTCTCCACCTGTGTGGAGTTTGCATGTTCTCCCTGTGTCGTCGTGGGGTCCAAGGACATGCTGAGGCTAATTGGAGTTGGTAAATTGCCTAGGAGTGCATGTGTGCGTGACTGGTGTGTGAGTGTGCCCTGCGATGGGCTGGCCCCCTGTCCAGGGTTGTTCCC
>JAODKE010000114.1:10233360-10254876 GCA_026779605.1 Mormyrus hasselquistii | reverse complement strand
GTCCAGGGTTGTTCCCTGCCTCGTGCCCGTTGCTTCCGGGATAGGCTCCGGACCCCCCGTGACCCAATTGGATTAAGTGGGTTGGAAAATGGATGGATGGATGGATAAGACACCAGATGTCTGCCCCGTGTCAGAAAGCTCAGCCTCAGTCGCAGGTCATGGGTCCTCCAACAGGATAATGACCCAAAACATTCAGCTAAAATCACTAAAGAATGGCTGAGAAAAAAAACAGACTATTTTTAAATGGTTCTCCAAGAGCCCAGATCGTAATCCTATTGAACATCTATGGAAAGATCTGAAAATTGCAGTGTGGAGATGCCAATAGCGATTCCAGATCCCTGTGAAGTTTTTTTCTGACCTGTTACTGTTGTGCCTTAGATATGAATTTGAAGAACAGATTCAAATCATTAGCCCTGTGTTCCTTTCCTTACCAAGGTTTCTCGTCATGATTTCTCACATCTCCAAACCTAAAGGCCCTCTTCGTGTTCTTTAGTAGGTCCTTCAAGTTCTTCGATACTGGAAAAACTTTTCCTCACTATCCTGGTGAAGACTGGTAGCCACTGAATTGCGAGTTTGTATGTGGAAATGAGATGCACCGGATTAAAGTCAGAAATATGGATTAATTTGAATAGATTATTAAACATGAATCAGTATTAAATATAAAAGGAGACAGCAAATTGACAAATTTTGAATTTTTTAGTGGTAAAACTTCAAACTGTTCAAAACAGCACATTACTGACATCTTGTGGTAATCAATTTGAATACCCTAACACTGGAAACGAAAAGGAGTATTTCAAGGGCTTTGAATATAGATAATAATGAACAGAATATTTACTATATACATTCATATTATACTAAATGTAGTAATGCGTAAACATTATTATAAACAATAAAAATAAGCCCAACCTCTGATGAACTTATGACTTTACCGAAATTCAATCAAGGGAGGACTATACCTCCTCGACATCATAGGGGTCGCTGTGGCGCGTTTCGAGCGCTTCCTTGTTTTTCTTAAACGTCATCTAGGCCGACAAACGTTTCGGGGGAAGGATTTGTTCTGACTGAGTCAGGAATCATCTGCAGTCAGTTATAGACAAGGAGCACAGGGAGCTACCAACTTATTGTGATCAAGAACAATAGTTTCGTGGTGCCAGCTGGCCGCAGTGTCTGTGACATAGGCAGGTCGTTTCAATGTATCAAAGGCTAAGAGAACTCAGATCGCGGTGCAAATGGACGCCAACGATTTGTTTACAAGCTGCAGGAAGGGTGACATTTCTAGAGTGAGGTAAGTAGAGATACGCACTATGTTGTTCAGTATTTTACCGAAGACTTTCCTATACTCACGACTGATGGCGCTAGCAGTCGCTTGGCTGTTGGGATCCGACGAGCTGTATTTTTGTGCATTTTGGGCCGTACTGTTCTGTTATCGAAGTTAAATTAGCAAACGGTGTTTTTCTGGTCAGTGAGTGCTTGATTTTGTGGAGTTTACAAGCAGCTGACAGAGTTAGATAATACGCCATCACACGTGTTTGAGAGCCAAGTAAACACCTAATAGTATTAGTATGTATAGTACTGATATGTTTGCTGACTAAGTATTTCCTGTTGTTGATAAACTACTTGCGTGTTACTTACATGTTTTGCCATAATAGTAACAACAACAGAACTACTATACTAGTACTATATTATTATTATTATAAATATGAACAGTATAAATGTTTTATTATAATTATTTAACCAGTATTAACATATGTCGTAAACTACATTTCTTAATTATGTAGGAAATTAAGATAGCAATTTGTGATATTTGAAAATTTTAACCTGTTATAGACAATTGCGGTTTTTAGTGTTTGTGTTATGTCGTTTGAACACTGATATAAAATTCCACGATATACATGTATTGAACATTAAAAGGCATGGATGCAATTTTCAGTTTCAGGTTTACTTGTTTTATTTAAAACTGCATATGATATTGCTTTCATTTCTGTGAAAATGAAACTAAGGTGCCCAAATTTTCTTTCAAGGTATCTAGTTGAACAGAGAGATGTGGAACTTAACGTTCGTGACAAATGGGACAGTACTCCATTGTGAGTATGTTTTATTCATTTTGCAGGACCTTTAAATATTTACGCTTTAAGATTGTTGTTTTCTTTAGATTGTCTGATCTCTTATTTCGTAGTGTTCAATGTGATCTGTTACATTTCAGTTTTTTTTATTCTCATCTCTCAGGTACTACGCATGTCTGTGTGGCCATGAAGACTTAGTGCAGTACTTGCTGGCTAATGGTAAAAACCCAACCGTTTATAAAGCAACAGCTTAACTTCTTTTGAGTGGACGTGGTTTCATTTTGGTGACTGGAATGTTACTGTAAAAAATCGTATTGTAGGATATTTTAATAAGACCCTCCTTGGGTAACACTGGCATTCCTTTACATAGATTTTTTTTTTGCAAACTTTGTATTTGTAAAGATTTACACTGGGTTGATTAGGTAGCGACAAAGATGTACAGTACTAAATCAACACTATCCTTACCTTTACAATCATCATCATTATTATCATCATAAAGGAGCATTATCGGAACTTATAAAACTCTGTATGAAGTTGACCTTGTAAAAAAACTGGCTTGAACTTGTGTGCTTTTGTATGAATTTGTCATGGGAAATGCACTTAATGTGAGTTGGTGGGGGTCTGTTATACTGTGCTGTAGGAGCAAAGTGTGAGGCGAACACGTTTGACGGAGAGCGGTGCCTCTACGGCGCCCTGAGCGATCCCATCCGCCGCCTGCTGAGGGAGTACAAGCGCATAACGGCCAAGGGCATGCAGCGCGACTACTATGACCAGTTCTTGCAGAGGTCAGGGATGCTGGACATGCTGTTGAGTGGAGCCAGTGGGGCATGGGTACCCTGGCAGATTCGGGGGGCACAGCACTTGTTAGGGGACTCCCAGCTCGGCGAAACCCAAAGTCTGCCAGGGCGGAGGGACTCTCCACATATGATTGCGCAAATAGGATTTTCCAGTTTTGACATCTTTCTTTGAATGTTTTGTCCAGGTTGCTAGAACAGGGATACTCCAGTGATGTGATGTTCCTGGTTCATGGCGAGTCTTTCCACGCTCATCGCTGTGTTCTCGGTGCTCGCTCGGAGTACTTTGCAGAAATGTTCGAAACCAAGTGGAAGGGGAAGAATATCATTGCACTCAAACACCCACTGGTATGACCAGTCCTCAGAGCTTTGTGATATGCGTCATTTGAGTAACAAATGTGTAGCGTAAATTTGGTAAGACATTGGTAAGACTATTTTAGATTTTTGGTAAAGTCAGCATGTAACATTGCCATTAATGTTTGTCACTGGAAATGAATCTTACCTCTAACATATCAGAACGGTTATTCAACCAGCCTGTTATGATCAAATTCTTGAAACAAGATCATTCCCAACTTGTTTAGGCAGTCTGGTCTGCATATTATGAAATATTTGTACAGCACTTTCAGCTGGTGCATTATGTTGAAAACAACAAACGACCGTATGTGTTACCTAAGGATAGACTTCTTCACATATGTTTTGGTTTTGTTTTCAGATAAATCCTGCAGCCTTTGGATCAATTTTGCAGTACTTTTACACAGGTTAGTAAAGGGTTTGTGAATTTGTCCACGAATTACAGTGCCACTGTGAAATTTGAGAATCTGACTGGTCAGATTTTCAAATTAAATACTTGTCACAAACAAAACACAAGTTAGAAGGTGCTTATTTGGTTTTGAGTATCTTTAAATTAGCTTTGGACTAATGCTGTTTTCCATAGAACGCATCAGACTGACTAATGGGTTTGAGGGCATAACTAATCAATTTTTATATACATTGTTTAAAAATTACACTAATTGCTTCTTACGATGCGGTACTTCTGAGTTTTGTTACCCAGTCACATTGTGCAGCCAATCACTAAAGCCCTTCTCTTGGCCTGTTCTGTTTCTGTAGGCCGGCTGGACATTGATGTCAGCTATGTAGAAGACTGCAAACGGCTTGCTAAGCAGTGCAAGACCAATGACCTCATTGAGGAGTTGGAGAGCAAATGCAAACAAGTGTATGAGTTTGGTAAGACTGTACATGTGACTCGGTCTCGGTCAGTGATTCTGTCTTTGCTAACAGCCTTTGTTCTAAGACCTCCCAATTAGCTGCACCGATGGCTGAGTTTTTTGCGCGTCGCTGTTCTTAGTGTCCTCCAAGCCTGGGACGTGCGTGAAGGTCTTGAGTCTGGAGCCAGAGAACAACTGCCAGCTGCAAGAAGACCTGGCCATTCTAGCAGACTGTGCTCTTCCCGCAGAGCTGCGGGTACTAGCTTCAGCATTTCTCTCACAATTATCATCATCTTCTCCATCTTGCATTTATTTAGACATTGACAAAATATGGAAACTGTTACATGCAGTGGTGAAATCAGGGCTAATAGCAGGCCATCTTAACAATGCAACTGAAGTTGAAAATCCATGACGCTTATTGTCAGTTTTCTTAGACTGATTTAAAATGTGACTTTTCTCCTTGTGTGGGATTCAGGTTGGCTATGGTGAACTCCCCTTTGACAGGACCGACAGCTTCCCTAGCTACCCTGACATTTGCTTCCGGGTAGAGAGTTACAACTTCCTGTGTCATAAGGTAGGCTGTTCAATGTCTGTCGGTTCTGAATCATGTCAGTCACTCTCCTGTAGTGTAGTTTGTGAATCTTTAATTGTGCTTTCTGTGTGGTCCTGTTTGTCCGGATGTGACAGGCATTTTTCTGTGGGCGCAGTGATTACTTCCGGGCCCTGCTGGACGACCACTTCAGTGAGGGGGGGACACTGCAGGCCCAGCCCAGCACCCCAGTGCTCACACTGCACAACCTGTCGCCTGACATCTTCATCCGACTGCTGTACTACATCTACAGTGATGACACGGAGGTGAGCATTTGGCCTGTATTCCTTAGGAGCTAGTGACTTGACCTGCGACTTCCTGCAGCCAAAAATACACATTTTCATTAGTCTTGCAGTCTCAAAGATTCTTTGCATTCTTCCCATAAATACACAACACTGTCCTCAGGTATTTCTGTATTGAAATTTTTATTGTGTGGAGGGGATGGGTAAATAATTCCTGTGGGCCATTTTGTGTTAAGAATTTGTGCATATTCCACATAGTAAATGCTTGCTGTGTGATCGTGGCCAGCTCTCCCTGGATAACGTGTACGAGGTGCTCTGCGTGGCTGACATGTACTTGCTGCCGGGACTGAAGCGGCTGTGTGGGAAGCTGCTGGCCCAGACGCTCAGCGAGGACAACGTGCTTCACATCTGGAAGACGGCCCGGCTCTTTCGCCTTTCGCGACTGGAGGACCAGAGCACCGAGTTTATGGCTAAGATCATAGAGAAGGTGGCTACTTACATGTTTAAATATTCTTTGCGTTGTAAGTTTGTTGTAAGGCTCTTTAGCCAGTATGAAATTTATACACTCAGAACGGGAGATGCTTCTTTCTTATGTCGACTTAAATATTTCTAAAGTGTAGGGTTTTTACAACTTGTGGCCTAAAGCAATGGGTATCTTCAGTAAATGACTCATGGAATTGCTCTGGTGTTTTTTCTTGTATAAGCCTTTTCCAAATAAAATTCCTGGGGATGTGTGTACATTGCGGTAATGCTTACAGGGTGTTGTATTGTAACGGTTCAGAAATGACCTGTAGGTGTTACGTGACGGGGGCCACTTCGTAACGGTTTTCTTTCCTTCTGTGCTCCTGCTTCAGCTGGTGGAGGTGCAGGAATTCGCGGAGATGATCAAGGAGGACGCACAGGCGGTGGAGGCCCGGCAGGAGACCGACTCCATCCCGCTGGTGGACGACATTCGCTTCCACATCACCAGCAACGTGCAGACGTACAGCGCCATCGAGGAGGCCAACCAGAGGCTGGATGCCCTGGAGCAGCTTCTGGCTAGAATCGGGCTGGAGTGCTGAGGGCCTCCACTGCGGAACGCGGGCGGAACCTGCCCGCCAGTTCATTCACGGGGAGTGTGCAGTATGCTGAGCCGCTTTCTCTGCCTTCAGCGGGTCACGGTTTATGGGCTCGTAACAGGTTCCCAATAAGATGGGAATTCTGGCGTAGTATCTTAGCAAACCATCGCTTCCTGCAGGTCAAGCAAGCCATACCCCAGGGCTCAATGTAGTCCATAGCAGCCCATAGTAGCTTTCTTTCAGATACAGAGGAAGTGCTATGTTATAATATTAAGCTTCACTCTGCTCTTTATATTCTCTTTTGCTTAAGTTAGCATTTGAAGGAAATGTTTGGTTCTGCATTTTGACTCGAGTGAGTGAGACAGACAACGCTTGTTTACCAAGGAAACAGGAAGATAATGCCTTGTGCAAAACTCTGTTTTTCCTTTAATAACTTTCTACTCCGAATTTGCATGTAACCAAGGACGTGCTTCCCATAGCACCAGACAATGCCTAGGTGTACAGGGCACTTGCATATAAACAGTTTTACACATTTGCAGTACAAAATACACGTATAGTTGTGATAGAATCAACAAGTTAATTTTTTTATATTCATCATGAGCTGAAACTTAACACTCAATTGTTTAATCAGGCAGTTACAAATTAATGTTAATATTGTATTGCGACGTTACATACGCATATGTATGTGCTGAGGTACAAAATGAATGATTGTCTTATTTTTGTTTTCATAATTCAGGAAAACATTACCTATTAGCTGTATTTGGAATGAATTTAACTTGCCGCCCTCTTCCTTAACAGTTTTTGCTCCCTTTACACATCATGTCATATCAGTTGAAATTGCTCCGTGACATTTATCACCATGGAAACAGCAGCACCGATGATGGAATATCTGACACTGTGCAGTATGGTTCCCATGACAAAGTGCAATATTTACTTTTTTCAGCACTTAAAAGTACCCCAAAAAGTTTCCAAACAATAAACTCCTGACTTTTTGTGGTTTACGACGCATGTCTACGTAATATTCATCATGCCACAAGGTGGCGTTCAGTGACGCAATTGTTATTTACTCTTTCAACAAGATTTCTTTTTTTAACATGAAATGTTACTTAATGTTACAATGGTATTGCAAATAAAGGTAATTAGCATTATTATTATTAACATTTTCTTTTTGCTGTAGAAGGAATTGCAGTTCTCACGGTAAACAGCAAGGCAGGGACAGGGTTTGTTGGACCAGGTGAAAAGTTGCCATGCAGTCACAGTAATACTTATTAAACTGAGAGTATCTGTTTTTTAATATCTGGCATGTACTGATGAAATTAGGTACACTAAAGCAGTTTTAAGTGTGAATAGTAATTATGATGTGGCTGTAAAGAAGGTTTTTCTCCTGTCACTTTGGTGCCTTAATAGACCCACATAACATTTTTTTATGTGTGATATGAAAAATTTATATACGCAGAGGTTATGATACGTAATGAGGTGCCGCCTTACATGTCTTTGACCATGTAGTGCCAAACACAGACATGCAGTAATATGTTAAAGCATGCTACTGCTATAATTTCCTGTCAAAAATGTGCCCTGGTAACCAAATTATTAATATCCTTCCACAAGATTTCGCCATCAAATGAGCATTTTTTTTTAATTGCCTCTATTTCTGCTACATGCATGAGTGACCACCAGGGGGCAACTTGTGGCCGATTCATGCACTTTGACTCTCATTAATAAGCATGATGGACGACCTACCTGGAAAAGAGAGTGTGCTGAAGGTGCTGCTAACGGGTCTATATGATCTTTGGTGGAGGTCGTGATATCTACTGGTTGTAATCTGGAGCTTCTGTATCTGTAGAATGTAATATTTCTGAGGGCAACTTTCAACGATCTTGGATATCTCAGCTCAGTATCACTTAGGCACCTTCTACACTCATGTTCAATGCCTGTGAGTTCCTGGATGCGAAAACCAGAAGTGACCTCGGTCCTCATCAGCCATGAGACTAATATGTACAGAGAGTATTTGCCTTCACGGGAAGCATACTTGAAAAAAGAAGAATGTCAGCTGTGCTGGTTACATGACTGGTGAAGATGCAGGAGGATAAGCTTTATATCAGAGATTAAAGAAATAGCCTCCAGATTAGCGCTTTGTCATTTATAGAAAATATTTCGCTAAACCATGACTTTTTGTCTGCTAGAAAAATGTTACCAATTTTGACTAACAAACTAGGACTCCCTCTTCCCTTGAGGTCAAATGGTTCAGAAAAACGGAAATAGGAGTGTTCTCCAGAGTGACTTTGTCCTAAAATGTGACCTATTTGAGTGAGTGATCATTTGTGGGGGTGGGACAGACTTCTCGTGTCATGCTAGACTCCCCTATTACTATTCCAGTCAAAGTGGAAGTATAGTTTGCATGCAAAAAGAAACTGTTTATTCTTCATAACCAAAATATACTTCTCTTGTCATTATATGTCACGTACAGCTGAGTATGTATAGTACAGTAGGAAAAGACTTGAGTACATCAGTGTGCTGGCATGTGCTGACAGAGAACAATAAGTTAGTAACAAAAGTGTCTTACACTGTATAATGGTAAATCATACCTTTTCTGATTACACATATGGTCTGAAGGAATTCTTTTCTGATATTTGTTGGAATTGAGATGGGACACTTTCCCCACATAACCATAGGTCTTTAAAGACCCTGTGAAAAAAAGGCTGAAGCCTTGATGAAACTTAAAATATTTAATTTGATTTGTGCTAATTTACATCTTACACAAGCGAAGAATTATGCTCAGTGTTTATACAAAATAAATCTACTGTCGTGGTTGTCATGGAGACAACATCTTCAAGTCTCCCTACGGCTTGCAGTTAGGCCACATCTGAATGGTTAGGGTGTGATATGGACCATAACACACACAGCGTCTTTTTCTCTGCATATTAAAATTTGGAACTTTTTTTGGCTGGAAAATAGGGTAATTGTTGTATTTACCATCAATTACCTGCATATAAATCTACTGGTTTATAGTAATTTCATAACTGCATTATTAATATGATATTTTTATGTGGCTTTAAATCAGTATAATGTTTGGGTTTTACTGAGTGTTCAAATAACTGTGTTATGAGAATATTAGCTAGATGTACAATCAATAGCAGGGTGTTATAACTGTAGCACCTGTCAAAGATTTGAGACTATCTGCTTGAAATATGTATCAAGTAGGCTGATTAGCAAAATTTGTAATATGGTACATGCAAGAATGCTTTTATATTTTCATTCTTTTGACAGAATTGCAACTGAGAACAAGATCAGCTGTCAGTGTTTTACTGTCCGTTTGCGATTTTTGTTGGTTCCACTTCATGCCTCTCCACAGAGTGAGCAGCATAACTGACGAAAACTCGTAACTTTTTCTTAGCGTTTTTCATTTTTTTTTTTTACTCCAGTATTTTTAGGAACATTTTTTCCCATAATGATTTATGAAATAATGTGCTAAAATTAATTTGACAGATTTGAGGACAACTGGCTATATGGGGGCCTGAACTGAATCAGAGTGTTAGCGTGAGGACACTGTGTCACGGCAGACTGCACTCAGCCACAGCCGTCACGGCTGGATGGACTGCTGTTGTCGGTAACATAAAGTCACTGAAAGCCCCGAGTTCGGAATGTTGGCTTCCTTTCCAATTGTCAATGCCGACTATCCAGGGCTATACTGATCTCTTCAGGATGGGACAATTTTTAGAATAGGGAATGAAGCCAAATCTGATTTTAAGTGATGAGGATAAAACAAGGTTTCCGAACTATCGATGCCCGATTACAATATTCGAAGAGCCTTGGATTCTGTGAATCTTATGGATCTAAGCTAAGGCTTTAACTTGCGTCCTTGAAAATGAGGCACGGTGCTGACACCACGCTTAACGTGGTTACCTCACACCTCCAGATACGCCCACAGATGTGCCTGTAGGCCCAGGACCCTCAGTGACCCATAGGACAGGTAAGGATGGAAATTCAAGGGTGTTAGCGATGGCAGACAGCCACCGACGCAGCACTCATTTAAGAAGGGCTTTTTAGGCATCCATTCTAAAGGGTGACAAATTTAAAAGATTGATTAATGTTCTTCTGGAGCTGTAGGTAGGAGTAGGTATAATGAAGAGCTGCTGAATTGTTTGTTTTTGTTGTCTTTATATAAAACAATTAAGTTTTATGATTTGCACATGCATCCTGGGTCTTCCATTACGTTGTGCCCTCCGCTTTCTGAGATCGGCTTCTGGCTCATCTGGGCAGGTTAAGTGGTTGAAATTTGGGCAGATGGATGGATGGATGGATGGAAGGAAATATTTCTCTGAAAACAAAACAGAATGACAGAAGGATACAAGAAGAAAGCTGGGTATCAGTGTAATGTTTTAATCAAACTGCATTACAGTAAACCCATATCAGTCTTGACATTGTTGTGTTGCATTTTTACATGAGATACGAAATGCTTATATATATGAAAGGCTTCAATGAGAGAAACGCCAGGCTCGTTCCCAAACCTAAATCTCAAAAAAGTGACGGGCCAAACGCAGGGCGAATGTAACCGGGAGAATAAACGAAACAGAGAAAAATCAACAAATTCAAAGCACGGCAAAGCCACAAATCCAGATGGTCATATACAGTAATTAATAGTAATTTATAAACAGGAACAGGACAGCCATGAGTGTGTCCTTCACAGGTGTTTTAGTAGTCCGGAGAGGCTGAGTGCGGCCAGAATACACGCAGGTGTGACAGCCATATGCCAGATTACAAGGAGGTGTCTGAACATTAAAAGAGAAAGAGAAAGATCGCCGCACCCGCCGTTTTTCCACACCGGGCTGCACCAACACCAGCTACCGAAGAGAGAAGTGGGGGGATCGTGGGAACTCCGCTCCTGTTGAGTTCCTTGCCTTAAATCCCAAACTATGCAGATTCATTGTGATTAAGATGAAAGTCTTTTGTTTTAAGCCTCACAGTGGCAAAGGTGGGTCCGACACTAAATCCTCACATACTGCAGTATAAGCCTGACTACTGCTTTATTAAATTGAAACACCAGTGCCTGGAACTTGGAAAGATGACAACTGAAAACTACTTTTTTTTTCCCCTCCACCAACACGCTTCAATTTGCCTCCCGTTTTAAAAAGATTTTTTACTTAAATGTTATTTCTGATGGATACTTGTATCACATCTATCATCTAACAATTTATTCAATACATTATGGGGGTGGTAACCCCTATCTCAGGAAGATTATGGGTGTTATGGGCTTTGAATGCCTACACAGCACAGGGAAAACATGCAAACTCTGCACAGAATATGTAGATGGGATTCAAACCCGCAGTCCTGGAGCGGTGAGTTCACGGTGCTACCCACCATGACGTCATACATTTATAAAACCCATTTAATGTTTTGAAATAAACAGGTGGTTGTGAGTACAAAGAGTACAACTTGAAGAAGAATTCTTTGAAGGCTAGTTCCTTTAAATACCTTAATGCTTGTGGATCAAAATGTTAGAAAATTGCCCCAAAAACTCAAAAAATACATATGAGAAAGCAAATTAGGGTCTAATTTACTAGATTTGCAATACATTTTTTTATAGATGTTTCAAATGGTAGGTTAAATCACGTTAAGACGGATAAAGTGCTTTTAATTTACTATAAAGATGATACGTACTGACATTTTAGACACTACCCGTATAGCCGTTACATAGTAAACACGTCTTCATTGATACTGTGCATCTGCCGCGACGCATTTCTGTAGTATAAATAAAGTATATAATGCTTGTAAAGCATTAAAGCTAGAACTAGTCCTGTTTTTTTTTTTTTTTAAAAAAAATACATTATGTATGTGAATGTTTTAACGGTTCAGGAAAGGTTTTTGTTCAGGTTGTTATGCATGCCATCTGCATCTCTATACACCCTTCGATCAAGGATCTGTTGTCTTTGTTTTTACCGCAATTGTTTTATCTAATGTCTCCACCTCCATTAACGCCCGAGCGCTTTCATCGCGGTGCAAAAATAATTCCAGACGGCGTAAATCTGCGGGAACCTGGCGCTTTAAGAATAGGCTCCTTTATATGGGGAGGCAAGGCTGGTGTTTTTCCACTCAAACTAAAATGTAACGGTCACCCATCTTAAGAGACAAAGGTCATAAAAAACACGTATAAATTAAATGTACTGTTGGGGATCAGTCATTCTGCATTTGGCCACTGTAGCAGACAGAAGGGGCAGCTTAAGGAGATAAAGGAAACAATAACAGGTAAGCACTTTGACAGTCTCCTTATGAATAGGTGCGGAAAAGGGCTACGTTGCCACATGACAATGTTATTAATAATATCATTAAACATTCAGTTTTGTTTCTTTCGCGTTGACAATCGTTATTTACGTTTTATTTATTTTTTCATTCAGGGCTATTGTTTAATGTCTTGTTTTGAAACTGTTTTGTCGTTTTGTTCTTTCTGTATTGTAGCTTAAGGAGATTGAACTTTTCTCCGGCATTTCGCAAACGCTAGCACTGACATTTCGCCATAATATTTATGAATTTATTACTATTATGATTATTTTCTTTTTGAATTGGTTAACGACTTGTGAGATGCTGGTAAATTACGAGGCTCTTTGTAAAAGACCAACCACACTGCCTAAAAAGAACAGGCTGAATTGACTAATGGCTTAATATTTCGCTTGGGCATTCTAATGAGTACTTTACAGGAAAAAAAAAACAAAACAAAAAAACAAAACGTAGATTACAGGAAAACAGCCGTTGGTAACGGCGATGTAATGCGCTAGAGTCGCTGGTCTTACGGCGCAACAGTAACTACCCAGGGAGCTCATATAGTCGTAAGAAACTAATATTGCAGCCGAAATGTTTTTTATTTTATTTAGATGATGACTTTCTCATACAGAAGAGTAAAATACACACACAAACACACAGCCCTATAGTCGAAATCCTTCTGAGATCTACATTGTTCAGGGCAGAAAACGGAACAGATCCCATAGTGCACAGATTCCTTTAACATTTGAATTATTGTGATAAATTCGGCTGATCTCCAGATGGGTCATGTAAAATTTATGGAAAGTTAAGATAAACGGACATAATTTTTATCCCACATACCACCTGATTCCCCAGAAACTCTTGAGTATAAACAGTTAAGCCAAAACTTGCTTTAGTGATTTATCTAGGCGATGATATTTAATTTGAAAAAATGGTGTTTTTGAGATCTAGGGTGGCACAGCATCTACCACTTGTGTGTGGTGCTTGCAGGTCCTCCCTGTGTTGCATGGAATCCCGCTGGGTACTCCAGTTCAAACATACAATGTTGTGTGTGCTCAGTGACGGATTTGTATCTCATCCAGAGTGAGTTATTTGCTGCCTGGGGTAGAGTAGGCTCCAGGGTCCTCCCATGACCTTTCTTATGATGGATGGATGTTTAAGAGTCTTCATGACTAATTGCATTATCTGTTAATTCTCTGCTATTGTCCTGCAGTTAGTTCAATCCATGTGATAGCAAGCAAACGAAGAAACAGTTGAGGACTTAGAGGAGGACTACAGTATATTGAATAGCAGTGTCAAGAATCAGAAACACACTTGGATATATCTGCTCATACTAGGTCCTAATTATAGGGGCCAAAGCTATAGTTAAATTTGCCGTAACGTTAAATTCCTTGTGGATACAGGTTGTCCTTGAGGCTGAAAAAGACAAATTAAACACATTGTACACATGTGAGTTATGGTTGCAGAAATTTAGATTTTAGGATGTCATTGTTAGTGGGTTACCTATGCAACTAACTCTTAAATTTCATGCTCTCAACTTATATTTTTATGGGTGACAATTTTTGAATAAGATTGAGTGGTATGTCCGGTACGATGGATTGGCATTCCATTCCATCATTCGAGTGTGTAGTGAGCCTCATGTTGTGCACTTTCTGGACTGCGTTCTTGGTTTCCTGTGACATTTCTTTGGGTAAGTGCTTATGGAAAATGGATGGATAAAAAATCAAACTACATGGCATATTTGTCTCTGTATTTATGTTCCTGATAATGGAACACTCAGACTGCTTATGTTTCCAAAGGATTCTGCAGATATGAGGATAAATGTGTAAAATGTAAATAAGAGGAACATTGATCTCTCCCTGTTTATGTGTGTGTGTATGTCTCGGGGTGTGGCTTTCCTGGAACCAAAAACATAGAAGTTACACCAGAATAACTTGATTCAATGTATTCATTGAAGCCAGTTTAAAAGTAGAGTTAAAGAAAACTTTGACAGATTTAACTCAATGCCGTTTGGTGAATTTCATGATTATTAGAACACTTTCTAAATAAAATTATTTAGATATGCTGTGCACAGAGAAGGCTGCAAGAGAAGTAGAAAAATCTGTCTTTATATATGAGAATGGTCCTTAATAGGAGATTATGTTTATCTGTACAGTAGCTGAAACACGGATGGCCTTAGAGCTTTCAGTTCCTGCTCTATGGCTCTGTTTACAGCTGCTTTTAAAATGCATCTTGGGTGATCAGATCGCAAGCGGACAGCGCTAAATGCAAGTGTAAAAGGCCACCAAGATGCAACGTGATCCGATCACCCCAACAACTATCTTTTGTATCGTAAACGCTAATGCGTTCTGATGCATCCCCGACAAGGAAGTCACAATAACTCTGTGAGGCAGTAATGAAATCAGAACACAAGTTCTCAGCTGAACACCTTGGAGATGCATGATAGAGAAGGAAAACGGCGGCGTGTTGTCGCTGTCCACTTGTGGGCTGATCACCCAAGACGCATTTTAAAACCAAATATGCGCAGGTCCCTTGAGACCTTCACCTGTTTGGCTCTGAGCGTCTTTCTATTAACTCCATGCTAAGGACCATATGCCCTATGCTGCTGATTTAGATGCCAGAAGTGTTGTTTGCTTGTATCATTCGTGGATCAGTCAGGTAATATTCTCTGCCTGTCCTTGTGAAATATGTCCCAAGATCGGCCCTTGCCCGCTCGTGAATCTTGCAAGCGTGGCAGAGACTGAAGGAAAGCTGTTAAAAGCACAATGTTTCAGTTGTTGTGAGCCGTGCGATTTCTGTGGCTCAACAACGGGACACAACTTGCATCGTAGTGGCGCTTGTAGGAAGAGGATGTAACAGAAAAATTCTGCAGATCTTGTGCATAGTTTCCTATACAGATCTCCATAATCATATCTTACAGAAGATATTAGGGCACCCTGTTGGTAGACATGGTGGACAAAGCATTAGAGGAGGAATGTTGTTGGCCAGCAAAATGAGTCGTGTTTCCCCCTGATCGGCCCCCATCTAACGATGTGGGGCAAATATCTGAGAGAGCCGGCATGTGGAAATTTACTGTCTCAATGTCAAGCAAGCTGTCCCTCGGCTGAATCCGGGCCCCGCCTCCTTGTTGCGTGTGGTTGTGCAGGGGCGTGTCCTTCCGTTTGCCTGACCTCTTATAAGCTCAGCTGATATCAGAAGTCAGACAGGGGTCTGCCAACATATGAGATATTAGCACCTACTACATTGCATCTACCATGAAGGACATGTAAGTTTTTTTGCACAGCAATGAACTAACGTTACTGTAATCTGTAGCCTGTGGACCACTGGCAGGTGTTTCCAATTTTAATGTTAAACAACTTGACTGCCTTTGATAAAGAGTCTAAAAAAGTTGACATGGATTTCGCTTCGGTTTGCCTCGTATGTTTATCAACCGCCGTTGCAGAAGATAAGACGACAGAAAAAGTTATAGTGAAGTATGTGCTACGAAACAGAATTTGTGCGAATTCGGCAGCTCTAACTTATCAGTCCAGACTGAGACAATATATATATTTCACCTGACCACAGTAGCCAGATGAGTTCTATTTCATAAGAATTCTTCCTGAAGGTCCCACTCTCTGCTGCACTCTTTGATGGCCCCTGGCTTTTTCTGTGCAAGTCACAGAACTCCGTACCGAAGAATTAGTACAGGTTGGGGGAGCAGGACATCTGGCACTGCAGGAGTAGTCACTGGTCAGCTGACTTGCTTTTCCACCCTGACCGGTAATCCACGTCACCCCCCCTCCCTCAGTCTGTCATGTGAATGCGTACCAGTCGTATTCCCACCCTGCTGAGTTCCAGGTCAGACTCAGGGTGTATCCATTCAATAAGGCTGTTGATAGGTTCTATCACCTGGACCACTTGGGAGTTCTCAGTCTCGCTGACTTTATGTCACCTGTTGCTTGGCATCCAGTGAAAGCCCAGAAAACACAGGCTCTGCCATTGTTAATCGCACGAAAGGCAGCGCCAGCTTTTATTTGAGAGACGAGCACTGATAGGATCCTGTGCAGAGCAGCGCCTGGGATTAGGCAGACCAGGTCGATGGCAGGAGCAGAGATACAGAGAAACCCCTCAGCTACCATGGGATTCTCCTCAGACCAATCAGCGGTCTCCGTTATAGTGAGCCACATTTTCGCTAATGCAGTACAGACGGTGAAGGGAAAGTGTTACAGACATCTTGAGCGATCATAACAGTATGTTAATATGAAAGCAGAGGGCCAGTTGTGTTCAAGAGTTAGGATCTTCGGTGTAAATAGTGTTCATACATTTCGCGAAGCTCCCGTTTAGATGTGAAGCTCTGGCTGGTTGTTGTGCAGGTGTGTGGGAAGACCTGAGGTTCCCAGAGCATGTGTCCCAGAGGAGAGATGTGTTTACCTGCCTTCTGTAGCTTAATTTTACGTGAATCGCGATCTCATCAGAGCTGGTTTGGGACCCTCCCCAAGGACATGCGGTGCTTCACTTTCCTACTCTATTAGATGTGCTGTTTTTTTCCTAATGCCCTCCACAGAACTTGTTTTTGTACCTCTGCTTTTTATTTGATACTGATTTGCAGTATATGTACAGTTGGCCTGGTTTCTCGGAAAGCTGACAAAAATCCAAGCTGAACAGCATCGGTTATTGCCGTGCTGGTGGGGCCAATGGCTATATAATTGCCAAGAAAAGGATAGTTATGGTTACGGCGCAGCTAGCTGTGCTCCACATAGGTTTCTAACCCAAATGCGGTGCTAAGTGGCTCAGCTACTTACGCCTCCGTGCCTGTGATTGGAAGATCACTGGGTTGAGTCTCGATAGAATAGTCGCATGTTTCTGGGCCTTGAGCACAGGGGCTGCACACTGGCTGACCCTATGCCATGACCCCCCCCCCCCCAAGCTTGCCATCATCTGAATGTCTGCCCCATGGCAAGCAAAATGGGGTAGGCAAAGAGAAACAGTCCAATGTACTTCTTTAAATACCAAATGAATCTTTTCTAAACTTTCTAATCAGCAGTGTATTGAAGTTGTCCAAACAGTTGCCCACAATACTTCTCTTTATTGTGTAAATAATTTCCCTTCATGTTATCGCGTGGCAATGCTGTTGTTTAAACATCGTTCATTTACAGTTGTACCATTCTTTTATGTTTCATAGATCTCAAGACATTTGCGTAATCTATGTAAATTAGCTACTTACTCCTAGAACGACTTGGATATTTCATTTGTATGAGCCATGAGCTGGACAGTTACCCTGATCATGGATGAATATGTAGGTATTTTATTAGTCATGCCTGGTAGTAATAGCAATCTTTTCCTGGGATGGTTGCTCAACAGGATAAAAATGTCGGGTTGTCAAAATATGCACAATGGTATTTCTTTGCTACCAGGTGATGTCTAGTAAGTAGACATTTTTTCATGAAATTTAATGGCGATCTGTTAGCAGGTTTGCTCTCTTGCCCTCTTCCTACACGTCATATAATCTAATTTTGTAAACTACTGATCGAAATATGTTGGGGGGGGGGGGGGCTGGAGATAAGTTTGTTAACAATGATACATTCCTTTTTATAGAATGTTCTGATTAGCCTATCAAACAGGGTACACTTGTCTATGTCATGGGTTCGAGGTACATTTTACAGCATTAGGCTCTTGACTTTCCCAGAATCCCCAAGTAAGAGAAGACAAAACAATTAACAACAGTATTATTCCAAATAGTTTCAGGTGTTTACCTGTACAAATACTTTTGATTTAGTGTATGCTATTTTCCTAAAAGTGCAGTAATGATTTGAGCACCGTTCTTATGATTGATCACAGAGTCTCTCAGCTACAGTATTAGAAAATAAAATAATTATGGCTTAACTGAAAAAGGTGATGGAGTATTTATACTTCATAGTTTAAACTTGGACAAACCTCTGTTTTCGTATGCATTTCTTGTACATAATGAATAAATAACCTGAAAGCTCGGATGGGGTCCTGTTACATCTGATGGCTAGTCTCAGATTTATTTCACCTTTGATCCTTCACCATGCTGCCGTTGTCTGTCCCACACCCTGCAGCAGCATGGCACAGAAAGAGAAGCTTCAGTGCCTGAAGGACTTCCACAAAGACACCCTGAAGCCCTCACCTGGGAAGAGCCCAGGCACTCGGCCGGAGGACGAGGCGGAGGGGAAGCCCCCGCAGAGAGAGAAGTGGGCCAGCAAGCTGGACTTTGTGCTCTCTGTGGCGGGAGGCTTTGTGGGCTTGGGGAACGTGTGGCGTTTCCCGTACCTCTGCTACAAGAATGGTGGTGGTGAGTGCCGGCGACATCTGCTGGATGGATGTAACCTTTGAGAATAATGGTAAAGCACTATGGAATAAATAATGATTCTCTGTTCCTTACCTGGCATCCTTTTTTTGTGCTCTCCTCCCAGGTGCCTTCTTAATTCCGTACTTCATTTTCCTGTTTGGAGGAGGTCTGCCTGTGTTCTTCCTGGAAGTGGCTCTGGGTCAGTTCACTTCTGAAGGGGGAATCACCTGCTGGGAGAAACTATGCCCCATATTTACAGGTGAGTGCTGTCCGATTTGCAGGCTCTCCAGAACATGCTGGAGGGTAAAATACGCAACCTCATCATGATCCTGTTGGATTGTCCATAACTATCTTCTGTTTGACAGCATGTTCTTCACAAATATATATACAGTAGAAGTATATGGTGCATGGGGTAGAACAGTGACTCGGTGGTTAGCCCTGTAACCATCAGCTGATGGGTTGAATCCTACCCCAATTGCGTTTGTGGATGTGTGATTTTTTTTTTTCCATGAGGTCAAAAATATGCATTTTAGCAAATCCATGGCTCATAGCATGAATCACTCATAGTATACAGTATGTATATGTGTGAGTGTATCCCGCAATGACCAGGGATGCCATTTTGGTTGTTACCCTCCCTTGACCATGTGGGTTGAGGGACAGGCTTTCTGGTCAGAACGTGACCCTAGACTGCAAAAGCAGTTGTAATACGGATGGGGTCATTATTTTGAATAAATCGTCTTTGGTTTTTAAAGACGAGCTTTGATGAAGAGAAATATTATAATAATGTACAATTACCAGATATCTGTTGATGGCTTCTAAATATTTACACTGATACAGTATCCTTTGCTTTTAAGCAATGAGCTGTTAAAATGTTTTTTATGGTTACTGAACAAATATTAATCGTTATACAGGGCAATTAGAGTCAGGCGACGGTCTTGGTAACATATGATGTTTATGTTCATTTGCATTAAAGGTTGTGTTTCTGACTTGTGGTGGAGCCTCTATATGATTCTGAACCTTATAAGAGTTGCCCTGTTCCTCCTAATCTTCCTGGCTAGTCTTTCCTCTGGAAAAAAGATCAGTTTGCCTAGTGTCACTCAAAGGCTCATAAACACAGGGAATCGGGGTTATCAGTTGCTAGAGTACATGTCGCTCGGACAGTTCTCAAGCTGCTACTATTTGCCTATGATTTTGTGAGTGGTGGGCAGTACTGAACATGGCAGGCTGCTCAGTGATGGGTGAGAAAGTGCTCTCTGCTTCAGGCGTGTCTGTGTATTCTGTAGATCCTTGGCAATGTACTCTATTCAATCCTCAGTGGCGGTGTTTACCTCCAATCAAATCCCACATTTGTGTGTGCCCCCCCCCCCCCCTTTGGCTAAAAACAGTCATTACACTGATGGAGCAGGGGGCTACAAAGTAACTTTTCTAGTGGAGACTCAAAAAAAATAAACACGCCCCTACCTATTCTTGTATTCTCTGGAATCTAGTCTGTAACCCTTCATTTTGGGGGACTGTCTTTCCCCCATTGCTGTCTTGTCATTTGTCTATTAAAAGATAATTTGATATTCCCTTCACCAGGGCTGCGCCAATGACTTTAAGAATACACATATAGTGGTTGTATACACGCACGACAAATGCACATACACACAATCGCATTCCTTGTTTATTGATTTGCTGACACACATGCATAAATGTTCACTGTAATTCATTTCCTCCAACACATTTTCTCCCTCACAACAGACAAAGCCCTCAAGATTTAGACATGCACCGAGTGTGCCGAATTTTTTGTTGCCATGGCAGCATGTCAGGAACGCAGGAGGGAAATGCTAAGCTGAGATCTGAAGCAGAGACAGGAATCCTATTGACGAATGGCCGCCATGCCAATCCAATAAATGCGTCATTACCGTCCTGTTCGTAGAATCAACTGGGCTGAAATGAGATAGGATGAAAATTGTTTTTTATTGTACGGATTGCGTCATTTTAACGTGGTCGAGATCTTGCCGTAAAGAGTCACGACTTCTCCGACTAAAAAAGGATCAGGGAGAGAGGTGCGGTGGCAGAATGGAAAACCGCCAGTGTTTCAGGGCTTGCTGTTGATAATTAGCTGGTGTGCTAACAAAGGGCCTCTGGAACACATGACTGTCAATTTTGTAGGCATGCTGCAGGGAGTCAAGTGCCCACAGGTGGCCTGGGCCGTTTTCCATTCAGCGTGGCATAGTCTCCACGCCCATTGTCCTCCTCTGTGCATTGATGTCATCCGATCAGCAACACCTACCTTCTTACCTCACACTTACGGCTCGAGCAATTGCATCTGTTGGTTTTTGTTGGTGAGAAAGTAATGACTTATGTTCCTGCATGAGGAGCAGACATTTGACGCAGGAGAGATGGGTCCTGCACACTCTAGTTCACACAAGCAAAAAAGTCTGTTACGGACCATGATGATCACAGATTAACTGATACATCGCTTCATCATCATTATGATTATTATGGCTGTGGTTCAGCCGTATCGATCTGTAATGAGTCTTTGGGGGCAATATAATCCTCCATAATGATACACCTACTTCCGGATTGCACGCTTTCGCGATCACATGCTGCAGGCAGATGTGCAAAGTAGCGGCGCTGACATGCGATTTGACGAAATGTGGGGTGGCAAGGAAAGGGCTCATTAATATTCATAAAGGAGGCGGTACTTGGTCTTTGAGTTTGGGAAACTCGCCCTGTTTTGTAGCTTAGAACACTCTCTGATGGTTTGTGCTTCCGTGCTTTTGGCAAATGCCCCTCTTTTCTAGTGCAAAAAAGTTGTTCTTTTTGCTGGTAGCAATGGTCAAGACTCCGAGGCATTTAACTAGTTAGCTAAATAACACCAGCCTTAGACATGCACGATACATTATATTGGTATCAGCTAATATTTGTTAAAAATAAAGATATCGGCATCGGTCTGAAGTAGGGATGTAAGCAATTAATCGATTATCAATTAATTGTCGATAAGAAATTACTCGATTAAAATTAATTAATTGCAAT
>JAODKE010000114.1:10195926-10228034 GCA_026779605.1 Mormyrus hasselquistii | reverse complement strand
TCCTTGGTACATCAGTAGCAGCAGGTCCCTTCATGTAACGCTGAGATAGTCAAGTGGAGCCCGTCCTAAAGCCTCCCAGCTTCTTAGCTTCCTCAGTCCATCTCACTTTAAATCACAAGGTGAAGAAACTAGATATGGAGGTATTTTTTGTATCCCTAATTCATCATGGAATCTTTTTTTCCCTCCCTATCTGAGAAGGACCTTGTAAGAGAGGTTTAAGAGACAAGCTACTTTGAAAGCTATTGTCTGGCCCAGCGATGCAGAGCATGTAGCCAGTAGGGTGTTAGAGTTCTGGGATATTTCTCGCGTAGGTGACCTCAGGTTTTACTGTGGGCTGACTCCGCTCTCCGGCCCACAATGTAACTTGATACCCAAGTTTGCAATACCAGCTCCTTCTTGAAATAACGTCCTGACAGCACAGACATGATGGGAATTAAGCCTGACTTCTCCTCCAGTGCTGAGGCCTGGGGATTCTCAATCATTTTCACATGCCACAAATCCTTACATTATCTCACCATGCCATTCCTTAAAAATGTATGGGATAACTGCCAACATAAATTAAGTGATGATTACATTATTTAAAAGAATGCAATGTAGACTTTTCACTATACATAGCATAATTGTACATGAATGAATGAACAGGTGTGGTTCTAGCCTTTATTTTCTTTGAGCAATGTCTGAAATTTGAGCCACTTGGTGGACCTCAATGGTATATTGGGTTATATGGATCTCAAACAAGTAATTATTGCTTTTTTGTTTGTATGTGTGAAGTGTCTTTTACTTTTATTTTTTATCAAAGTAAATTAACGTGCAGTCAGATATGACTCAAGTCCTCCAATACATCCTACTGGGTGTGCCAATTAGCCTGAATCGCTCCAGTTGATTATCTTGCAGCTAATTGCGTATGTAAAGTAATAACCTATTAATTAAGAAAATGACTCAATTCATTGAAGTGGATGTTTGTTTTTTTGTGTCACAAAAATATCCTCCTTTCATTATGAATCTTGTGTAAAGGGTGTGCTTTGTTTGTGGTGAATCACTTCCTGTCAAGCAATCGCACAGTTGCCATTTCCTGCACTTTTACTTAGAGCCCATTGGGGGGCGGCATTTTAATTACAATACCAAGCCAAAGTACACTTATGCGGCCACGAGAGAAGTAGGACTTTGAACCCCCCCACCATGGGATTATCACACACCGCTGGCCGGGGACGCGACCCAGCCACTTCTGATCATTAATTAATTAGTTCCCACACGTAAGCACACAGTAATCCTACACGCTTGAAGTAAATGTGAGGGCGTGCCTGTAAGCCCCGCCTGGCGTTGGAGGCCTCAGCTAACCTCTCGCACGCTCTTCCCCGTAGCATGGCACAGAAGGAAAAACTGCAGTGTCTGAAGGATTTCCACAAGGACATCCTGAAGCCATCACCAGGGAAGAGCCCGGGCACACGACCCGAGGACGAGGCGGAGGGGAAGCACCCTCAGCGTGAGAAGTGGGCCAGCAAGCTTGACTTCGTCCTCTCGGTCGCCGGGGGCTTCGTCGGTTTAGGGAACGTCTGGCGTTTTCCATACCTCTGCTATAAGAATGGAGGAGGTATGATGAATGATGTCTCTCATTCCTGTTTTGATTCATTTATCTTACAATCTGTCATGTTATTCCATATGTATAGATTGTCGAATTTACTGTTTGACGAGCAGCTTTTAAGTGCTTCGCGCTAAGAGTAGTCTATCTACTTATTCCAGGTGCATTTCTTATTCCGTACTTCATCTTCCTGTTTGGTGGGGGTCTGCCTGTGTTCTTCCTGGAGGTGGCGCTCGGCCAGTTCACCTCTGAAGGTGGGATCACCTGTTGGGAAAAGCTCTGCCCCATTTTCACCGGTGAGTACTGAAGCTCGGTCGTCTGCCGTTAAACGAGTGTCGGAGTGACAGGTAGATGTCCGAAGCGATCTACTAGATTAATGTATTAATGGATTCCATCGTTAGCCCAGACGTTTTCTTCTAACTATGGTAAGAAAATGAACTGGATCGGTAGAAGAATGCATATCTGACTGCTACCAATTTCATGGCAGAAAGATTTCAGAAATTGGTAACATGCATTCGGGAAGAGTTAGAAAATTACGGAAGGCCAACGATTGGCTGATGGTCATACTCCAAAACCTCCAAGGATGGGCATTTACTTGGACAAGGAGAAAGCCGAAGAACATGGACAAGCGAGACCTCAAGCAGCCCCCTCTGTCAGTCGCTCTGTATTTTTATCAACGGTTCGGTGGCTGATTCAGCTACGGCTTCATCAGCCACTGTGTGGGGGCAGACCAGGCCATCCCATAGCTGCTGGGTCTAACAGCTGAAGGGTCTGCAGATGTCCTAATTGTGTGGTTGCAGTTTCCTGGCATTCCCTCTGCCTGCTCATTATGTTAGGAGGCATATTTAATGAGTGGTCATCAGCATGACGTGATGCAGTATTTTTTCTCCCTCACTTTTGTGGGGGGGGGGGGGGGGTGGTTTGATCCACAATAGCAGCAGGGCACGTGTCATTAGCGGGCAGCTTGAGATGCCCCATGATGAAGTTACACAATGGCCTGGGTCCAATCTGGAGGGCCGTCTACATCTGGAACCTCCTGCCGCCTTAAAATTTGTGGATCTGTAGGAATTCCTCTGTGGATGACGGGTGCCAGATCCTTCCAGAATTGCTCAGGAGCTGCAATTCCTGCGTGCCAGGTCATTTCCACGGCGCCCGGCCCCAAATGGTCCTGGCCCAGATTTTGAGGCGGCATCCGGCCGTTCCTCGCATCCCCCCACAAATTATTTAACAATCCTGCAAATGTAATATGCAACTTCATTGGATAAACAGACCAATTAAATGTGATATTATTTAGCTAGCGAGTTTCAGTTCACAAGCACGATTTGGATGGTTAAGTCGAGTCTTGGCAGATTATTCTGGACATATGACTTACAAATCATGGTACCTTAACGGTACGAACTTAACGTTACAGCGCATGCAGTTTTTGTAACTAAAACGTTTGGGGGACCTTAGCTGCCTGATGTGTCTCTCGGCTCACGTTAACCGTCTCGGACCCCGAGCCACTGCCAGAAAGCCGATCACTAAACGTGGCCCGTTCTACCCTGTCCAAGTCTGTTGATCAACCCCAAACCAAATGCACGATTAATTTTATTGTCTGCTTTGATGAACTGGGTAAATCCCTGGGAGCACCTGGACCTCTTGGCCTGAACCTCTTGGAGAAATGTGAGTTAACTCATTTCTCTGGCAACTGGTATAAAATTAAATTAAAGCACCACGACTGTAGAATCTGGGAATTTACCTATATTGCGGCATAAATCCTATTAAGCGCTTAAAAATAGAATCCTAATTAAACCCATATACAGATTTAGAACTTTTGTTCTTGTTGCTATTGGACAGAAACTATTTGGAAAAAGCCAGCTGCCCCAGGCCAGTTAGATCAAAGCATTTGCAGATTTGCATAATTGTTGACATAGTGGTCTCTCGCCAGTCTTGTTTTAATTCCACAGTCAGAGGTGTAATTAGGCTCAGGAAGATGCAAAGGCTCTTGCTTTGCTCAGCAGTTACGTCTTTGATTTTCTTATTGGCTGTAAGCGCGTCTCTTTTTGAGGAACCTGATTGGTCAGAGTTGGAAATGCCACTATGTATTGTTACTTGCAGGTGTTCATATAAATGCATACCATTTTTTAAGCTGCCTGGCCTGTTCACTAGTTCACTTTGCAGACTCTCCAAAGGACACACCAACTGTTTTCTATCCCATTTTTATGTAGAAAGATGCATATGTCATTTATAAGTATATTTTAAAATCCACTAATCTGATTTCCTTTTCTGCCCCGTGCACCAGAAGAGAAAAGTAAAAGATCTGTCTGCATTTGGGCCCACTTGCAGGAAATTCAGTGGCACAAATAGACACGCTCAGACACACGCCCCAGGACCCAAACATGTACAGAGTGTACTGAATTCTAAGTTGCCATGGCAGCATGCATTAGAAAACACCAGAGAGATGCCTAGCAATGAGACTGGCCCAAGACGAGGCCATCTTACGTTCAGAAAAATGCCAAGCAAGAAATAAATGCCAGAATGTGCTAAGGTTTTTTTTTTGTTTTTCTTTTGCTCATTTATATGTTTGTCTGGCCAGCCTGCAGTGCCACACGTAGAATTAGCCATGCGCGGTTGGGACTACATGTTGGCGAGATGAGATGCCAGTTTTAGCAACACGGGCAGGGGCTCTGCTCTTTTGCTGCAATATTTCCGGTGAACAGCTTGGTAGAGAAGAAAGCATGCATTCACCTGTGTGGCAGATCTCAAACAGCCTTTAATTAGCTGTTATCTGTGGAGGGGGTGGGACAAGGCACCTGTTTGTCACTCTGGCCTACAGAGGGATGAGAAATGACAGGTGGGAGAATCCAAGTTTAGCGGCCAAGTTCACGTTTGATTGGTTCATAACATGAGGGCAGAAATGGGTGGTTATTTTCGGCCTCTGGTGCATATTGACCTAAATTTTGCTTATAAGAATTCTTTTTGCTTATATGAACACTTTTGCATACAGAGATTTGCATTTAAAAGAAACTCTCCTCACCCTCCTGTAACATCTTTGAATGCAAAATGTATTTTTGCAAGGGAAGGTAGTACGTTGGAAACAAGTAATTAAAAGCATTTCTCAGAGCCGGCTGGTCCTCATCTTGTTATATGTTTGTGTTTTTAATATCCTTTGTCCTTAAATATATAGTTAATTTAAAAATGTACCTCTTTTTTTGTTTGTTTTTGCTTTGATTCGTTCTGTGATGGCCAGCAAACTGATTTGCATGTGCTCATTGGCCCCGCCTCTTTCCCCAGGCATCGGCTACGCGTCCATGGTGATCGTCTCTCTGCTGAACGTTTACTACATCGTGATCCTGGCCTGGGGCCTCTACTACCTGTTCCAGTGCTTTCAGCCTGAGCTTCCCTGGGCAAAGTGCAAGCAGCCCTGGAACACGGCCAACTGCGTGGAGGACACCGTTCGCAAGAACAAGACCATCTGGATGACAGCCAATTCCATCAACTTCACTTCACCCGTCACTGAATTTTGGGAGTAAGTCATCTGAGCTGGACCTTCCTCCAGCCCACCTCCTTCTCTTACTAATTGTAGGCCTCTGGTCTTTTATTCCCCAGAACTCCCCCCCCCCCCACACACACACACACCCCTAGGTTACACCCTACTCTGGCTTTGCTTAGCTACTGATAACACTGCTGGTCGCATGAAATGGGAGTAGCATGTATATATCTGCTTTTAGCCACGGCACTGGTTTCTATTCTTCCGTTTCCTCTCAGGGACTGTGCCTGTGTAGTGCCTAGGATGGTATCGCCATAGTATAACACCACTGTGCTGGGAACACGGGGAGCTTCTAATCAGCATTTTGGCTTTTCTGTGATGTGAGCCTCCCATTGTGCCCGCAGACGCAATGTTCTCAGCATCTCCAGTGGAATCGAAGACGTGGGCCCTATTAAGTGGGACCTCGCTCTCTGTCTCTTGGCTGTCTGGGTCATCTGCTTCTTCTGCATCTGGAAGGGGGTCAAGTCCACGGGGAAGGTAAGCCAGGCCAGCAGTCCCTATGCTGCTAGCTGAATTTTTTCGGTTTGCCCGGTTTCAGTTAGTGACGCACCTCTTGGCCGAGTACCCCAGTCCTGTCTGCTAATACTCCACTCGGGATGCATAGCCGTACGTCCGTTTGTTGGAGAGTAGAGCCTCATTCTGTTCCCTGCGACTGCTGATCAATCAATAGTGATAGTATGTAACTGAGTGAACTTTTTCTGACAAGGGGTTAGGAACAGGAAGTATTCAAAAAAAAAAAGAAAGAAAAAAAGAAAAAAACGTCACACATACACACGTACACTGCTGCCGGTTTTTCCTTTTGTGTGGCCTGTTGTGGTTTAACTGTCTTGTGTCTAAGACTTTCAGCATACGCATACCAGGACACATTTAACACATTTTCTTGCCATGTTTGGTGATTTCCGGTTCAGGCACCTGATAAAGTACATTATGCTGTAAGCGTGTGTATGTGTGTGTGTGTGTATGTGTGTGTGTGTATGTGTGTATGTGTGTGTATACAAAAGAATTTTGTTCTGTTTCCCATATAGTGTGAAAACAGTTAAACCCACAGATGTGCATCCAACTCAGATGCCAAGAAATAAATTTAAAATCAATGAGAAACCGAGGCCACAGTGTAATGTTTGTAGCTTTTACTCTGGTCAGATCTTTCAGGTGCCCTCAATTCTTATACCCTCATCCCTGCTGTGCAAAACCACTCGAAATGTGTTCCTGGCAGTTTTGTTTAACTAATTGGACTCTGCACCTTGTCTAGTCTTCATATGGTTTTGTAAGTGCTGCACTCAGCAAACAATGTCTTACTGGATACAAATATCTCCCCCCAAGGTTGTGTACATCACAGCGACGTTCCCGTTCATCATGCTCATCGTTCTCCTGATCCGTGGAGTGACACTCCCAGGCGCGGCAGAAGGGATCAAATTCTACCTGTACCCAGACCTGACGCGCCTGAAGGATCCTGAGGTAGGGGCCCGCTCCCTCACGACCTTTGACCCATGTTCTGACAGCACCCAGTTTCTGTGGTCCTTCTGTTCTTCTGCTGTGGGCCAGCATGCAGCCATTAACAGAGCCCTAACTATAATAAAATCATTATTTAGTGCCGAATGCTAGGCTAGTATGGCGAGTTGTGGGTGGCCGTTCTGGCTTCTGTGACTCATCCTACAGCAATCTGGATGGAGTATCCACCGACAGTAAACACCAGACTTAATGGGAATTGATTTAGGGGCGTTGGAGGAAGAAATATGTTGGCTAGAGTTTTATATGGCTGTGTGACCTGTTCCAAAGCTTACAAGGCCAGATAAGTGAAGGCATAAACCAGCCTTTGCATGCCCAAAGTAGTCGATATTACAAGTACGTGGGAGGAATTATGGTAACTATCTGCAGCCAACTTGCCTTTTTTCCCTAAATATACAAATCAAAGCAAACTAAATGGATTTACCTCAGCCAGTTTTCTTCTTTTTTTTTTGAAAAATGCTAGACTGCAATTTACTATTTTTACATTCTTGTGAGGCGCCTTTACTGAGGTGCTCAGTTCCAGAAGTATTAGATTTCTGTTCAGTCTGGTCAGTGAAAATGTAAACCATGGAACTGATTTTGTCTGACATGCCTGTAAGACTCTATGCTAAGGTCCAAAATCCCCCCCCCCCCCCCACCCCACACCAACCGCAGGTCTGGATTGATGCTGGAACTCAGATCTTTTTCTCATACGCCATCTGTCTTGGAGCGATGACGTCTTTGGGGAGCTACAACAAATACAAGTACAACTGCTACAGGTAACAGCCCCTCAGCCCTGGGGACGTGTCGTGAGGGGATTAGTGCAGTTAAAGTGGGGACCTACGTTCCTTCTGTGTTAATTAACAAACTCCATGACATATGTGTGACTTAGGGACTGTTTGCTGCTGGGATGCCTGAACAGCGGTACCAGCTTTGTGTCTGGCTTCGCAATATTTTCCGTCCTGGGCTTCATGGCACAAGAGCAAGGGGTGGACATTGCTGATGTGGCAGAGTCAGGTACGAGGGTCCAAGTGGCAGTGATGGTGGGCACTGCCAGCTAAAGAAAAACATAATAAGGGGCCTGGTAAATTCAAATATCTATAAAGGGAACCCCTAAGAGATCAGGGGTTCTAAGGAGAAAAAAAACTGAAATCACCAACAGCGACTATGAAAATTCTAAGCAATGGAACATTTCTTGGAAATTCTTTGTGACAAAAACATTGATTTAACCTATCAATCGGTCTCTGGAAGGAAGCAGAGTTTGGTTTGATTGTGTGTTTTTGACGATACTGAGATTCACCGTATGAAGTGACTTCAACAGCAAGTCTGAAACGCTCATGTTGGACCTGATCTATCTAGAACATCAGCAGCAAAGAATCAGCTGGCTGGGCTTGTTATCTTATCGTCGCGCCGTGTTTCAGTACGCAGGTGACGTTAGATGCTTATTTGATCGAACTAAGCAAACAAGCACGTCCTAGAACATGATGTGCAAGGTGTGAACGTTTTTGAAGAGCTGTGTTTGTACGGAAGCACGGGCCATCATCCTCCATGTCCTGGAATTTGCCCGAATCTTTTTCAGGGTGGACTCGTTCTCTCTGTTTGCACTATATGCACTATATGTGTGTTCATCATGCATTATATTGTCTCGAAAAACTTGGCAATTTTCTGTTTTATTTAACTTTATCCAACTTGAGAATAAAAAGGAAGATGTTTTGCTCTCGTGATTCTCTTACGTGGCATAAAACATTTAAATGGCGAGGAAAACTTCCATAAAACAAGTGTCTCTAGTTTTCTTTTAGCTTGCTTTCCCATGAGTCTCGTCGTTAGGAGAGAGGTTTGGGATCTAGAGTATAGATCTTTTTTGATCAGCTGGGGATGCACAGGCTAATAATGTGTTCACATGGTGATGGAAACCTAAACACTCAGCCATCCGAAGCCCCTATGTAAAGTAGTCGTGGGGATTCCATCATGTTTGTTTAAAGCGAAACATTCTTGCTGTTTGCATTTTATATGTCAGACTGAACACAAAGCTCACAGCGCACATGATGGGTGCCTATGAGAAAAAAGGTTAGTTTTTAATATCTGTTGATAAAGATGGATCAAGCAGAAAGAGGCGGAGCAGGTAGGATTTGATTCTGTCTTATCGTGTAGCTTGACGGCAACAGTGCTTCCTCGCCAGCCTCTACAGCAGTGTTTCCCAACCAGGTGCCCGGTGACCCCTAGACGGTCCACGGTTTTCCTCCCTCTCAGCTCCCTGCCAGACAGTCCATGATTTTAGGGAGCTGGGAATGTGGACTGTCTGGGGGTCCCCGAGGACCGGGATGGAAAACTGGGGTCTGTATACATGCAGAGGGGTATAGAAGTCACCTATCTGATTCTTGGCCATGTACAATATGGATGAGTAGAGCACATGAACAAAACCAGCTAGATGGGTTATTTAAGATGTAAGGAAGTAATAATTGTTACATCTGAATGTATTTTTATGCCTTACAATCGGACAAACACCTTTCACTTTTCATATAATGTAGAATTTTAATAAGTGACACTGACTTTTCAACACCTACTGTGACTAATCACACTGAGGTAAGCAGTGATAAGATTTCCGACGCTCTGCCTCCAAGGACATGGATTTCTCTGACCTCCTCTGACCCATTTGGTGTTTGGCCACTGCAACATATTTTGATTTAATGGACAGTTCTGTTTTTACTTTCCTGGGCTCGGCATTTACACATTTTATCTTGCTTGTCATCATTTCATATGACTCAGCTAATGGCATTTCTTCAAGATGTCGGAACAGTGCAGAGATCAGAAGGGGGATTTTATGTTTTGCTTTTGGTTGCAGTGATAAGTTTAATATATTTGATGCAGTGATGCGTTTGAAATGCATCATGGGAACTCTGTAACATGGTAAACTGGAGTAACCCTGGGAGATACTAAGAGCAGACCTGGCATCACTGCATGAGGCACTCGACACACCCTGCGCATGATGTTTTTCTGGCCTGATTTGTGCACAATTTTAGCCCTAGTGGTGCTTGTGGAAAGTTGGAGCCCTAGTGGTGCTTGTGGAAAGTTGGAGCCCTAGTGGTGCCTGTGGAAAGTTGGACCCCTGGTGGTGCCTGTGGAAAGTTGGAGCCTTGGTGGTGCCTGTGGAAAGTTGGAGCCTTGGTGGTGCCTGTTGAAAGTTGGACCCTGGTGGTGCCTGTGGAAAGTTGGAGCCTTGGTGGTGCCTGTGCACAGTTCAGGTCAGAGTGAGGCTGCCTTGCTTACTGTCTCTTCTCCCGCTCCCCCGTCCTTCTCTTCTCTCTCATAAAGGGCCTGGGCTGGCATTCATTGCTTACCCCAAAGCTGTGTCCATGATGCCGTTGCCTACCTTCTGGGCCATTCTGTTCTTCATCATGCTTTTGCTTTTGGGCCTTGATAGTCAGGTGAGTGTGGCTGTGGTCTATATTTTATCTCTCTCTCTTTCTTTCTGGAAAATTTTGGAATTAGAGTTAATCCTTTGTCAACATAAAGAAAAATGCTATGTGTAACCTGGGACAAACCTTTCTAGTAGACACAGTGTTTCTCACATAAATACAAATAATCGCTATCACTATGATTCACTGCCCTGTTGTTCATGTCAAGATGCTGACAAAAAACAGATCCTATCAATATGGCTCTCTAAATACCTTTCTGTTCTTCTGTTGGTTTTGAAGAATCAGACATGAACTTTTCATGCTATTACACCATTAGGAAGCTTCTGTTAGCTGTTAGCTTTATAATTTTCTTGTCTTAGGTCTAACATCATTGTCTCCTACCTCTGCAACGGCAGCTACAGAACGGCATGATTATTGTGCACCTCCTTCACCCATTAATCACACTTTATTTACACCTCTCTGTGATCTGTCTCTCCCCTCTCAGAGTGCGGTCGCTTTTTTCGTCACTGCATCAGACAGAGATGCACGGCGCTGCTCCCATTTTTACCAAATGTAAAATGTATTTATGAGTTTGAAAGCGATGATTTAAATAGTGTGTTGATTGGATAACGGAGTTTTCTAGTTCAGATTAAACGCATACAGCCTGCACTGGCCCCTATCTTTTTTGTCAGGTTAATGACATTGACTAGTGAAAATTGACTAGTAAGAATTGATTGGGGGTCTGATGCTCCTGGGTTCTGTTAACCAGCTAGCTAACATCCGAATTGCATACATGGTAGCAGGTACAGTAGTCACTTGGCGATTTTACTTTTAAAGATATGAGTTGTCAGTAGACTGCCAATAGCTCGCTATAGGAGATAGTGGCACCGTTGATCCAATCAATATAATATTAAACAGGTTACCCTGAGCGGGCTTCACTCTGCTGATGGAGAACAGTTTATCGGTGCCCCAGAAGCTAGAACAATCTCAGCATGCCACCATCTGACCTTTGCCCTATATTCCTCTGCAGTTTGTTGAAGTGGAAGGACAGATCACATCTCTGGTCGATCTGTATCCATCCTTCCTAAGGAAGGACTACCGGAGGGAAATCTTCATAGCTATAGTGTGTGTTATAAGCTATTTTCTGGGACTTACCATGGTAACTGAAGTAAGTATTTTGATAATATGGTGGCATTTCTGCAGTATTTTTTGTGAGTCACTATTCAGCAGAATAGGAACTGGGGGTGCAGGGGTTCCTGCATAAAGTGTATTTTAAACTCAATTAATTCATTAAATACTCCAAAATGATTTATCGGCCAAGTAATTGACACATGACACATTCCTTGTAAAACCTCACAAACAAAAATAAGATTTTTTTTTTTATTATTATTATTATTATTATTATTATTATTATTATTATTGTTTGATCACTATACCCTTAGCTCAAAACTGAAACAGAAGTAAATCTTGCTGACCAGAACCTTACCATTGTTCTCACTGATATACTTGGAGCGTGCTCCCAAATGCTCAACAGATGAAATATCCAGCCAGACTCTGGGAATGGCACACTGGGAATGGCACACTGGGAATGCCATCTGTTCACAACAGCCCTTTTTTTCCTCCCATGATGCTGGGCTTCTTTGGCCCCACCTACTCTGCCTCGGAGTAAAATGAGCAAAATGGCTTTTCTGGATTATATCTCTCTATAAATCAAATAAGGAGGCATTATGCCACAGTAGCTGTTTGTACCAGACTACTAGGCCTTTCTGAAAGTTTACAACTATCTCAGCATGTACTAAATATCTGTTGGTTCTCTCCCACAGGGTGGCATGTATGTTTTTCAACTCTTTGACTACTATGCAGCCAGTGGCGTGTGCCTTTTGTGGGTTGCATTCTTTGAATGTATTGCTGTAGCCTGGGTTTATGGTAAGTCTCAGAGATGATTTCAAGGTGAAAAATAGATGATATGACCAGTGTGGAACATTTATTTATAATTAAAGATGATTGCTAAAAAAACAATTTGTACCTCCCCAGAGTTAGTTAATATCAAATAGCAAGTCGTAAAATTCCAGTGACTGAGAAGAGTAAACAGACTTAGAGTCTCCTTACTCCAGTGATGTAGCTGCAAAGGACCCTGGGAGGTCATAGAGCACTGTGCTCATGTGTAATGCATAGTAGCATCAATAAAATGCACCTCTAAATAATGACAGTGTTTCATCTGATATTCAAAACATTCATTAAATCCATCCATACCACTTGTGCAGCACTATAAGCCTGGAGCCTGTGCTGGAAAAATTTTAAAGATGGCGTGTCAATCTGGTATTGATGTTGAAGGCGTGCGCGGGGCTCAGGGGCAGGAAGGGGTAACAGATTCCATCTGCTTGAATATAGGCTGGTATTAACTGTTCATGCCCCCTGCGATGAACATTCTCTCTCTTCCTACTTTATAACCACAAAAGCTCATAGACATATACATGTCCAGCACGTGCTGTTGTGATTGCAAGCATGAAAGGAACAGATGTGACACAGGTGACTGTTTTCGCTGAAGCTATTTAAACTGTCGCTGTGCTTCAGTTCCATGTTGCCCGGACATGAGTATAAGATGACCTGCATATCGCAGTAGAGGTTTCCGGGATTTTGCACACTTTCTGACATATTGGACTCTCCTCGTCGTCACATGTGAATGAAGGAACACACCTTGTATTGTTTTTTTAGCTTTAGGGACCGTGATCAGGGGTGCACGCATGCTTTTTCTGACCTTCCCTCCGAATCTTGTTTTCGTGCTCATGTTTACTAGAAGCGCTGTGGGTAGGGCTGCCAGTTAGCAGGCGCCCTGTGTAGCTTAGCGCTTTTCCCAGTTCCACCACAAATGATTCGGCTCAAGAGCTGCTTGGTAATTAGCACAAGGGGCTGAAGCAGGTGTGTTAAATGAGGGGAAACCATTTATGTAATCTCAAGATTGTGCTGCATACAGGTATAATCATCAATAGCAAACTGTCTCTCCCTCCTAGATCCTGACACTTCACATATATACTGTAGACGAATTACACATTTACTTTGAATTGTAATAATGCACTTTAGAAACTGCCAAACATTTTTTTTTTTTAAGTTTGTACTTCAGTGTTTGTTTCTTCCCGTCATTGAAATCAGTGAATAACGCGCTATAAACTAGTGATATTTGCTTTGGTCATTATTCATTTCAGCAAAAAACAGGGGCACAGCTCTGAAAGTATAAACCCTGCAGTAATTGCTGTACTGGAAGAAAGATTTTACAGACGCTCCTCTACTTACGAACTTCCAACTTACGAACTTTCAGACATACGAATGAAAAGGACTGTAAGTCCAAATTGTGTTCCTTGTTCCCCTGTTTCCTGTCCGCAACATTAATTTTCTTTTCTGCACACCAGTTCTGCCTATTACAACTTCTGGCCGTTATTCCCGCCTCGCAGCAGCGTAGCGTTTGTACTCCCTGCATCCTAGTTCTTTGTACTTGCGTATACCCTTAAAATGATGTTGAATAACAACTTACGAACATTGCAAGTTACAAACGGCTGTTCGGAACATAACTCGTTCATAAGTAGAGGAGCATCTGTATCTTACAGTATAATTTTGCCCTAAAATGTAATCTGATATTAATAGTAAAAAAGACTTAATAATCAATAAACATAATTTATTAATGGACAAAATGTTTAACTTTTTGCAATTTTAATGCACAGATGTGAACTTTTATAGTAACTAATAAAGGAGATATTTAGATGTCAATTAGATGGCAAGTTTTGCTATTTAGAAAAAGTTGGTTGTTGTGTCTGTTTTTCTACAACAAAGGTTTGTGGAACTAAGTCATGCGAGTCATGAGATTTCAGATGAATTCATAAAAGGGTTATTGATGCTTGTGAGGATTGAAAAGGTTAAAAATATCACCAAACACTGTTGTACCCATCAATCCAGTCAGCTGTATAATATACAAATGGAAAGGCCTCTCCGGAAAACAATATACTGAGCTGAACAGATAGTGTAGTATTTAATTAATCATCCTTTTTTATACCTATGAATTCTGAACATTATATTATTATTGCAAAGCAAAACTGACTGTGTGATATTCATAAGTATTTATGCATTTTCTCCGTATTCAGGCGTTGATAATTTCTATGATGCAATTGAAGACATGATTGGCTACAGACCGAATCGCTGGATGAAACTAAGCTGGACAATCATTACACCAGTCCTGTGTGTGGTAAGTATCCTGGGCTACGCCTGCATTTATGTCGGCTGTCTGTTGGCTGTCTGTTCCCCATACTCTGGGTTCTCAATGGAGAGATCAGATTTTAACGCCCACCGCACTTAACCTGAAAAAAGTGTGGCCGTGCAAGAAGTATAACTAATTAATCAAAGAAGGGGGTTCCACCCACAGTGACTTTGGCAGCAAGTAAAATGTGACATGGGCTTTTTAATTTGCATGGTGAACCTAACTGAAATCCACAGAAACCCTTTTATTTTAGTGTGAAAATGCATTTTGTAAAAAAAATTTAATTGAATATTTACATAGGCCTACTGTACTGTATTATAGTGTATAATTATACATAGTTCAGTAATTTCATTTGTACAGTACCGTAATTTGAAAAGCGCTTGAAGCAGCTGTACTGTATTTTGAAATAGTCAATAAAATTTAGTAAATAGGCACAACATGCAGTCATGTTTGTTTTTGTGAAGCCAAACCTCTTTTATTGTTTTATATTTAAAATGAAATATTGAATATAATCAATAGTTTGAATATCAAAAAGATTAAATATCCTTAAAGATGATGTCTAATCACCCTAAGGGCAAAGTTAGATACTGAAAGCTTGTGACAGAGCACTCACTACACGTGCAATTTAAACTTCTCATAGAGTATAAACCTCGCAGCCCACCTGCAGCAGCTATGATCGACATTCAGTAATCACCAGCTACTTACAGTATGAGCATAACAAGAGCCCTCCTTTCAGTAGGCAGTTGACCAGTGACTGTCCTGTCCTGGCTGTCCCCCTTGACACAGGAGAAGGTCGATTACCTGTAGCTCAAGCAGCAGTTCGCCATACCAGCTATTCTACGAGGACTCGCAGACAGCCTGTTACCCCTCGTGTTAATCCATTCATATTTGCAATTTTATTGTTGCATTTTGCATGCAGGCTACCCAGTGTGTCTGATCTAAACTATCGGGGGCAGTGTTATTCAGGGGTAAATGACATGGTAACATAGCCTACAACTGGAGAGAATCAGTGCGAAGATCTTTGATTGCTACGTCATTACAACCACCTAGCAACGCCTAGCTCTTCCGGGGTCAGCGCAACAGGCCCATCTCAAAATTTCTTCAGGAATTTTTGTTGCAGTTTGTATTTTTTAATACATCGAAATGCAAGTTAAGCGTAATTACATGCATTTACGAAATCAAAGCCGTCACTCCACCTTCTGGTCATTGAAGGTATTACCCGCCCTCTGGCTGGGCGCTTACGACTTACCTCTTCTGACTCAGCCAAAGACAAACGGCATTTCGTGACTCAGCAAAAGATGAAATGCATTTTGTGGTGCCTTTCGTGACTGAGTAAAGCTTTTATGTACTGTAATGCGTTTTATGATTCCTTGGAATCAATTTCCCTAAATAGGCAGCAAATGGGCAGTGACTTTTCCCTAAATAGGCAGAGAAAATTTCACTACCATTGCACTTTTACGATCACATAACACAAAACTAGATCAAATATTTTTACATCTTTCAACTTCATATGAACAAGCAAATATGAGTCACCGATAGACATGGTGTAATAGTAATGTTAGTAGCACGGACTGAACGTTTAGAGTGCATTGCTGATGACATAATAATGCAATCAACTGCATAGTTCAGTCAAGCTTATAATCTACAGTATAGACTGTGATGTATTATTCCATACCGATTGCTAGTCACTGACACACATCTACACCATTAAGTGGTCAGGGAACCTGCCATATGAAACAATGTACATGTACTGTTTCAGAATGGAATCGACACAGAAAGACTAACGTTTCACGATACATCCGGAAACGGACAATCAGATGTACATCAAACTCTGTCTGTCCCACTCTTGCAGGAGAGCCAAGACATGCACTGCAGCTTAGCATTGCAAGGATTCGCTACTTTCTTTGAACCTATTTTTTCTTTTATTTTAATTGAAAGAGTTATATTTTAAATGACAAGTCTTTCAGCCTAATTGATTTGCCCTACTAGGCATGTTAACAAGGCAGATGTCACTTGAGTCTAGCCTCAAGGTTTTGTATTTCTATATAGTATTGTGTGTGTTACATTGTCGTAACGTGTAGAACACGGACCGGGGAAACAGGCGATGGAAGGCAGGAACGGGGATAAATAAAAGGGTTTAATCAGGGATCGCAAGGGCATAACAAGGAAGACAAGAACAAAAACGCTCCACTACGCTTCACCGCAGAACAACACTATAATGACAGAACTAGGGAAACAAACTCTGACATGGACTTAAATACATCAAACTAATACAGACAACTGGAAACAGCTGTGAAACGCTGGGAATCGACGCGAGGTTAACAAGGGGGGCGTGGCACAGGAGGATCAGTGACATACATAATTCTCATATAATTATATTAACTTTTCACACGGATCGTAAGATTAACTTGTAAACGTAAAAAAGTTTTGTTTTGTTACATCTTCAGCTTGCAACCTCTTGCAATATTGTATTTGACCAAGGAGAAGCACTTACATTAATGCAGCTCTCCAGAGTGTGCAGTGACACATGCAATTAAAAGTGCTTAACTCAGTGGTAGAATGTATGTTAGGTTCATTTACGCTGCTGTATTTTGGTGTTTCTTTGCCCAAAGTGTGTATCTAGTCTAAGTGTATGTAAACACCAGAATTAAGTCGATGGTAGAATACATTTAAGTTGAAAAAGCATGCAGATAGATTTTTTTTTTTTTACTTGTGCACAAGGGACAATAGACCCCCAATAGACCTGGTATTTTTAGCCCGGCCTGAATTTCCTGGCCAAAGCTCCTTAAATGCCGCAGAGAGACTATCCTGCAGAGGCCGTTTCTGCTTTGCTGAAGTCATACACACACTCAGATAATGATGTCTTAAATATGTTAGCATGTTGGATGCATTTCCAGCAATGTATTCGAGTTCAGTATAACAGAGCCGACAGACTGAATTTATCAACTGCTTTCTCTCCAGTGTTGGTGTAATTTATCGGAAAATCAAAATGTTCCCAAACCGCAGATATAAATGATGTGGGAGGGATTCCGACCTCTCACTTCACTGCTATGACTGACTGAACTCCAAATAAGCACCAGCCATAACCAGCTCACAGCCACGATTAGCGTAATGTTTTCAGTGCCGAACATCTACTAGTGAATTTAGGTTCTGTCAGGAAACATGTTCATTCATTGTGAACCAAACTGAAAACGACGTAACCGAATGATCTGTGACGAATACACGTACCATTACAGTCGTAGTGTATTATAATACAATGCTAAAACACTCACTGGCATAATCGCAACAGGCATAAATTTCTGCTTTGAGTTTCCATGACGACCTTACTTTAAGCAGATTGCCTCAGCACATTCAGGGATTTTTTTTGACAATGTAACGCAAAGTGTAACTAACAATTATGGGCGTGTCCAAATACATTTTGACGGAGGAAAAAACAGCGCACGGTACAAAAATTATCGTGGGTAGTGCTTTGGGCGTAACAGGCAATAAACCAATTGGAATGGCGCATCACCTCACCTTTAATAGGCAGCGGGGCATGATCTATGGCGGATTGCTATTACAATGCCGCGTTTACCCAGTAAGCAAGATCGCTTGTTGCCCGAGGAAACAGACGCGCTCGTGCGCCAGGTGAAATTGCACGAGCACATCATTGACCAGCAGCCGTACTGTTTCACCTAAGCCTTTCGAAATGAAGCAGGTGTGGGATGAGGTAGCAGAGTGTGTCCTTGATTTCTGGCATCACCAAATCACCAATCAAGTATTTATAATGTCAAACTCTCTTCAGAATTGTAATTGACAGAGCTTAAGAACAGGCAGGTTTAACTTGGTTGACGTTTGCTTACCCGACTCCAACTACACCCCTGCAGGGAAAAACATGCGTTTTCCATTGTTCCAAGTTTTTCTGAACCGTAACTTGTCAAAAGAGCCGTTGACTCGAGAGTGTGTTGGAGACATCCATGTGTCATCCATGACAAAAAACTCAAGAGTTGTCATCAATTTTGTTCAGCCGTTTTTCTTTTTTTTTTTATGTGAAATTCTTTTTATGCACGTACACGTACCTCAAAGTCCATTAAACAGCTACTACCACAATTTTTTATCTAAGTAATGTTTACATATTTAGATTCATTTGAATTTATGTGCTTTATCGTCTGGCAATAAAATAAAAATCATATTTACATATTTGCATTCACAGTTTCTAAAAATGGCAGTCCACCACTTTGTTGTGTTCTTGTTGCATTTCGTTGCACGCATTATAAGTTTGGCTATATGACATACAGTATACGCATCTCAGCCCAGTATTTGTAGGAGGGAAGCTCTTCAGGCGAGGTGTCTCCTCAACGTGACAGCGATCCGGCGCGCTTGATCGTCAGTCAGAAGTTGAATCGCTGCGTTGTTTCCTTTCTTGCTGGATCGCGACGAGGCATCAATTCCATTTGTCTGCTCCATTGACGGATCCCTTTTCTCTCTCAGGGTTGCTTTGTCTTTTCCTTAGTCAAGTACAAGCCGCTGACGTACAACAAGACTTACCAGTACCCAGACTGGTCCATTGGCCTGGGCTGGGCTCTGGCCCTTGCCTCTATGGTGTGTATCCCCATGGTGGTGGTGATCAAGATCATTCGTTCAGATGGGCCTCTCATCGAGGTGAGCAGAGCTCTGCATCCATGTCCATCTGCTTCCCCGATGTCTCTTTTAAGTGCATTTCCTCTCTCATACTCCTGCAACCCCTTCCTCACCCCAGCGCATCAAGGCGGTGACCGCTCCTGTCAGGAGTGCTAGCAGCTCCTGGCCTGCCAATCACCAGCTCAAGGGCAGCAAGCTGGGTCTCTCTCTGGACCCTAAGGAGAACAGTAGCCTGATAAAGCCCAGCCACACCATCGTGGAGACGGTGATGTGATCTCTCTGTGAGAGGATGAGAAGATCTGCCCTTTGTGTCATAGTATTTTTGCTTACTTTGATAGTCGTAGGACCAAGTTTACATTGCTATATATCTGCACTAGGAGTCTTGTTTTCTACAAAAGACGTTGCATATTGTATTTTTGGGCGTTTTTAATCAATTTTATCGATATTAATGATGTTGTAGCTTGGGGGACATTGATCAAAGCCATATGGCCAAATGTGTCAGATATGGGCTCATCACGTTTTTTTTTTCCTTTGATGTAGATAATTGACATCAAATGCTCTTTTCCTTCTGGCAGAACCAGGAAAAAGGCATATTTTACTTTAAGAACTATTTGTGTTATTGTGTATGACAGTAAAATTTCAGTATATCTGTGTATTCAGGAAAGAATCCGGCCTCTTGTCATAGTGCCAGTATCCTTGTCTGGTGACATTATTTTCTGTTGTTGTTGGTGTAATATACAGCTGAATGTACCTGAAGTAGCCAAGCATTGTGTTCCTGCAGGCTCTGGTAGAGTTCCCTGTGCTATGGGATGATTGTACTGTGACACTGGCATTAGTAAAGATGCTGCCGTAAAGGGCAATTAAGATCATACTGCGATCCTTTAAAGTGCATCAATGTTTTCTTCTTTTCTTGTAATGTACAAGTCTCATGCGGTGAGTCACCTTTTAGTTCAGCTTCTTCCTCATACAGCTGCTTAGTAAGAAATATGACACATAAGACGGCAGCCATGTCACTGTATCCCTTTTTCCGTCTCCCTAGCAACGGAGTACGAGAGGCAATGCACAGCCTGGAGTGTAGTTACATTAAAATTGAAAAATGTATTGATTTTTTGGGCCTTTTCTAGGATTTGTTTTCTGTGTAATGCATTTGGATGTATATTAATGTTATTCCCTCCTATTCTGATTCCTTAGTCTCCTTATTTCCTTATTTTGGTTTTCAATGAATGTTTGACCTTGAATTCACTGCCATTTAAATTAGAAATTGATATTCAATACAAAAGGTATAGGTCACTGCTCTAAGTATGATCTTAACATGGACACCAAAGAATATCTAACAAAGTTTGTTATAAAATCACTATTAAAGTTTGTTAATAATAATAATGTTCATCTTCAACTTCTCCCAGACTGTAGGTTTACACTGTATTTGTTTAGAAGCCATAAGCCTTTTCCTTGCCAAGCATTTTATATTGTACTTGAAAAGTACTCTGTTGCTGACTAACTATACTTTGAGTTAAATTTCTTATTTTCAACCAACAAAAAGCTAAAATTCCAGATCTTTTGTGCAATACTTTGTATCCAATGGTTTTATAATTGTGCAATACCTTTCTCAATCATGCCCTTCTTGTTTGGAATTACTCTTATGTTGCTACAGTATGTAGATCATCTGTGTTCATTCCAAACAAAATCTATTTTCAGAACAGAATATGATCTGTCGTTCTAAGGTCTTTGATAAAGACCTTTGATTAAGCTGTAAAGGGGTATTGCTGTCAGAAAAATCCAGGTCCCCTCTTTAATTGAATTAGTCCTTTAATGTTGCTCTAGCAAATTGGGCTATACTTCTTACTGCACTATACTGTCATCAAATTCCAAAATACCCACTATTTATATTGTAATTAAAAGGCTCTGTGTTTTTAATGAAAAAAAAGCTAATTTGCAAAATGCAGGTGTTTTTAAAATGTTTTTTACAGTATGCAAAGACTTTTTTAAATGATTAATAAATGATTGTTTTTTTATTGAAATGCCTTCAGTGCCCAGATGTGGCAAAAGCATTTCCAGTTAACACCTCTTCTGCAGTATCACGTGCAGCTTATGCTTTGTCTTCGTCTCGCTCGAAAACACATTTAGACCCACTTTTTTTCAGGATCTGTCACATGGATAGATGGGTCTCCAAGAGGCAGGATGTGCTGTGATCAGCATGGCTGTGCGGCGCTAATTCTGCTCACACGCCATTTTTCCACTTCCTAGAATTTCCTAGGCGCTTAGCATGAACCTGAATGAGAACACACATTTCATCACGATTAAATTATACAGCCTTCTTACAAAAGAGACCTGCTAGGGGAGAATGCGAGCTGGGAGGTGAATGCAGCCTATTTTAATATTTACGGTCTAGCTTCAAGTTCAAAATATGAATTAAGATAATGGAACCACCAACTGAACTGTGGCAATCGTCTACTTCCTACTGTTAGAAGTCCCACTGTACCTCGAGAGAGGTGTACCTCTCACAAAGGTAAATCGTTCATATCGTGTACCTCTTGTTGTAAAGTCCTTCAGTTGTCCTTGCATTGTACCTGCCATCACTTGACACAAGTGGTTAGAGTTTAACAGTTACGAGATGATTTGCTCCAATAATGAATGAAAACAAGCATGTGGTTCAACAAAATGACCTGCCTCATACAGTATACAGCACTCTGCAACTGACACAGGTTACATAAATCTCAGCCCAATGTTACACTTGCCCTATGTCGTTATAGCGTATTATAAAGTACTGCCGTGTGATGTCATTCCAGTTGGAATCATGCTGTTACACCAAACAATTGTTAGAATTCTGCTGTTGTTATGCAGTCCTGCATTTGCAAGAACAATGTTTTAGTTTCTTCTTATGTAATTCAGTTTGTGAAAAACAACAAATAAACATGTAAAAGCTGACTTGTGTCTGAGATATTTTAATTTACACTGAAGCACTTCGATGATTTCAGCACTCTGATAATTCTTGTTGTGTGATATTTATCCCCATAGACCAGTAGTTTTTAATTTAAATGAAAATATTGCATTTTTAAAATTACCTTCATATGATTTTGTAACCGACATACTTGCAAAGTGAACTTGATTTAAAAATGTATGCTAACTAGGTTGACTTATCAGTGGTCATGCTAGTTTCCGTTTCATGTTGAAAACTGTGATCTTTAATCTCATATTCATATCTAGGTCACCCTCAACAACTGCTGGAAAATGAACCAGTGCACAGTCAGAGTGTTTGCTAAACGTGCACGAGCAGAAACCGGTGCACTCTGGCTGATAGAATGGAATAGACTTTACGCCGGTCTAAAACTCCTAGTCAAGGCAAAGAAATACTTAACAGGATGCACAAAGTGAACAAATATATATGGTCTATTTGCATTAATTATGTACTTTTTCCAAAAACCATCGCAGACAACATACTGGCTAACCGTAGAATGTGCAGGCAGCACAAATCAGCTGTAAGGTTGAAGACTTATTTATAGCCAACAATGTGAAGCAACTCTGACTGCAACTGTTGTTTATACCTCTGCGTCTTTATTTTTAAAGGACTCGGCGGAAACAAATGTATGTTTTAGTTTTTTTAAAAGGAGAGCCTTTAGAGCAATGACATGCCAATCCAACCAAATTATATCTAAGGATGTCTAACCAGACATGCCAAACAATATCAGTAAAAAAACATATAATCCCAGTGTGGTCAGTCTTAAGGTGATTAATCATTGATCATTTGATACCAATATAAACTATATACCTATGTAACACTACATTGATAAGACATAACATGACGTACTTTGCACTGTCAAACACAACACCTTATTCAAAAAACCATCAGGTTAAATTGGTTGAATAGTTAGAGATAAGTAATACACTACAGAGAAAATAGCATTCCCCTAATAACGTGGATCCCAGTCATCAAAATACAGCATACATCGATTTGACTCGTCTTAAAGTCTGGTGGGCTAAGCTGATTGGCTCAGCACACTTAAGATCATGAGAAAAGGGGGCAAAGTCTGAGTATCATTGGACCTCTGAACTCAGCCCACACTGCCCATAACCAAAGGAGCTTTTTCCTCTAACAGCACGTGGCTCTATGCCTGCACTAATGCAGCTGAGGGAGAATCCGTATTATGTGCAAATCCAGGGTTGCCCTTTGTACAAGGCTGCATTTGGGAGCTGTTTAGAAATGATGTCATCTAAAAATATGCGGAATTCCATGTAGGATTTCCTGACCACACGACAAAGTTTTCCTTAAAAATATTTATTTAAAACATTTAAAATTCAGTTAGAGTACATTCTGGCACTGATATTTAATAGTAACAGATAGTAAAGGATTTTCATTTTTCCCATATATGAGCTATTTTTTTCCTAACGTGGATAAATGTATTTTTGTGCAGGAGTTCAATGTAACACGAATCGGTTGAGAAATATTTAGACAGAAACACGACTGGCAGACTATGCGGACATAACGCGCACGGCAGCAACGAATGAGGAAGTCAATGCAATTCAATTTTCAAAAATATTTCTGAGATACTATAATATCAACAATGAATGGCCCTGTTTCTGCGGGAGCTGGATAAGAGGTAGGAACAGATATGAATGGATCCCACTAGTGAAACTGGTGTCGACCACAAACAAATCAGAGTAGAAACTAGTGGGTAAATGGTGATTAACAGGCCATTACCGGATTTATGTAACGAGGCTACAAAAAGGTGACAATCTAATAACGTGTGATACTAAACTAATAAAACACAGTAAGAATGAAAAGAACTGTGAGCCAATATTTAATAGAAGCAGCAACAAAGTAACATCAAGGAAGAAATTGTGCTTTACCATTATAATTAGTGATTTGGTGACAGCGCTCTTAAGTCCTCAGAGTGTATTTCTTTAACAATTTACTACATTTACATTGTGTGAACTGCTACAAATACAGTGCTGACTAACACAAGTAAGTGTATATCGTGATTAACCCGCGTGTGGCCTCCTCAGCATTGGGATTCTGTACTATGACATTCTGCAGGTTGTGCTGGATTATGACAGAACAGCTCTTCGGAGGCAGTTTGAGGGCTAAGGTTCACATGGTTGTAAGCAGCAGCTAATCTCATACCTATGTACAGTAACCAAGAGTATCCTCACTGCTGGTTTTAAGCAGGTTTCCTTCAGTATTTCTCCTGTAATGTGCTGCTGAGAGAAGCGGGGGGGGCTGTTCTTTCTGCTACCCAGAATTCTTCACACTTGGCATCGCCTTAGTACTCTCAGTATCTGGAAGGTTTCTGTTATCTGCAGATCCCACCAGTTATTACCGGTATTATTTAAAACAACTGATAACGACAAATTAAATAAGACAATACAAGTGCTAGCTTGCCATGCCTTACTTATTTACTAAAACACATAGTAATATGCAATGACAAAAGTCCAGTCACCGCTCCCCCTTGCCTCATGTTATAAGTGTATAGTGCGTGTCTGGCTCTCTCTGGCATTGAGCTGTGTAGCAGATGGGTCCTCACAGTCCACAAACTGTCCCGGAGTCGCCAGAACCAGCGGGTTCCTACTTATCACTAATTCCAGCTTGTCCCCCGTGTCTGTGATAAGGGGCACAGCCAGGCAGCAGTCCGAGTCACTTGTGCGTACATGGTTCACCTGTGGTATGGAAACAACCAGTGTTGGTCTTTCTAGTACAAGGTCATTTTCTGTGTTCAGCCAACATCATACACTGAATTTTTTTCTAAAGCTAGTATAGCTTTAATTACATTAAATTATTCTAGAAAGATTGCCTTTAGAGATTATTAGCTTTTATACAATCCAGGCCTGAGTCATGAATAATTTCAACTGTATACCTTGCTAATCTTTGGCTGGTTCTTTTATTACTTATCATTATTTTATAGTGTACAAAAGCATTTGGCCACATTTTATCTACCTCCCCTAAATCACGTAGGATAGATGTCTGTCGACAGTGGCATTTTCAGTGCTCATTAGGCACAAATCAGGCAAAACTTAAAAGGCAAGCAGAAAGAACACAGTACCTGGAGAATGCGGTCTAAGGGCTTCAGTCCAGCCTTATCAGCGGGACCTTCTGGGCGAATCATATTCACATAAATGCCACTCTGAAGGTAGCCGTCTGATATGCTGAAGCCAAAGTCTTGAGTCTCTGGATCCTTCATTATCGTTACCTAAAGTAAGTGGGAAGGCAAAATTCTCAGCCGAGTGCAGATCTAAACATCTACGTTCTCATCAGAATCCTTAATTCTTACCCACTGAACATTTTTTTTTTTATATATATATCAGAAATTCATAAGCACTTCGTGGGCTGTCATCACCTTTTCTGTTTTTAGCAAGCAAACACTATGAGGAACAAGACAAACTGCTAACTGCATGTGTTTGTGACAGAATAGGAGACGTGCTGCCCGACGCGGGCAGGAGGGCTCTGAGAGGCACCTTGAGCAGCTCAAGAGCTGCTAGAGACAAGGAGTCCTCCAGTCCTTCCTCTATGCTGTCAGGCATCCAGGCACTCTCACAGCCAATCAAGAAGTTGTTATTCTTGGCATTGCTCATCCTCAGCGGGTTCACCAAGTCATGTGACCTGTGCGAGTCCATATCCAGACTGAGGGTGCTGCCACTCATTATCGACGCCTGCGGGAGAACAGCGTGCATCGTCGCTGTTAAAACCATTCGTGATTCTTTTTGCTTAGCAACTTAAATAGCTTAAATCAAGCGTTTAAATGATGATACAACTCACTCTTGCTGAAATATTTCAGAATGTAGTTTTTGTTGAGGTTAACGCTAATAGGCTTAAGTGACTTAATTACCTCAATCTCCCTCAAAAGCTCTGACTGCCCGCAAGTCTCCAGGTCCTCCAGGGCCTGGCACCAGAGCGTGTCCTGCTGGTCCAGTGCCAGGTTGCTCTGCAGCCTCCGTGCACCATTTCTACACCATTGCATGGACAAAACAAGAGATGTGCCGGTAACAACATCTTCACATCAGCAGCGTCTCATCCCAGAGGGCAACAGAATATTGTGGTGCAAAAATTTTAATAGTGATACTTTCACTGAAAAAATTGGGAGGAGGAGGAGGAAGAGTAGAACGCAATCATACGACTGGCTGTGGACCGATGCCATGCAGTCAAAGCGGTAAAAAGCAGGATGAAGCAAATGAAAGACGGTAAGCTGCTTCATGCATGGAGCAAAGGGGCAGAAAATCAGCGATAGCGTTTGATGAAGCACTGAAGGAGCAGACTGACGAACACACAAAACTGTGTGCGATTACCTGAAACACACAAAACCGTGTGCGATTACCTGAAACACACAAAACCGTGTGCGATTACCTGAAACACACAAAACTGTGTGCGATTACCTGAAACACACAAAACTGTGTGCGATTACCTCAAACCTGAAACACACAATGCACCCTGACTGGATGCTTTTTGGCGGTGAGGTCTGTTATCTAAAAACGGCAGAACCATCAGGATTCACCTTGAAAGCTACACTAAGATGTGTACAGAAAATGGAAACAGTGCGAAGTGGTTTCTGAAAACCCCATTTTTCCATGGAATGTAAACTGGGAGTCAGTGCCAATATTTTAAATGATTTATGTCAGTTACATATAACAGTATTCAGTAACACATTACATTAACTGCACCTTCATAATATCTTTACAATGCATTCGCAGAACATTCATAACCAGCGTGCAAGTATACCTAAACTTCTTAACACATCTTAACAGCTTTAATATACATTACACACACTGTATGATTATAATGTCTTATATAATGTTTTTAATGTATACTACAGCTATTACGGTATGTTAGGATGTTAAGGTATACTTACATGCTGGTTATGAATTTTCTATGAATGCATTATAAAAGGCATTATGAAGGTGCAGTCAATGTATAGCATTACCCAGTATTCTTATATTAATTTTAAATATCGTATTTACATAACTCTCATTCTATGGCTATAGCAAAGCAATACTTTAATATTCAAGTCATCTGTGAGCATACAAGCATTTAGACGTGATTTCGTGGACATGAATATTAAAATTCAGCAGTACTCTTGATAATTAAGATCTTAATATTGTGAATGAGTAACAATATTGGCAATCAGTTTTAATTTTCCACATAATGATTAACTGATTTTACTTCTGTGCGCATAAGCTATAATCAAGGGATTTTGTAAAAGGAGCGATGACGCAAGTAACCTGAATTTTGTAATCAACCGTTATAATTTTGTATGTATTAACCTGACAGTAAGAAAAGCTGACTTTCTGAAGCAAGAATGGAAGATGTGGCCAAGCTGCAGGCCCTAGCAATAGGTGAAGCTTAATGTTGAACCACATTAAATTATAGATGACACATGCATTTTGTTTATGTTGGAGTTCTAACTTTAAAGCCAAACAGCCGATTTGTGGTTATTATGCTGATGCTTAAGGGCATCAGCTGCTAATCAGCCTTTGGTTTTTAATGGATGTATCAACAGTGCTGGATTTGCTAAAAACTACAGCCAACGTTTCTTTAAGTTGATATTGCTATATTTAAAAAAAAAAACAAAAAAAAAAAAAACCCATCCACAAAGGGTCAGCCTACCCAGAGGCCTTGGCCCAGTTGTTGTTCCTGAACTCTTCATTACTTATAGGGCATTTCTTGCCCCCACCAGCAGGGGGCACATTTTTGTTCTGTTTTGTTCTGTGCCACTCGTCAGGTTCCAGGGAAACATCAGAAACTAGATGGGTGTGGGTCCCTGCAACAAAGACAAGAGGGTTAAAAAAGCCTGCTAGACATACATGCGAGATGTTTCCCGTTATCATTACCTGTGCCTCCACCGCCAACATCAGTGCTGGATCCAGAACCATCCCAGGATTCCATTGCAGAATCCACACTTGGAATGGTGCCAGAATAGACCTCAGACAGCCTATTTGACCTCTGGGAGTTGTCATCATCAGCTAGATCATTTATCAATCCAGATTTGATTCTTTCTGTGTCAAGCTCTGAAGGAGGACAAGAAAAATATTAAGAAAAAAAAAAAAATTAAATTTCTATCTTTCTCAAGTTCCATGACGAATCTTATATAATATGAGTCACTATGTAGTGCACGAAACTCAAAGCGCTAATCTTTCAAGGATTTCTGTCTCATCTACTGAGGTTTTGGGTTTTCCTCCACTCCTACCATTGATTTGCTTCTTGATCTTCAGAGTGACCGTTTCTCCTGCCATCTGCAGCAGGTGGATGGCTTCGCTCAGCGGTTTTCCCTTCAGACTCACACCATTGAGAGCCAGAATGCGGTCCCCTATGTGGATGGCTCCAGTCCTGTGGAGACCAGCAGAAGCTTTAATCACGAGGCCAACAACCAGAAGTTCTTCAGTGGCGTTTCAGAGGGAAAGTTTAACATTTTTGTTTTTCCCCCAAGTGTTTCACTCAATAGCCATATGTATAAAAAGTACTTGCATCGGAAATAGATACTTTTTAATTCCAAATGGCATTAGGAGAATAATAACAGATACACTAAGACTATCACCTGCGATCAAGTACTCACCTCTCAGCAAGACCCCTCTTGGAAAGACCCGAGATAACAATCGGGTCAAAAGGCTCTTCAGTTCCTGAGATGGTGATCCCCAGTGGGCCGCCAAATCTCTGCAGCTCCACGGTGTAGATGATGCAGCCAGACATGTCCTGCTCATCTTAAGCACAGAGACCCCACTCACACAACCCTCTGAAAGCTATGGCGTGTCACCGTGTGTCTTTCTGCTGATGTCTGGCTGCATCGTATGTCTCAAAAATCAGGTCTACCATAGTTATACTCCCTTAAATACACAATCAGGTAAACGCTACCGCAGGACAGCTCGCAGTCATTTCATCGTCACGTATCCCCTATAATCCACGAAAGACAAAAACAGAAAGAAGGAACATGGAAGCCTGAGTAAACGGGGCCACTGTCCAGCCACCTGTGTCTCACCAGCATTGTCCTCATCCTTTTGGATTTTCAGCTTGACAAGGTCATCAGACTGCTGGAGGAGCTGCAAAGCATCATCCAAGGTGCAGTTTTCCAGGCGAATGTTGTCAATAGCCAGCAGCCTGTCCCCGGGCTCCAGAGTACCCGTCCTGTGTGAAAGAATGAAAAAATCCGTCAAAGCATCGAAGCTTTTCTGGATCAGGATTACAAGTCTTTGTCATGGAGGGCTGCGCTGCCTCTAGCTGCGTTCACTACCCGTCCATATTTCAGATGAAGAATTAACAAAAAAATTACAGCAAACAAGATGAGTCTGGCAAAGGCTAAAGCCTGTCCCTTTCTATGACTAATATATTTAATGATAAAGGAGACTTTTTGAAAACTCTTTCTGGAGATTGAGAAAAATACATTCACACTGCAGTTAGATTTGACACAAACCTCTGTGCTATGCTGCCCTTCCTGACATCTGAGATGATGAGAGGCTGTCCAGGTCTTTTACTTGCTTTTGGAAGAAAAAGAATGCATTAACGTTTCTGAAGTATACAGTGGATATAAAAAGTTTACACACCCCTGTTAAAATGCCAGGTTTTTGTCATGTAAAAAAAAAAAAAAGAGAAATATTTTCAGAACTTTTCCACCTTTAAAATGTGACCTGTAACCTGTACAATTCAATTGAAAAACAAACAAATCTGTTAGGGGGAAAAATTAAAAAAAAAATCTGACAATATGCTGGCTGCATAAGTGTGTACTTCCATAAACTAATTCTTTATTGAAGCACCTTTTGATTTAATTACAACATGTTTTCGGGTAGGAGTTGATCTTGACTTGGCAATATCTCCCTCCTCTTCCTTGCAAAAGTTCTCCAAACCCATGCGATTGTGAAGGCATCTCTTGTACACAGATGCAAAAGGCTTTTTTTTTCCTAGAGTAAGTAAATTATCCAATGTTTCCTAACTTCTATATTGTATTAATTTCCCTTCAGGTCGTTTGTGAAGCATTTTTAGATACCTTCAGTGACATATGCTTTTCTAACATGCAATCTCTCAGCATGTCAGTCTTACGATGCACAATGGGCCACTATGATACCCATTCATTGACTTCTAAAGTTCTGGAGAGTAATGCGAAACTTGAGTATGAGTTCAACCAAATACAAATCCAAAATCAGAGTAAGAAGTGTTTAAAGAAATAGGAAGTTAAATAACATGCAGATATTTTGCATGTAAATTTACATGCTATCAGGCTAAATCATAGCATAAGATTAAAGGCTGGGTCATATTTCTCCGCACAAACTCAACACTCGTGTATCCACTCTGCGTATGCGGACACGTTCATAGTTCTCCGGTCAAGCCGCGTACTTTGCACATGCGCATAACGTGTGTATTAACAGTAATAGTGTGCGAAATACAGGAGGGTCTGGGGGGTCCGACACCCCCGATGAACTCATGAGACCCACTTAAAGCCTTAAAATTTTAAAGGGTCTCAAGATATGTATTGAGCAACAATAGGGAGATGGGGGACCCCCCCACCCCCGTATACTAACGTGTACTTCGCACACTGGTAATTATTATGATAAATAATAATTTAAACTATTCTGATATTCCTTGCACACGTACCACAGCAGTGAGGTTTGTACCCGTTCTCACAGGCCTGCCAACTGTGGTCAGCTGGCTGGCGAGAGATTTTCAATTCGAGACAAGTCTTCACTCACATACAGACGCATTTACCTGCATGTAAGAGCTTTATTACTTAAGTAAATAGTCTGTAGGGTTTGCAAACCCCAACGCTCGGCAAAACCTTCCACGTCGGTATTTACAGTGGACGCTAGAAATCGATCATGCGCATTGTGCCCAGAGCCACACGGACAAATTTGGAGTGCAGCAGGCGTTCTTCCGCGGAGGCGCACAATGACGTCAAACGCGTCATAAAGGTTCGAGCGGATGGGTCCGCAAGTACGCGTGCGAAGAAGTATGAACCAGCCTTAAGGAGAAACATCTGGAAATGTAGATGCTCACCACTCAGGGTGATCCCAAGGTCCACACCCCGCTTCCTGGGCAGCTTTACATTAAAGGTACCACTACTGGGCACAACCGATTCTGCCAGTCAGAAGGGAGAATGAAGAACAGTCTAACCAGCAACGAACTATTGTGTCACGTGTAATTTGCCTCTTAGCTACAGCTAGTGAAATATTCTATATTGGAAATGAGGATGACTTCAAAGGAATAGCACAAATGAAATATGCATTTCCAGTTTAGGTTGTTTTAATAACATTAAGTATATTTTCCATAATGCAGCAGCAATAAGTTGTCCATTATTATTAATCATCTACATACCCAGCTTCCTTTGGGTAACGCATCCGTGGACTGAAAATTCTCATTTAATATGAAATAATTATGTACTATAATAATTACTTGCATGCAAATTTTGGGAAGAGTACTCTATTGAATGTACGTTCAAGTTTTTTGTATGCTTTTGATCAAGAACTATAAAATAGGTAAAGACCACTGAACAGCAAAATAACACTGTCACCATCCTTAATAGTTTGAGGAAACTGCCAAACCTGCCACGTCGAACTCAATTCCCAACGTCACACGACTGATCAGAGCAGCATCCCGTAGAAGCCGATTTGCGTCTTCTAGAGTTCCGTCCTCAGTCAAAATGCCATTGATGGACAGCAATCTGTCACCGACCTGAAGCAGTCCACACCTGTCAGCCAAGCACACACACATTTTGGAGGGAGGGCTCCTTAAGGAGTTTAAGAACAGGCCAACAACAAACAACACAACACAAGCAGTGATTAAAGTGAGGCTGGTCCATATGCCTGGCTACAGATACTACTGGAAGCATGTAAGATTCCTCTAACCAGTGCATTGAGAAGGGACTGCTATGTAAAGGCTGTGCCATAGTCGGCAGGCTCCTGCATCGGTATCCTGTATTACGTCACTCGAGACAGAAGACCACTCATAGGTGTAGCTCCTGGCTTACAAGCAGGGCTCTAGTTGTCATAGGACACACGTGGATGCTACCCCTGTAAGAAAAAAATGACACAACCATCCTTTTTGAAAATATACCACCCCCCCCACCATCTCCCAAAGCTGTTCTATGTAGCTTGACTCAGGTACAGGCGAATATACCGACTAGAGCTGTAATCGGGCCTTAAAAGTTAGGCCCGACAAGGCCCGAACCCGACAAGTACATATCGATTGACAGCTTTTTAAAAGCCCGAACCTGTTTACAGCCCGACATTATTCAAATGTGCGCACGCACACAGCTCACATGCTCACGTGTCAAGAATGAGTCATTGATA
>JAODKE010000114.1:10166378-10195826 GCA_026779605.1 Mormyrus hasselquistii | reverse complement strand
ACTCATTTACTGCGCAAGCCCGAGCCCGGCCCGAGGCCATGTAAAATGATAGAAATCAAGCCGGAACCCGACTGCACTCAGAGATCTTCAGCTCTAACAGCGACTGTATCAGGGGTACTCAACTGGTGAATTCCACTCCGCGTCCAGACTGAAACAATTTAATCCAGACTACACCAATCCTCACCAAATTACATCACTGGGGCTCCTCTCAGCAAATTTCATCATGACCCCTATCTAGGGGTATAACCAAAAATTCTGGGCCCCTTGACAAAATGTTACCTTGGCCCCCCCAATATCATTTTATGTATTCAGGGGCCTCCAGAAAGTTATAGGGCCCCTGAATCTTCCAGGTGGTCCATGCCCCTGCCGCACTCCTCCCCCCATCATTCCTTCTAAAAATTTTTTACAGCTCGACCACTGCTTTCAACACACTGGACAGCAGCAGACAGATGCAGCTGAGAGGACTTGACTTGATGTCTCCACCTTTGATTTCACTTCTCTCCCTTTGTAACGCTCTTACTCTTCTGCAGTACAGGCTTATGAGGCATATGGAAATGCTTCTAGGTGCGAGAGCAAAGCGTTCTAAGAGCAGCACTGCCAAATGTAACGGCAAGAATCAAAGGATGTGAAAAGTCAGATTAACAGATTATTTTTGGTTGAATTCTACTTTCCAGTAATTACTGCAAAAACATGCTGGCATATCAACCCTTCATATGTTTAACGCTGAATGCCAAAAATAAACCTTGCAGACAAGAGCATACCTCCAAGTTCACGTCCCACTGAGTGTTGACTCAGATATGCCACTGGCAGAGAATAAATTAGCTCAGTTCTACTGGATACATATTTATAGTTAATACAGGAAGTACATTACAAATGTCCTGCTATAAGCAGTAATGAACCCTGTATCCAGTGACATTCAATGACATTCACAGGGCTTCTATGCAACTGCTGTGTACAGGCATCCTATCCGCACCCCATGTGCAGTGTTCCCTCTCTGGGGAGGAATTAGGGATTGAGGTTTACTGAATCACAAGAAGCTCAACATGAATTGCAGTGCCAAATATCGAGAGAGAATGGAGGAAAGCACACGTCACTGAAGAACACACAGTATAACGCAATTAACCCATAATGAATAAGAAACAACACCGTTGCAACTAACTGAGGAAGCACTACTGTGATGTCTGTGGTAGCAGGATTTGTAACACATTCACCATGACAAGCTGAGCTACACTTGAGTCACTAACTACTCTGGGCAGCCATGAAATTTCAGTAAATCCACCCATTAATGATTAAAATCAAATGAATGTGATCATTGAAACTGCAGGAGTCATAAAACAGTAGATCAGGAGAGACAGAGGGTTATTATAAAAGTTACAGTGACATATTCCAATAATCTGTACCCTACACGACTTATTTTGTACTGTAATGTTGCTCACATTAATTGTATGATATTGATTGCTTGGTTGTTCAATCGTTATTTTTAATGCACTGTTGCATGCTCACTATAAATAACAGTAATTTAACTCAACCTAAAACAAACCAACATTATATTATTCACTTATCAAGCGGTAATCACATCCCATTCAATTTTCTATCTCGCTCATCGCAGCTAGAGATATGAACACATAAATTCATGGTTGTATGACGCAACCGAACTGCAGACCTAACATTTAAACAAGTAACCTTTCTGAACACCTTAAGCACTGCAATACCTGCAGGTTACAACACGCTGATCAAACACAGACTATACAAAAGGCTTTGAGGTATTTTGGGAGTGGAATTTGGAATCCCATTGCATTTTTGTGTATTTCTATTAGAGTAATTTTATGTGTCGGTGCGACTTACTTCTCAGCAGGGCTGTGGGGGCCGATGGAGCGGATTACTGGGGGGGCACTCAGAGTTTCTGTGGTAAAAACACCCCCTTGCAGCTGAAGGCCAAAACCATTGAGGGGGTCACCCAGTATGGTGACATCACAGGTGTCAGCATGCACAATCTGACCCCCTGGAGCTACAGTGCTGGACGCCAAGGACACTGGAGTACCGGCAGGAAAAGAGGAGTGCAATTCTCAAGTCATATTTGACATATAGTGCTTACGTAGTGTTCAACTCTAAGCAGCTATCAAGTTAATCATGTAAAGATGTGAATGTGTATTCTTCACAAAACACATGCATTCTTCCTCTAGCCCAGGGGCGTCAAACTCCAGTCCTGGGGGCCGCAGCCCTGTGTAGCTTTACTTCTTTCCCCCTTCTACCACAAATGATTCAGCTCAAGAGCTGTGTGGTAATTAGCACAAGGAGTTGAATCAGGTGTGTTAAATGAGGGGAAACCTAAAACTGTGCAGGGCTCTGGCCCCCCAGGACTGGAGTCGGACACCCCTGATCTAGCCTCCACATACAAGAGCTCTTGTGCTCCTTGACTCTTTGCCTTCTGCTCAGCATCGAGCTGTGGGGGCTGGTGGGCAGGATGGAGCAGGCAGGGGAGACGGGACGCGGCGCGGGGCAGGAGGGCTGGCTGCCCAGGCCTGATGTGCTGGTGGAGGCGGGAGACATGCTGCTGGATGCTTGCGGAGAAACAAGACACCACCACCGAAAAGTCAGTGCAAAAATCTTCAGAGGGGCAAATGCATCAGACAGTGTATGATGATGATAACAACGAAAACAGCAGAATGTGCAGCAGGAGACATTACTGGAGCAGTGAAGACCACTGCGTTTCACTGTACCTCAGCCATTATTTGCTTATCCAGAATTTGTTGTGGGCTCATCTGGTCCCTCACTAAAGATACTGTGCCCATCTGTCGAGGAAGCATCCCGTACACTGTACAAGAGTGCGAGTGCCTTCATAGTCAAGCTCCTTATATTAGCATTTACCGGAAATCCTACATTGTCATGATCAATGACGGCATGGACTGCACCCCATCCAAAAACAAACATGGGCAAATGAAGCCATTGGGTGCTTCTGGTGAGATTTAGCTGGTATCACTTTCCTTGAGGCAGCTCAAATACTTTAGTATTTAATTGATTTACTACTGAAGTACAAATCATGAACAAATATAGTAGCTACCTGAGATAAAAGATACATCACAATTCATTAACAATGAGCAAACATAAGATCAATATTTCACTTGTGTTATTCATTACTTCACTACTTGTTCCTTCAGTAGTTTACAAAGGTTTGCACAATTAATAATAATAAACACAGTAACTGCTCGAGATAAAAGATGTGCCATGATTCATGAATCATGAATCAACATGAGATCAGTATGTAACCAACTGAGGTTGTGGTTAATTAATACATAAGTAAAGGCATAATACTACATTGTTTGTGCCCCTTGAAGTAAATTGTTTACTTCAGTTAGATTAACTAGTTAGATTAACTAAGATTAACTAAACTGGTATTTAAATTGCAGCTGCGAGTAAAGCAGAGTATGGTAGACAGCGCTGCTACTTACACTTGCAGGGCTCCTGGGAGGCTTGGCTGCTGGTGCCCCCCCAGGCGGCCTTACACTGGCCGGGGTGCTGGCCATGGCAGTAGTTCACGCAGGGGTCCCAGCAGTGGTGCTGCTCCCTCCGCTGCACCTTCACTGCACACAGAAACTTGTGCTCAGTATGTGAGCTAAAGACAGGAACGCCTCACTGAATGCAGAGCCGAGACCTCGCACGTTAACGACATCGTCAGATTTAGACTTTAACAGTCGTCAGTGTGTGATCGACACTGTGGAAACGACAGGATTTCGTTGAGTTTCCCCTTTAACACTGGAGTAACCCCAAGTGCAAATCTTGGTTAAACTCCTTACTTTTACTGGCCAATTTAGCAAGAGCAGGAAACAGATGCATTTGTAACATTTGTGATCTTGTGAATTAAAAAGGCTTTGTTTTTTAATTTACTTTGGCAAGCACAATTTAACAAATCAAAACTAGGACAAGGGAGAAAAGCTTTTCGGACAGTTAAAAGGTTTGATTTACAGATTAGGCTTGGGAAACCTGCAGCGTCCTTTCTTGCTTTTGATTGGCTTAGAAATTACCCAATTAGCCCTTCTTAAGATACAGAACACCTGCCATTATCCTGACCGTGAGGCTTGTGACTTTGCTGTTTATTTAGTGCAAACTGTTTCTGTTATAGAAAATGCATTAATGCTTTGAGTTTTTTTTCTACTGAGTATTCTGAAGTCTTACTAAGTTCAGTTTAATTCAGCATTCACTTCTGTATATATATATATATATATATATATATATAAATCTGTGCTGTTTTTACTCTTGATACAGTTAATTTAGGTGGTACAAGTGTGTTTGTTAGACGAAAAAGTGGTTTTTTTTTTCGTTTTTTTTTTTTTTTTTTTTTTTTTTTTTTTTCTTCATATGAAGTATTTTGTTAGTATGTATGAGTTACTGTTAGTCTGACTGAAGTTATGAAATGGAAAGATTGTGCTCTTGTGTCATAATTAATTCCCGAGACATGTGGTTAGATGTACTCGTGTTCTGAATTTCCCACAGAGCATGCAGGAGGTGTTCTGCCATGCACTGGCATCTCTGGCTTATGCCCTATACTGCATGAAATATACACTGGGCTGCTCCAGCCATGGCCTTGATTGGCTTAAGTGGCTGTTAGATGGAGATTTGGCCTCTGAAGTTTGAAAATTGGACCAATATCATAGGCATATGCCGCTGAAAAGACGCCAGAGCATCACCATGTCTCTCAGGCCAGCTTTGTCACTCAAGTACCTCTTGGCCCAATATGTGTAAGAACTTCTCTATCACGTACATCAATTAGCATCATTTGCACTATAAACTTTTCCGGTCCTACACACCAGTTTCACGTGGTCTGCTGGGCAGGATCTCCAAGCTTGCATGGTTGGTAGAGCTGGATATGAGGCGTGTCGCCTCCAGGACCGAGCAGTGCTCTGTGCTGGTGCCGTTGATGGACAGGACGTGGTCACCGACACGCAGCGCCCCGCACCTGCAGCCAAAACAGACAGACGGGCAGGGCTGGGAACAACAACCTGGTAGCTAAGCGAGGTTGTTTGCGATGTCTATTTGCTTTACTTGGACATCACTTTGGACAGAAGTATTTGCTAAATAAATATATACAGTAGCATTTTACAGACTGGACATTGATGTGAATGTGGAACTGGGAGTCTGGTCACCTGTACTGAAATATGGAAATAGTGTCAGTGGGACAGAGGTGCGAAGCGCATGAGCAATGATGCAGGTCAGAGGGACGGAGTCAGAGACCGCTGTACCTGTCTGCGGTGCTGGCTGCCTTAATCTTCTCTATGACAATGACCTGCTTGTCTTGGTGTGCTGCAGACGCCAGGCTGATCCCCAGAGATGCCCCCGGAGCCTTCTCTATCTCCACCAGCCGGGGCCCCGAAGTGCCCGTCCTCGTATCTGAAGAAGCAGAATCCAACTTAAAGCTTTATCCCACCTCCCTCCAAACTGCAGGAGTAGCTGCACGCATGTGTGTGCGATTAACAACTTAGCTTAACTGCGAGAAGCATGCTGATGAATCAGACACGTTAAGGCCATGAAGAACAAAGGACTGGCAGCTTCCAACCATGCAATGAAAGAGGACAAACCCTCCAAAAGAGGTCCTTGTAGAACAATTCACTTCAATCACATTAATAGTGAGCAGTGTGCTACAAAGGGTTTATGGGCTGCAGTGTCCATGCAGTAGAGTGCGTCACTCACCTACAGCGGCCACGTCATATTCAATCTGCAGAAGCACCTCTGGGCCGCTGCACATTAGGGTGCTCAGAGCCTCTGCGTGGCTCTTGTTGTGGACGGGCATCCCGTCCATACTCAGGATGCGGTCTCCCACATGCACTGTCCCTTCCCTGGGGAGGGAAATCAGGGTTTTTTTTTAATGGGACGCAACAATTTTACCCAACAGTCGCTAACAGTGACACGCTAACAAATACAAGCACGCTACATGGTAAACATTACACGGATACGACATTTTCTATTTACAGCAGAAACACACGAATACGCATATCGATTTTCAGTATTTACGCATCTCCGTAGTGCGGTACAAAGCATGCTGGTAACTGAATAATTAGTCCTACTGACCAACCCCCTAGTGTCACAATGCATCAATACTATTACGTTTAATATATGAATCATATACGATGAATTTTATATTAACATAAACATTGCTCTATTTGCCATTTGCACAGCTACATCGGAACGCTTCTCCTCATCAGCCCTATCTTGCTTTCCATAGCTTGGGGGTCACAGCACAGGGTCAGCACCCCTGGAGCTGGGGATTAAGGGCCTGTTAATCCACCAGTCCACAGACATGTGACTGTTCTGCCGAGGTTTACACCGCCAAGCTTCTGGTCACAGGCACAGAGACCGAGCCCGCTGCGCCAGATAGATATACCGTTCGTCAGGTATTTGGGGTAGAGTGGTGGGTCATACCTCTAGCGCTAAAATCCCTCCCCTCCAACCTTGCACTGAGTGTGGAGTTTGCACGTATAACACAGAGCTAGCGTGTGAGTGTGCCCTGTAATGGAAAGGCGACCTATCCGGGCCGAACCCCTGACTTGTGCCCTATGCAGCCTGATATGTGCCACAAGCTCCCACAACCCTGTGATGGATAAGCATCTGGCAGATGGATGGATGTCAGATATTGAAAAGTAATTGGCACAATACCGGTCGGCTGGACCTCCTGGTCTCACATAGGTGACCACTAGGGGGCGTGACTTACGCCACTCTTCATGAAAACCACCTGAAAAACACAGTAACACACTCGCTGCAAAGCCTACTGCAAACACCACACACAAATATAGTAATCATACACATGTAATGCAGTTACAGTGGCTTGCAAAAGTTTTAAACAGTGTAAAAATGGGTAGCTACTTACCGCAAGCTGTTATTATTAGGTGGCTCAGCTAAATGTTTTTTAGTTTTGATTTTGTTTAAAAATGTTCTGACTGATACATTTTGACTTTGAAAACTTAGTATGAGAAGGTACAAGTACTGATAGGAAGATTATTTGTATGTCGTTTCACATTCAGGCAAATTTGATCACTTTAAAGTGATATTCATCTGTATATGCACAGTATTTATATAGAGAGACAGTCGTGTCAGACCCTGCTCACCTCGCATGACAAAGCCACAGCTGTTGTCCTCTTTTCGCAAGCGTATGTCGATGATCTTGGGAATTGAGTCTGAGCTACTGTCTGGAGCTGGGTGAGCAGAAACGGGAGAGGAAGTGGTCTCCGTGCTAATCGTACAGCTTGTTCAGTCTCCTTTCTTTGTCTTCCCTTTTCTCTGTTTTTGTATAATTCTGTATCAATGATGTAGCAACATATCACGACACACCCATGCACAGCGCCTTTGGGTGACTGCTGTGAAAGGCGCTACATAAAAATTAACTGAATTGAATTCAGTACTGAGCAGCCTGTACTCTGCCCTGTATAGTGCATGCAGCAATTGATGCTAGGTGCTAAATTACATGCATTAAGAGTGAGCATGTTCTCAATTTCATTCTAAATCGTTCTCTAAACAAATTTCAGCTAAGACCCAGTATTCTCTGCAGTATTTATTGCACCTCAGCAGGCTGATTCCCCTGGCCTTTCACTACTTATTGGTTGCACAGATGAGAAATAAAAAAGGAAATTCTCAAATCCTACCAGCAGGGGGCAGCTCATACTCCACCTCAAGCACCACACGCTCTCCCACGTTCTTTAGCAGGCTGATGATCTCCTCCTGCCGCAGCCGGGCAAGGTGGATGCCGTTTACAGATGTGATGTAGTCCCCCACATTCAGCTGATCACTCCTAAAACCGGCGGAGCTCAGGTCAGGTTTACCGCTACACAGTCGGGTGATCAGCCTTTTAAAATATGAATTACTAAGCAGTGGCACTAAAATGTCAGTTCAGATCTTTTCCATAACTAGTCACATGCAGTATTCATTTCTTCTTGTTGTGAATGTTAATGTAAATGATAGTTATTTCCCAAAAAATTTTTAAGGATGGTAGAAAATTGTCAATAGAAGAAATTTAGAAGTAATTCCACTTAAACTTGACGTAAATGGAATAATTTATAAACAAAATTCACAAGCATAATAAGATTGTGTTCTTTAAGCATTAATAATTAAATTTTCACAATTCCCAGTTAACTGCATTGTTTATAATAAGATATACAGCTTCTCCAATTTGTCTCTTTTTTCTTTTACGCTGCACTTTTACCTCTTCTTACATGTTCAGTGACACGTGATGCTTTTAAGGAAAATATTTTCTATATAAATTTGTATGAGATTTGGCAGCTAATCTGCTTTTGAAAGCCTGTGATTCATCATTTAACACTTCAAACCAAACAGTGCAGCTGAGATGGGAGCTGAAATGATGCACTGTCTTACTGTGATTATATGCAAAGACTCTATTTATTTAGATGCTAATTAGACAAATACATGTTTTTTCCTTGATTGTCTGTGTTTGCATATTTTTCCAGAGGAGAAATAAAGAAGAGAAGCTCCTGCAATAATGATTTCTACTGCTAATTTATACAACTAAAGCATTGATTAATACTATCTGTAGAGGTACCTTCTTTGAAAGAGACCAAATCCCCTTTTTTGTTTGTGCACAAAATCCATGTTTGTATTTCTGAGTGCCTGAGCCTCCATAGAGAAATCTGTCGCTGTGCGGCAGCAGCAAGTTCCTACACCAGGCAGTTCCTTAAAGGGAAGGCTGCACCGTGCCTAGGTAACATGCCAAGCGCTGACCTGGCAGCCAGTGCCCCGGGCCTCAGCCTGGTCACCCGGGGAATGGCATCCTTGTCTGTGCCCCCTGACACAGTCAGGCCCAGCGTGCTGCCGTCCTTGCGGCTGAGTTCCACCGTGGTCTCTCCCCGACATTCTTCTGTGGACGGTAAGAGAAATCACGCAGGGCTGTTACTCATTTTCATGCTGTACAATTTGACAATATAGTAGGTAGACGGGTTAAAACGCACCTGAGCAACTGCTATGATTCGTTTTAAGAATTAAAGACAGCAGCTGATATATTGCGGAGACAATGAGAAAAAAAAAACTTGAAATTTCATTTTAAACTTTGTAATATGGGTAAGGTTCTGAAAACAGCAATAAGGGCTAAAATCATTTATTTCTTCTTAGCGTTTAATGATGACTATTTTATTTGATGTGGTTCAAACGGGCTTCCATATAAAATAGGTGTTTAAGTATAAATTTGTATGATTTATTGTTGTTTTGTTTGCTTTTCTTTTTGTTTTCCATCCTCTTTCACACTGTCTGGGATATGACACCATTCCTCAGTGAGAAATTCTCTGGGAGTTTTGCTAAAGGCGACAGACAGCAATTTCACACGTGATGGATCATTTTTTTAGCTGTTCATGTGGATTAACTTTTGCTGGCTGGGATGCCCAAACCAAACTGTTCCCTTATTATCATGGTCATCAAATCATACATGATCTATGGACCACAGACCCAAAGGCAGAAACCCCTCCCACTTTAACAGGAATACTTCAGAACAGGATGAATAATCATCCATGATGGCCTTGTATCTACTGGAATTTGCAGTGGAGGAGACATAAAGTATTCCAGGGAAATTAACCTCACATTACAACAGAATCCTTCAGTGTGAGAATCAGGCATTAATCTGCTCATTTGACTTTTTCCATGACAGTAATCTACAGCCTGTATTCTTTACACCACTTTACTGATGAAAACCAATGTTATGCAACACTTGAATACACTGAAACAAACCATAATATATCTCTTGATGAAATTATGAAATAGCCTGTCCCTTATTTACAGACACTCATCTGGTTCAGAGTTGCTCATTTGTTGTTAAATGAATATAATGCAGGGACATTGTGGTCAAGCAGCATATCTGTTGTGCACAGCAGGCCGTGGTCTTTCTAACAGTACATCACCATAGCAACTGTTCCCTCTGTTAGCCTGTGTAACCAAAGCCAGTGCCCAACAAACGCCCCCCCCCCCCAGAACTGACTGGTTGCCATGGTAACGAAAATACTTGTAAATTATGTGTTTATTATACATTCCCTAAGCACAATAGGATGTTATTTGCTTAATTAATTTAATTAGTACTGTACGCTTGTTTGGAGAGATCAGCTTTCAATAAACTGCATATGGACAAAAGTATTGGGACACGCCTTTTAATTGAATTCAGGTATTTCATTCAGACCCATAGCCACTGCATAAAAGGAACAGCAGAAACTCAGCCAGTTGAGGCTCGTAGTGCGTAAAAGTCACCAACGCTCTGTTTACTCAATAGCTGCAGAGTTCCAGCCCTCCTCTGGCATTAACTCCAGCACAAATACTGTGCACTGGGAGCTTCATGGAAAGGGCTTTAATAGCTGAGCAGCTGGATGCAAGCCTCACGTCACCAAGCACACTGCCAAATGCAGTGGTGTAAAGTGCACCAACACTGGACTCTGGAGCAGTGTAAATGTGTTCTCTGGAGAGACGAATCATGCTTCTCTGTCTGGCAGTCTGATGGATGAGTCTGGGTTTGGCAGATGCCAGGAGAATGTTATCTGCCTGAACTGCATTGTGCCAAATGTAATGTATGGTGAAGGATAATATGCGGTTGTTTTTCAAGGGTGGGGCTAGACCCCTTAGTTCCAGTGAAGGACTCTTAATGCTTCAGCATACCAAGACATTTTGGACAATTCTATGCTTCCAACTTTGTGGGAACAGTTTGGGCCCTTTTCTGTTCCAGCATGACTGTGCCCCAGTGCACAAAGCAAGGTCTATAAAGACAAGGTTGGGTGAGTTTGGTGTGGAAGAACTTGAACAGTTTGCGCAGAGCCCTGACCTCAACCCCATCAAACACCTTTTGGATTAATTAGAACAGAGATTGTGAGCCAGGCCTTCACATCCAACATCAGTGCCAGACCTCACAAACACTCTTATGGATGAATGGACAAACATGCCCACAGACAGATTCCAAAATCTTGTGGAAAGTCTTCCCAGAAGAGTGGCAGCTGTTATACCCCACATTGGTGTCTCCGGATTCAGAATGGGATGTCATGAAGGTTCCTGTGGGTGTGATGCCAGGTGTCCTAAGGCTTTTTGCCCATACCTTTCCTTCATCTTTTGTATTCCCTTTTTCCTGTTTTTGTATTATTCTGTCTTAATGGCATTGTAATGTATCACAACACACCCATGTAAACCATCTTGGGGTGACTGTATTGTGAAAGGCGCTATAAAAAAAATTCATTTAATTGAACTGTGTACTTTGCATCCATCTCATTTGCTCAATTCTTTCCTTTGTTTTGGCAGTTACCTTTCTAATCATTAAAACTCCGGTTTTGTCGCACTAAGTAGTGTCTCCAACTTGTCTGTAATGTAAGATTTTGCGTGAGCATCTGTATTTATGTTGCCTGTGGTGGAAATGCATCCCATCCAGGGTGTTTGCCAGTGCGGTGCCCTTTTCTGTCTAGGATAGACACACCTGTGAAGAGGTTAGCAGATGGATGGATGGATAGATGGATGAATCAATGGATGGATGGATGGATGAATTATATATTAAAAGAGTACTGTAGAAACAAAATTGTGTACAAAAATCATGCACCACACTTCAGCCATTTTCAGTCGCCCTTAGCTAATTGTATGATAACTGAGGCGTAAGCAGGACTGTACCTTGAACACTTTGTTTTAAGCTGGATAGCCGATCATCAGATGCTGTGGAGTTCTTGTTTCCCTTATAATAAGGGCTGTCTTCTACAAGTAGAGGAAAAACGTGACTTAACGGCCAGGCAGGATACAGACAGCCCTACTCAGAGCTTGTATTTCACATTAATAACTAGCATCTCAGCCAATACAGCATACAGAGGTGCAGATCCAGAAAGTAAACATACATTAAACATGAAGAAGTCTGCTGGAATATCAGAGCGCAACCAGTCTCCAAAGAACTTTCATTTACATGCACAAAGTTGTAAAGAATGTTTACATAGCCTAGGTTACAGTGTGTAACCAAACACAACTAACACAAATGATGACATAGTTGCATTTGTTGTTCACCTCTTCAGGTATCTAGTGTGTCCCATTGTTTACTTGAGCTCTTTACATGCACTTGCACACTTGTGTCTTATAGTAACATATATCACCAAAGTGTGAAGTATCAGTGTGTTTGCGCTTAAGGGCAGTAAATGGGATGAAGCCACAGAGTATGCAACTGGTTTGTTGAAACAAAATCTTAGTCCAGATTTTTACGTTCTAGACCTGAACTATCCACCTCTGACAAACATATTATGTGCTTTCAGTCAGGGAGATTCACACAGTGTCCCTGAGTCTCAGTTAGCACAGTGCCTGGGAAGCTCCTGGACTCTGGAGGACTCACTTTGCCGCATGCTGTGCTGCCCGTCCCAAACATTACATTGTAATTTAGTTCTGCACCAAAGAAAGGAGACCACCTACCATGGACAAACAGACCCTGTATTTTGACAAAATTAGATCTGAAGCAAACATATCACATAATTGGGTTACATTTTCTAATAAAATTTTAATTGAAAAACCTCCAGATATAATGTAGAACATCAACCTTCTTTTGACGTATGGTGTTTTATTGAAGTGTATAATTGAGATCAGCCTCATACGTTGTTTGAGCTAAAATATACCCTGAACTTCATTGCAGTGACGGTCCTCTAGAAGCAGAATGTTATACGCTCACTTTATTTTGGTCATTTAATTCAATAAATCTGACCTTTTCAAGCCTGGCTTCCTCCTTCTGTTAGAAGTCAAATGATAAAGCAAAAACAAAAAAGTTTAGTTTCACGCAAATGATATGCAACGGACTAGAAACATTTTGAAACTTATCTTCTTCAGAGCAAAACACAACGAACAACATACGCATTTCTCTACCTTAGCCAGGCTCTGACACTCTGATATCATTGCTTTCAGAGCACCAATTTTCAGTTGTAAAGGCAACAGAGATATAACTAAAAATTTGTTCAGCAATCACCTTTGATACGGCAGAATGTTGTATTGAATGAGTTGGTGTTGAGCCTGAAGTGTGGCAGCCGTAACCTGCCCAATGACATGTGCTACGCGTCAATTAGGAGCCAACCTGACTGTCAGGCCAGCAACATTTATTCTGGATGAGATACCATATGTCAGTCCACAGTGTGCTGAGAAGGTTTAGAGAAATATGACAATCATACCGCTGCACTGAAGCCCTTGGTATTATACTGAGGGGTGAGGTGGAAACAGTCTTTGGGATGTATAGTGCTTTTCCCCCTCATTGCCAATTTGTGGCATGTATAGACTTCGTAAAATCAGTAAATATCCAGATTATACCTCTCCCCCAGTCCACACTGACAGAAGGCCCATCTCAGCCTGACAGCTCTGCAGTTTTGCAGTTTTGTGAGGTGGCTGTAATCTTACTGATAGTTCATTTCACTGGTGGAATGGAGCCTGACTGGCTTCAACTTTGGCTCCTGACACAAGATGCAATCAGGACACGCCCACGAGACCAAGAGCCCGGATATTCTGACAGCACAGCACTGACCAGGAGAGGCACTTAAAGCATCTATGGATTGGGGCATCGATGGATATGTTGAATATTATATTGATTTAGTGGTGCCACTTTACAAAAAAGCTACCCATATAAAGGGTTTATGAATGGTTTATAATCTGGTTATTAATTAGGTTGTAACACTTTGTAAATTATCAATAGACACTTCTAAACAAGTTATAACAGTTTACTTTTTATTAATGAGTTACTACCATTTACAAGTGGCAAAGGGAGCCCTATTGTAAAATGGTGCAGATTTAGTTATGAGGTCCTGCATAAGTGGAATATTACTTAAAAACTTGGTCGGAGTTATTTCATTATCATATTCTTTAAATAGTGCTGGGTCAGCATGGTAGCCTGCCATTGCCCCCCCCCCACCCCCTCATTCACAGTCTCTCCTGAAAATGTCACAGTACTGAATAAATGGTTGTCAAAGAGGAAAAATGAATAAAAATTGTATGCTATCAATACTTAAAAAACAAAACTAGGTTATTATATTGAGAAATCTTCCTTTGACCCTATTGATGACACGCTTTGAACGCCCTCCTCATCTTCCCAGATCTGTTCTCATGCCTTCAGGCATCTGAACTACCAAAAATGAAGTTTATAAAACCATCACAGTTTAGCACACATATAATGAGCTGATTCTAACAGTCCTGAGGGATTTTCCTATTAAGGAAGCTCCAGCCCTTGTTTTGATTTTAGGTCCCTTGGAGACAAATCAATGATTTGTTTAGCTCAGAAAATATATATTTTTTTAATTTCACAAGCTCTAAAGAGATATTTATGGTACTGTATTCTAAAATCCTTTTGGTAATTTTTGTTCTAAGGTTTTGATAATCTCTGCCTGAGAGACAATGAAGTAGAATGTTTATTTTGGTTGCATGCATGTCCTTACAGTGCACTTTCTGGTACAATAACCAGAGCAGTGCATCGCCCTCAGATATAAAAAAACCATCAGGCAACAAAGTCATTCTTCTGCTACATGGTTTACTGGGTGAAAAGACCCAAAGTAGCGCATTCGAGACCTGCCGGATGACACCGTTCCAAAAATAGGCTGCACACAGAAATGTGCTAACAATGTCTGGAGAATTGGGGCTCTATTTTAAGCGGCATCGCATTTTGTCATCGAGAATTCGCTTTAATTTCATTACGCCGGATGAATTTCACTTTTGCCAAAAAAAAAAAAACAAAAAGGCGATACGTTTTTCTCTTCATCGGAGAGGGATTGACACCACGTTCTGTTCTTCACGACACCGTCTGATGCATAGGGTCTCGTTCCCATTTTCACCCATTTCCAATTCCACTGAGAGACGATAGGAATAGTATGAATGTGACATTCTGCGTTAGGTGAAACCCTAAAATAATCAAGAAAATTACATTCAGCAGGCACGTTTCAATTAGAAGGATAATTGCACTGATATGGGGCTTTTCTGCTTTAAAATCCTTCCATTTACCATTCAGCACAGAGGGATACCCACCCCCCCATTTTACACAGGCATGCTGCTCCCACAAAGCTGCCCCATGTCCCCCCCCCCCCCATTTGCACAAAGGTTACCTTTGCGTCCCACAGCCACCTCGCTCCATCACGCTTACTCCTATGTTCTCCCATCACCGCTTGCCCACACACAGCCGCCTTCCCAATACGGCTTACCTACACTCTTCTTCACCTCCCTTCTCAAGGCACAAAGCATGTCTCCAGTCCTTGGTGGTGCTGCTGCGCGATGGCTTGGTCCTCAGCAGGGGAATGTGAAGGTGCTCGTCATGCTCCCTGCGCGAGGACTGGGGTCTGATGCTTCCGGTGAAGTCTCTTAATCCTTGTGCGGATCTCTTCAGACGCAGCCTGCTTCTCTACATGGTTTTGCCGCTACACAAATTCCTCACATTGAAGAAGCATCCGCTGAAAAGCAGGGCATCCAATGAAATGTGCTCTTGGAGTCACAAGCTCCAAGCTATCTCATTCAGCTCTGCCAGCTGGAAAACAACAACGTTTGCCCTCAAAGAAAGTGGTGTCAGTTCCAACCCCCTTTGTTTAGTTTTTTGGTTTTCATTAACCTTGGACTCAAAATGCATCAAAAAGTACGGTTTGTGAAAAAAAAATAATGCAGAATGATTTAAACAGCTAATGCTCAGTTTCAAATTGTTTCATAGCTACATGACGTGCTATGAAAGCTAATTTTTGAAAAAAGCTGAAGTGCAGAAATCATATAAGATTCATCTTGCCTTCTCTGAAAATCTTGCTGTAAAGATTGTTAATGTGCTACTGGTCCCTGGCAGAGAACGACGTTGCTGTCAGGCATATACCTCCTCTTAGTGTGTCTAACTGCTTCTGTCCTTGATGACGGGACATGAAAATGTATTCCTTCTGGGTCCCTCCCCCTCATCAATGGAGTTCCAAGCCGTCGCCCTGAATTTCCAGTATGTCCAAAACTCCATTCTTCCCAAACCTGCCCACAAAGACAGCTGCCATAGGCAGTTATTGTTCTCCAATTCCCAGCAAACAGAATGAACAATCAGAAAGTTCCACAGGCAACCTATTCTACCCACCTAGCCAGCAAAGTGCTCATCTCAGTTGTTGACTGGGTCTTATCCCCAGAAATGCCAGCTTTAGGTTAATAGCCTTCTGCCCGGAGCTAACCCTGACTCTTGAGCTGTGTTGCTTGCTGCAGACGCCCCAGTGTAGGTCTCTCAGAACTGCCTCTAGTGATCACCTCATTCCCTTAAAATGTTTTGCGTCTAAAAAGAAGTAATAAGTGCATTGCAGTGAGAAAAAATATTAAAATTAAACCCGTTTTCCATTTTTATAAAGTAAAATGCAATTACATTTTATGCAGGAACTACTCTGCCTCAATCTGGGCGTAATATTGTATTTTTCTCAACATTATTCTGCAAGTTGCACAAATAATACAACATATGCAAATATATGTACAATTTTAACCCTTGAGCTTAGCGTGCAAAGCACAGCAGTCAAGGAAAGAAGCATGAAGGTGTTGCTTCATATTAGCAGATTCTCTCACATGCAATGCTGATGCAGAGACCCTTATGTATGATTCCCCTGCTGAATACCTACATTACTTTGCAAAGTATCTCGGAATATTAGACCAATTAATTTCTGAAAAAGGTACGGGGTACAGATGCCCAGGAGAGACGGTGACAAGAAGTAGGTTAATTAGGGATAATACACTTTTCTAAGACATTAACAACTTGTTGGTGTGAAGGATAAACTTCATCCATTCATCCATCCATCCATCCATCCATCCATTTACTGAAACCGTTTACTCTCTTCAGTGTCGCGGGGGGTCCGGAGCCCCTCTTGGAGGCAACGGGCACAAGGCAGGGAACAACCCAGGATGGGGAGTCAACCCATCACAGGGATAAACTTCATGAAATTTTTATAAAAGTCTGAACTCTTTGTAAGATTCATGTACACTGATCAGCCATAACATTAAAACCACTGACAGGTAAAGTGAATAACATTGATTATCTCATTACAATGACACCTGCCAAGGGTCCCATTATATATTAGACAAGTGAACAGTCAGTTTTTTAAGGTGATGTGTTGGAAGCGGGAAACATGGACAAAAGTAAGGATCTGAGTGACTTTGACAAGGACTAAACTGTAATGGCTGGATGACTGGGTCAGAGCATTACCACAACTGCAGGACTTGTGGGGTGTTCCTGGTATGCAGTGGTCATTAGCTACCAAAAGTGGTCCAAGGAAGGTCAACGGTGAACCAACAATGGCGTCATAGGTGATCAAGGCTTATTGATGCGCGGGAAGCTAAGGCTAGCCCGCCTGGTCCCGTCCCACAGGAGAGCTTCGATTGGACATACAGCTGAAAAGTAAATGCTGGCCATGATACGAAGATGTCAGAACACTCAATCCATCACAGCGTGTTGCATATGGTGATGTGCAGCCGCAGAACGGTCAGAGCGTCCATGCTGACCCCCGTCTAATGACGAAAACACCTACAATGGGCATGTGAGCATCAGAACTGGACCACGTATCAATTAAAGTGGGTGGCTTGGTCTGTTGAGTCATGTTCTCTGTTACATCAGGCGGAGTGTTGGGTCTGTGTGCATCATTCACTTGGGGAAGAGATGGCACCAGAATGCACCTTAGGAAGAAGGCAAGAGGGAGAGTCAGCGTGATGCTCTGGACAATGTTCTGCTGGGAAAACTTGGGTCCTGGGATTCGTGTGGATGTTACGTAAAACCTAGCCAAACATTGCTACAAACCAAGAACACCCCTTCACGACAGCAGTATTCACACACATTGGTGCACACTTTTTGAGTAATTAGAACTCAACCACGACACAAAGGAAAAAATAAGAGATGAAAACAGAAGAGTCCTGGTAAAGTACATTACGGTAGCCAAATGAAATGATGTGAGGCAGAGAGAGGCTTTGTAAGTAATTAAATGTAATGTCACCACCGCTTGGCTCATAAACAGTTCTGTGGGAGGTAATCTGTCATTTGGCAAGATTATTTAGCTGAAGTAGAAATCAAATAGACTTATATACTAAAATTTAAATACAGAGTGCGTTTCAGTCTCATAAATGAGAAAGTGTAGATAACACCATGTCACAACTGCCTGGTATAAGAAAATGACACTGGCCAGAAATCATATCTGATTCAATGTAATGGGGATAATCATTTTCAGTTATAACTAAAGAGTTTAATTTATGACAGAATGATTGATGAGTGTCAATGTTGGGGTTTTCGTTTTGTTCTATAGATTTCCTCCTGCAGTACAAAAACTTCCAGTTAGGTGAATTAGTGTCTTATAAGTTATCCTTAGTTTATCTATATGCAACCTGTCCAGGGTATTGCGCTGCCTGGGACAGAGTCCAGGCGAGCATGTAGGGGATAAGGGTTTGGAAGATGGATGGATGTTTAGGATTTACTAAGTTCTATCAGACCCCGAACTTACAATCTGTTAAAGCTACGTATTAAGTTTTAATTACAGTTTGGTGCTAAACCTTCCTTGCATTTTAACACGGTAACCACAGTCATTCTTGGCTTTTTACCGATTCACTGTGAGACATTACAGCTAAACTACACTGCCTGGCCAAAAAAAAAGCTGTGCACTTTAAAATTCCGTTTGACCGCCTTTAGCTTTGATTATGGTGCACATTCGTCGATGCTTTGTTTCCACGTGCTTATGCAACATCTCAAGTTCTCACCATCTTTTTTTCATCCAGATTTGTATTCATTTCTCTCTGAGGTCTTGCATTGGTGATGGTTGTTGAGCCACTCCATGAAGTTTTCTTCAGCAATTCCCAATGACTTTCAAGGGGGTTAAAGTCAAGACTCTGTGGTGGCCAGTTCATGCGTGAAAATGATTCCTCATGTTCCCTTAACCACTCTTTGACAAGTCGAGCCCGATGCATCTTGGCATTATCGTCCTGGAATATGCCCATGTCATTGGGAAAAAAAATAAATCCCCTAACGGGATAACCTGGGCATTCAGCAGATTCAGGTACTCAGCTGACTTCACTTTATTGATGCATAATTTCGCTGAGCTGTAATAAGTCATTAGCTCTTAAGTATTTGATTTGGTTTCAATTCAAACTGTGTTTTCCCAACATATTTTTTGCTGGGTATGAGGATTCACTCTTTCTCCAGACACTACAGAATCTTTTAGCATCAGTTATCAGATACCAGGTCTATACCAAACCAATTGTTCAGTGTAAAGACATTGACAATGAAGGGGAACACAAACTATAGTTTTTTGTTTACAGATGCTCCTTTACTTACGAACGAGTTGCGTTCCAAACGGCCGTTCGTAACTTGAAATGTTCATAAGTCGTTATTCAATACCATTTTAAGGATATACACAAGTACAAAGAACTAGGATGCTGGGAGTACAAACGCTACGCTGCTGCGCCGCAGGAGTAGCGGCCAGAAGTCGTACTAGGTGGGATTGGCGAGCAGAAAAAAATGATGTTGTAGACAGGAAACGGGAGCCCAATGAACACAATTTGGACTTACAGTCCTCTTCGTTCATGTCTGAAACTTCGTAAGTAGAGGAGCACCTGTAAATTATGTTTTGCTGTCTTTGTGGCTAAATACTTTCTGTCCAACCAATTTACTCTCTGTGGTGTCTCCTTTACATTTTATATACTACCTACCTATTATCAATACCCAATTTACACCCACCCTAATATGATAAGACACAGTGCACTTTGGAAGCAGCAATTAATACTTTTGAGCTAAATATCCAGTCAATTATGTGAAATATATTAACTTTTAAATTGGAAGAAAGCAAATTATTTTCATTCTTACTGAGTTCATTTGACAATTCCTTAGATTTGAAAGATAGCAGAACTTCTGACAGGTGGGGTGCAGTCCTCAGTTGTCTGTGTGGAGTTTGAATGCCCACCCCATCTTTACTCACTGTCCAAAGAATTAGCTACTCAAAATGAGCATTATGCCTTTCCACAGACTGCTATGCTATTTGGGGCTCCTCTTGCAATGTCCTTCCTGTACCAGTGACCCCCTACTAGACAAATGCTCATGAATAGATAGATGATTTTTTTTTTCAAACAAAGGGCATTCTGCAATAATTATTTTCAATAAGTTGTAAGAAGAGAGCTTTGGTGTACCTAACACCAAATGTTAGCTGTAGTCTGCCGGTGATTTTGGTGATGCAGCTCATCAAAAGTATATCAAGTAAACACTACAGGCCGAAAGTTTAGGCCCACTCATATTTAGAAAATAAACGAGACTGCTTTGTCAAGCTTTTATTACAAGAAAATACGAGAAATGCTGAAAACACATCTAACTGACTGGTTTTCAACTTTTTATAGCTTGTAGTAACACATTTAGCCGCAAAGGCTGAGACTGCTGGTTTTGAAGAGATATCTGGTCCGTCATTAGTGCAGACATTCACTTTTTGTTGAAATTCCATTCGCTAATGTTAGGATTTGCTCTTGGAATCTCGAATAAATTAAACGATAGCCACTTGTCTGCCTTGTCCCACATCAGTTTGTGTGAGGTCCTAATGCACTGCCTGCTCCTTGTTTCAATCTTCAGTTGAGTCTGAGTCCGATGAGAGTGGGTTCTTTCATCGCCAAATAGCCAGAGAATTAAATGTCTCTGAGAAAAAGGTTGACAAGGAAGCAACAGAGACCAGAAACAGTCTGAGACAAGGAAAGGCTTAAGATCAACACCGAGTTGTGACGTGCAAAAGAAATTGGAAGATGACTGCAGAGGGCTGTGATTAATGTGAATAGAGGGAAACTAGTATCTGTTAATACAGTCAAGCAAATACTGAGAGCAGCTGGACTACATGGTCGAGTTGCTGCCAGTAAACCTTTACTTTGTGGTGTTAAGAGAGACTAATATGAGCTAAACAGCACAGACACTGGGGTGTTCGGGACTGGGAGCCGGTCTCAAAGCAGACGAAAATCCATCCATAGAATGAGCTGGTCCAACAAGTTCAAAGTGAGCATCTACAAATGAGGCAGATCGGTCTGCATGCTGCAAAAGGTGCTTGGAGGGTTTGGACACAAGTTATTTCCAAAAATTGCCAGAAAGGAGGCTTTGAATCTGTGCTGCCATGATAAAGGCTGGGATGGTTATTTTGATGAAACTTCTACTTAGGCACTGACATTCATCAAAACACACTTACAATGCACCGTAAATTGTTACAATGCACTTCAAAATCAGTCAGTCACATTTATAATATTTTCTTGTAATCATTTCAAAAAGCAGTGTATCGTTTATCTTTTAAAAATTCAGAGGGTAGGCCCAAACTTCTGGCTCAGGGTATGCATGCAGGTACCAGCTTTTTGTCAGGTTTCTAATCGCAATGCGTGGTGAACCTGCTGTTTTAATATGAAAATGTTTGCAATTATGACAACACAAGAATGCACTGATGTGTTTTTACCCATGCATCACAAAGTGCAAGTGCAAAGCCAGCATTTTGAACGTAAATTTATTTTCAATGCAGATAAGAGGCGCAGATCACTCGTTCTCCTCGCTGCGCAACCGGGCGTTGGGATTAGTGACCTTGACGGCGAGCTGTGCTGCACGCTCCACGATCAGCTTCCTGTTCTTTGAGGAGACGTTGTGGGCGATTTCAGCACAATGAGTCCTATAACAAAAAACAAAAAGTTCTTGAAAAACATACAACAGCAAAGGGCAAATATATAATCAAGTACAATAAAATTTATTTATTATAAAGTCTTCTCCAAGTTCCAGCAGGTGACATACCGATGATGAAAATAAAATGAAGTTCACACAATGCAATAAACACAAGAGCTTACTTTAAACAACAGTGCTTGGCTGGATATTAAAAACAGCTGAAATGTACGAGTCTCCTTATTTACAGCATTTCAGAACCTATTTTTCATACATATTTGACACCCCAAGGCAAAATTCTTAGGATGCTGAGCTGACAAAAAAGGCAAATGTTCAACAATTCACACCCCCCTATAACTAAACAAAAAGAACAAAACAAAAACAAATGAGAAATGGACCCTTTCATCCCATGCAGGTTCATTCATGATCTTCATGCAAGTCATCTATCAGGATGCTGCAGCAGTTTAAGTGAAACCTACAGTTTTCTAGACCTGATGGAGCCAGTGTATGACCATAGGAGCCAGTGTATGACCATAGGAGCCAGTGTATGACCATAGGAGCCAGTGTATGACCATAGGAGCCAGTGTATGTGTAGCTCAGAGGGCTAAGCCCCTATTCCTATGATGGACAAATTTGCCAGTTTGAGCATCAGCAAAATAGTGACATGTCCACAGACTTGGGAGCGGAGGACTCTGTACCGTGACCAACAAGCATGTGTAAGTCTCATGGACAGCAAGACGAGATAGGGAGAGTGTTTCCCCAATAAGGATTAATAAAGTACATCTATCCTAATCTGTAACCAAGCCATCTTGTCCTTTCAAGGTAAACATTCATTGTATGCAAGTCCAATGTGCCTGAATGACCGATTAAAAGTTCATCCAAATTCAGATGGTACATTTCTTTAGCGTTACCTGTTGCTCATCATCAGGACCTCCAGCTCCTTGACATTGTGCACCAGAAACTTTCTGAATCCAGAAGGCAGCATGTGCTTGGTCTTCTTGTTGCTGCCGTAACCGATGTTGGGCATCAGCATCTGGCCCTTGAACCGCCGGCGGACTCGGTTGTCGATACCTCGGGGCTTACGCCAGTTTTTCTGAAAGAATGATACCATGAGCACAAAAGCAAACTGAAATCTCAGACAAGACATTTTAGTATCAAATGTAGACATAGATGCGATCACACTAAAGTGATCATGGTGAGGGGAAGACGTACTGCTATCTTGACATAGCGGTCTGACTGATGGCGGATGAACTTCTTTGTCCGCTTCTTCACAATTTTGGGTTTTCTGAGAGGTCTGAGGGCTGCCATAGTGCCTGGGGGGGGTAAAATTAGTAAGCAGTAGAAACATCTGTACACTGACGCTTGTACATTAAAAACCTTGAAACAAGAGGTGTGATGATTTAAGCAAAGAAATCAGAAACTTGAGTACAATAGACATTACACCTGATACCGCAGCTCTGTCTCGCAACTGCATATTAATCGCTTAATACTTATATACAAGGAAAGACAGGAGTTAGGCGTAGAGAAACTAAATATTTAATTATAAATCATCGCAAAATATTACAATAAATTAGCAATGGTACATACAATTGTACACTACGCATTTTAGTTAGCAAATGATATAATGACTCTTGGTTTGCATACCAGTCACCATGTTGTCCTGATCACTGGATACATTCACTATGAGCATGTCGTGTTAAAAATTAAAGCAAAAACAGCGATAGTAGCTTAGCGTGATACACGCGTAGCCGGTAAGACCATTGCCTCCTTGAGCTTACGGACAGTTGCTGATCGATTTGCAAAACATTAGGACAACTAATGAACATATAGGTTTGTAAAATAAACATTAAGACCAAGACAGAATGATTTATAGAATTGACGCATTCTACAAAACCGTCCATCTTTGTTGAAAACTAAAATCGTGTGATATACAAGCCGAAATCTGAAATCGAGGACCTCATTTTTGTATCCGTCATTAAACTCCAAATTTTACAAATACTGACACAATTTGCAGACATCCATTTATCAATAAGCTTCTATGTACAAAATACAAAAGTATTTCCATCCGTATATATTAAAACCAGAAGATGATTAAAGATTATCTTCACTTACCAAATTTCAGCCTGCCTTCTCCGCAGACAGTAAAGAGGAAGAGAGGGCAGCAGCAAAGGATGACGGGAAAAGTAAGCTCAAGCTCGGAAGTCAAAATATTATAAGTGCGTTTTTTCCTTTAAATAAATATTTGTGTTGTTTATCGTAATAAACGCTATATACATTATTGTCAATTAGTTAATATTACCAATAGATCTTATGCACAAACATGTATGTTTAAATATTGTTTAATCGTATATTTATCTTCTAGGATCTGCGGAAACGATTGGTCACGTGATTGTGTGCCTTATGGTCCGACCCTATGGGTCCGACAGGCTCTCTGAACTGGTGACCAAACGTCACCGATTTTGTTTGTAGATGGAAGGTGTATATGAGATTAGCGTAATGTAATTAATACGTACACAATGTGCACTTACTAAGTAATGTTATGGTACGCTCAGTGCGGTATTGTGCCAGTTTTTGTATTATATACGCCAGCTCTAAGGCGGGATTGAAGAGCCTTGTTATGTAATTGCCAATTGGTTCCATTAAGTCGAAAAAATATGCAATACAGCTGTAATGTAAGAGTTGTATATGCGTGTCATACGTGCTTTTAATGAAATACGGAACTTAGGTGCCTTTCTTGAATTTTTGCGTACAAACTAAGGAAAAGGCGACAAAAACAGTATTGTGATTAACGTGCATAATATGTCACAATATTACTTAAGAGTAGTCGAATGCTGGGAACATGTCATACTGAGACGGTTGCTCCTCTATCATCATTCGATCCTGGATTGTATTCTAGCCATCTGTCCATCCGTACAGTTTATCTAGTATAGTGTCGCACTGAACCTAGAGTCTTTCCCAGCACGAGCCAGTCCATCGCATCCTGGTATTAAATATCAAATCAGGACATCCAGATAAAAGATCTTGTACTGAGGTATGAGAAATACATAAAAGTGTATGCATTTAACTAGAAAATATTTTGTTTTGTTCATATAACAATTTCATGACTTAAGCTGGACAGTATTATTTTACATTTTGTTTGTTTCCAACCATAAGGAATAACACTTGACTTCCTTAGCAATAAATTTGAGTACTAAATGATCAGGTAATTTGTTATGTTGATAGTCATAAAAATAACGGCCAGTAAAGTCTACCAGTTTTTACTATCGGTACATGCATTGTCCTGAATAGAAACCGAACGGCGCACAGCAAATTGCAATAACTGACTTTTAGGTCTTCAGTTTGTGGTTTATAGATCTCCATTTCATTTAGCACTCAATGCATTATGAATATAGTGTTGAATTCCTGTTTGCTAATCTATCTGATAATATACATTTTTTACAGTATTAAAATGTTTCTTATTGTGTTTGTTTTAAATTTACAATAAAATAATCAATCTTCTAACCATGTGTCCTGGGCAGAGTGGCAGGATTGCATTTTTATGGTCCTTTTAAAAAAATGATATCCTAGTTCGGAATTACTGAGCCCACGTTTTCGGGATTGATGTTAACCCAGAAGCTTTCTTGTGATTTTTAAATGCTACCGCGGGTTGTCGCATATGTCTTTGGGCACTCATTAGAGAAGCTTCAGTAGTCTCAGTGGTAATGGGGTAAGATAGTTAAATATATGAAACTTCTAGTGCGTCAGCAAGAATCGACAGTGGTCGCCTAAGTAATGACGTTGAGAACGTGGTCGCCATAATAAACCCTGTCGCGCACGGGAAATTCTGAACGGATGGTATCATAAAGGTGTCAGAGCTAACACACAGTAGCGTATTACTACTGACAAATAGCGAAGCACGGGTTCATTGGATTTTTCTTATTTCCGGATTTTGCTGCTAAGGAAAAGGGGGGAGGTTAGCGGACCAGCGAGGTAAGCATATGCATATGGAACTGAGCATGGCTGTCTAACTTACTCTCTCACACTTGCAGACTAGCTATGCTAAAGTTAGCTACTTAACTCGCTCGCTAGTTCAACCTTAAACTACAGGTCAGCACCTCCTTAAACCACCTAACATACGTCTAGGTGACCAACGTATTGACTGTGCATAAAATTGGCATTTTTAGAGTTTTTAATTTTTAATTCCTTTGGCCAACAGCTGTACTATAGGTATAGTACACAGGATTAACTTCTCTGCTTAGCTGTTGGTGGTCCGCTTAGTAGCCAGCTAACGAAATGCCAAGAGCTAGCTAGTAGTTGGGAGCCTCTGCAATGTGCGTCGCTTTGCTTGGGACTAGCAGCCTCGCCGCATCAGGCACATCAGCTATTTGGGTGCATAGTCCCGCTGTAGCAGGACAGCTGTTCTCCTGAATGAACATCTAGCGAATTGCTGGCGAGCTTCATTCCTTGCTTTACTGTTCGCTAAACTGTACGCGAGCTTCCTTAATCTTTTCGATGACCGACCACAACGAAGAAATGTGGATGAACTTCTGTCAATGCCAATTTACGCGAGTAATAAGCTTTCTAGCTGAACACATAAACCGCCAGTTTTATTATGGTGTACCTTTTTTACACGTGTACGCACGTCACTCCTTTATTTGCATTGTAAATCAACGTTACGTGGACCATAAGCTCCTGCTTGGCTAACTAGATAGCATTAACTCTATCATATAATAAGACAACAGATTTTGAGAACGAGGTACGGACTGAATGTGTATCAGGTTATGCGATATGTGTGTGTTAAGTAAAGGGGGAAAATGTCATTTTCTGTGAACACTGACAGTGCTGCGTGAGTTCAGTATTACGTGTATCGCGGTAAATGAATCACCTGTTGACTGTTGAATTAAGCCCCATGAGAGGAATATTTTTGACCGCTGTTTGCTGGCTGTTTATTCTGTGGCTTTTGCTGGTGCCCATGAGACAGGCAATCACAGCTGCGGAGGAAGTTACTGTTGAGCCCGAATCGTAACGTTTAACTGGTTTTTAAAAGTTGTGCACTGTTTCGGTTGACTGTCCACCTGCCCCTGACTGTAATCGGCCATCTCCCTTCGTTCCTGACTGACTTTCTTGTTCTTCTGCCCCGCTGTACCAGGCGAGGTCATGGCTCTAGGGTCTCCCAGTGTGGACTCCAAAGCAGAGCTGTCTTCTCTGCTGGAGAAATGGGAGCAGGATCAGCAGGGTAGCACCCAGGACCTGGTCTCCATCCTCACCAAGTTAGTGCACATAGCTTAGCTAGTTCCATTTTATAAGTGTATGTAAATGCTGTGGACTGAGTTTCACCTGCTGTCACCCTGTGTATTGTTAAAATGTAAATTTATGTAATAAAAATTCACACGAAAGTGAAAATACGCGACAGTTTGCATTTCTGTCTAATGTTTTCCTCCTGTTTAGTTTAGCATGTTTTAAGAATTATAAAAATTAAACCGTGGTATTGGCTTTTTTTATGAACAGAATCTCTGAGCTGATTGAACGGGAAACGGAGGAATACCACAAAGCTGATCCCGACCCTTTTGATGACCGGCATCCAGGTCTGTCACACCTTATTGATCACTATGGAACAGACACAGGTCCTGGCAGACGTGTAGCTATGAACATTCACACTCGCATTTAACCCAGAATGATGACGACTGTTTGTTTTGATGTCTAGCAAACTTATTTGGCTAAGCTGGGCTGTGCTTACTTGGTAGTTTAATGTCAGGTTTCTGTTGCAATAGGTATTAGTGCAGTAGCGAAGTAGTGCCAGGTATACTTCACCTCCCCAGTACGGTGAAGGGGTTACTGTACTGTGGTCACTTTAAGGTCCGATGGCATTGCACCAGAAGGCTGGGAGTGTTCTGTTCACTGAGGTGTTGTGACCTGATCGTAAAGTCAAGTGTCAAAACCACTGCATTGTTGTGACAAGCTCAAATGTCGGCTGTTTGACTGTTTATTGAAAGTCATGACTAGTTGAGTTTTTTTTTTTTTTTTTTTTCTCTGTTATGATCGTTTGTCATAATATTAAAGTGTTTTTTAATAGTAAAACAAAGGAGAGTACTATGATTTTTCCACCCAGTTTGTCTCCAGTATACATTACGATATGATATGCAAATATGAATTGAGTGTGTCGGAATTAAAACACGAGTGGGCATCTTTCAAGGTGTTTAACTACTTCTGTATACTTCTGTATGTGTGTCCTTATGTTTACCCTGCAGGAAGAGCAGATCCAGAATGCATGCTTGGGCACCTGCTCAAAATCCTGTTCAAGAATGATGATTTCATGAATGCGGTATATAAATTTAGTTATAAGTTTATAAATTAAGTTGGGTTCCACAAATCTGGAGCCTTGCATAACACCTCGGATTACTTCTGACTGGATTCTCAACAGAGTTGGGAATGATGCTTCTTGCATGTCGTCTTGGCAGCTGGTGAACACCTACGTGATGACTAGCAGAGAGGTCCCTCTCAATACGGCAGCCTGTCGCCTTCTTCAGAACATCATGCCCGGCCTGGAAACTGCTGTGGTGTTTCAGGAGAAGGTAGAGCCCCCCCGTCTACCGTGGCTTTGCAGAGAGGACATTTGCTCAGGCCTGGCTGCTGATGGTGATGGAGATCTGCTCTCCGACACAGGAGGGCATTGTGGAGAGGCTCTTCAAGTGGGCCCAGGAGGGAGACCAGACACTGCGCATATATGCAACAGGGCTGCTGGCCGGGGCCATGGAGAACCAGGACATTGCTGCCAACTACAGGGAGGAGAACTCTGTCCTTGTCAGTGTTTTATTACCTAGAACTATGTAATAGTGTAACAGTTGAACTAGTTGCAGCTTATTGTTTAAATAATATCACTGTTGAGGTTTTTAGGGTATATTTGAAGCCAGTTGTTTGTTGTCATTGTAGGACCATTTTGTATAACCGCAGGTGACATTTTATGCACTGTTCGGTGGTCTAGATGCATGTGTAAATAGGCCAGTATGAACGTGTTTCCTGTGGAGTTTGGTGCTGATGGCCGCAGTCTCTGGCCAGGTACCCCTGATGCTACAGCGCCTGCGGGAGCTGCAGGAGAAGGAAGCAGAGTGCCGGCAGGATTTCAAGCGGCCAAGTCCCCGGAAGGTTCTGGGGGAGCCGCTTCTCCCCCTGGATGAAGAGGCCGTGGACGGGGACTTCGAGGATGCTGCCTTGCCCGTGACAAACAATGGGGGCGAGTGGGGGGGGCAGTCTGACGCTTACGAAGGAGAGAAGCAATCTGATCTGTCCTTCCGTCTCAACTCTTCCCACAAGACCAGCAGCCGCGCCAACTCCGCCGTAAAGGCTTTGGCGAAACCCGAGTCGGATGCGGGCGAAACAGCCGCAAAGAGGGAAGACGAAGGTCTGGTGAGGAAAAAGGAGAACGGGCGCAAGGCCAAACAGAAGCTGAATTTCTCACTTCCTGAGCCGGAAAGGAACTTGAGTGAACTATCCAACAGTAGCTGGTCGGAGATGAGCCCCTGGGTCATCGGCACCAATTACCACCTGTACCCTCTGACCCCTGCCATCGAGCAGCGGCTCATCCTGCAGTACCTCACTCCTCTCGGCGAGTACCAGGAGGTGAGAGATGGTCCTCCTTCATTTTCACTGCTCTTTGTTTTGTTTCTTGGACACTGTCCTCGATGTGCCCCTTCTAATGTCCATGCGAGATGTTATCATTATTGATATTGTTTTCAACTTTTATCCTTTGAGCAAAGGAATAAAAAAATTCAAAATGGAAGATGGTGGCACAGGAGGTGGTGCTATCGTTTGGCAACCAGAGGGTTGCAGGTTCGAGCCCTGATTCCTCCTGACCCCATCAAAGTGTCCTTGAGCAAGACACTGAACCCCTA
>JAODKE010000114.1:10102843-10136424 GCA_026779605.1 Mormyrus hasselquistii | reverse complement strand
CACGCCCAAGTGTGGGCACAGACACATACCCAGATGCACGCCCAAGTGTGGGCACAGACACATACACAGATGCACGCCCAAGTGTGGGCACAGACACATACACAGATACACGCCCAAGTGTGGGCACAGACACATACACAGATGCACGCCCAAGTGTGGGCACAGACACATACGCAGATACACGCCCAAGTGTGGGCACAGACACATACGCAGATGCACGCCCAAGTGTGGGCACAGACATGGTTCTGAATGCAGTATCGGACAAAGGGCCACTCAGATACATATATAGATGTGAGATGGTCAGCACTTGGTAATGTCTAAAGGGTGGGCAGCTTCTCTAAATCGTAACAAGTCTCCAGTGTTTTCTCCATATTTGCTAGCTTATTTTTGGATGCGTCATTAAAACTCAACCTGTCACATCTTTAAAATTTGCCTCTCTGTTTTCCCAGTTCTCCTTAATGTACTTGAGACATGGTGAGGCCTGGTATTCTGCCAGACGTATGTGTTATGAGGTCTTACGGAGCCCGGAGGGGGTCTGGCAAAATGTTTTTGAGAGTAGATTTTCCTATCAGCAAAACTGTAATGTTCGTTTTTCTAAGGCACCTCTGTGCTGCTGCTTAGTGCTGGACCCAAGGCGGGGGGAGACTCCCCTTCCCATGACTTCAGGATCTTGTATTTGTTAGTGTGGTGATGAGGGATACGGGTTTCATGGATATGGAAATTGTTTAGTAATCAGTACATTATTTTTGCTTTAGCCAGGTGCTAAATATTCTTTTTGTCTTGCTGTTCCTAAGTCTCAGTCCATTTGAAATGTGCCCCCTTTCCTGGGTTAAAGGGCATTTAAATTTTGACCTTGACTGTGATTTTTTTTTTTTTATTTTGTTTTTTTTTTTTTTTCTTGTGTTTGTGGGTTTTTACAAGTCTCCAGCATTCAGGTTGCGCTTTTAGATGTTTTCCATTTATTTTATTTGGTTTCCTCTTTTTGATGATCCTCTAAACCCCTGTCATTTTTGGGCAATTTCTCCATCTGCCCCACTGCTGGTCCTCCGCTGTTGTATCCCCAGACCCCCAGCTGCCTCCTGGACAGCTTAGTATCTCCATTGGCTGTGAGCAGCCCCAGGGCTTGACTGCTCCCTACTATTCAGCTTTGTCACTTAAAATCAGGACCTCCTCATGCCGTGCTCTAAATGAAACTACCCAAGCCAACGCGTCTGTTCTTTCTTTCATCTGGCTATTCTCCAGTCCTCTTCTACAAAGCAATGTCTCCTCACAGTCTGTGCATCCAAAAAGTCACTTAGAGTTCCAGACTGCATCTTGAAACCTGTGCTGTGGGAAATGCTGAATGTTTCCCGCTGTTCGCTTCCCCGCCACAGGTGGCGCTGCTGAGCTCCTTGCCGGCCGTGTTCGACGAGCTGCTGCCCGTGTTCACGGTCCAAGAGGCAGCAGAACTTGTGAGGGGCACTTTGAGCAGCATGCCCAGCACAGTGCACATGGGCCAGTCCATGGACGTGGTCAAGCTTCAGTCAATAGCCGGCACCGTAGACAGCAGGCTCTTCTCCTTCGCAGGTACAGCCGGCAGCTTAATGAAGGTCTGGAGCTGTTTCCCACGTGCTGCTGATATCTCAGTCGATGCAAGATTATGTGACTTTCTCTTGAATTGAGGTCTCCTTCTGTCTTGTCTTCCCTTCTTTGTCTGCATGCCTCTCCTTTTGTTTCGTTCTCTCTCTCTCCCTCTCCCTCCCTCCCAGAGTCCCGGAGGGTCCTGCTACCTGTGGTCCTCCACCACATTCATCTCCACCTCCGCCAGCAGAGAGAGCTGCTTATTTGCTCTGGCATCCTCAGTAGCATATTCTCCTTAATCAAGGCCAGCTCCCTGGTAAATGGCACGCATGTAACATGGCAGCATATGTCAGTTCATTGGAGATACGGACCCTAGAAATGCCAGTTCTTATTCACAACGTTTTATTCATATTTTTTTCTATCAGTTCCACTCTCTCTCTCTCTCTCTCTCTCTCCTTCTGATTCTCCCTTTTCCCCCCAATACTACGCCTTGTCCCGCTTTACAGGAAACCTCGGTGCAGGAGGAGGTAGAGATGATGGTGGAGAGCTTGCTGGACGTGCTCCTGCAGACACTGCAGGCCATCATGAGCAAGTCGCAGTCCCCGGAGGCTTGCCGGGGGCAGCGCTGCCCGCAGTGCACGGCTGAGATTACTGTGAGTCACTGGTAGATCCTTTTCATCCATTAGAGATGTGTTCCTCTGCTGTAGGAGGCACTCTCATGTGTTCCCGAAGACCTCTCCTCGCCCACCTTTAATCTCGTGCTGGTGAATATACAATGGTCCTGCTCATTCTTATACTAATTTTGTTGCACATCAGAACAAAGTGCGTTGGAGTTCTTTGATGGTCGAGTATTCTATGTGAATTAGTGTTTCTAGGGGATTTAGCCTTTCTAGCCGGCAGATCAGAGGGACATGCATCTCCTGGCCTGGTCTTGAGGAATATTTGAAGATTTTGAAATAAATACGAGACTAAATTTTAAATGTTTTTGCAAGCCGTTGTTGTTTCTAATTCTAGCCAAAGTCATTTACAGGAACTAAAATACTACACGTAATTTTGATTGCAAGGTTCAAACAAGTATATCAATTATGCTGTTTCATGAAAAAAAAAAAAATTCAATAAGCAGACATAAAGTTGCATGGTCTACTGCAGTGTCAATATAACACCTGTTTATTTTCAAGCTAGCAAGCTGTCAGGATAAATTTCAGCAATGAGCTGCTGGTTTATAACATACTGGCTTAAACTGCTTTTGCCAGTGAATTAAGTCTCCTACAGCAAAATTGCTATTGGTTGTTCTGTAGTACTGTATGATTTGATTGGCTTGCTTTGTTTTTTTAACGGCAGGGAGAGTATGTGTCCTGCCTGCTTTCTCTCCTGTGTCAGATGTCTGATGCTCATTTCCAGCATTTGCTGGACAGCTTCCAGAGTCAGGATGAACTCAAGGTAAAAGTGACTTCAGCTTTATCATTTCATTTTTATAGCACCCTTACCAAAATAGTTGCACTGTTTCAATGAACATGATTACAAACGGATTATAAGCACCTAGCAAGAACATCAGAGTGAAAAAGAAACATAACCGCAGTTAGAGTCACGGTGTTTTCAAAGTGGATGAGGAAGAAGCACGACTGAGGAGAGGATGCAGAATCTCCCAGGGTAGATTTAGGACAAAGCTTGAGGGATTCCCCGCCCACATGACTGGCCAGCTCCACAGGCAGACTAACATTACACTGTGAGTGTCAGTGTTAGATGAGCTGGAGTTAGCGACACTGCGTTGGGTGTCTGGTCAGCCCTCTTGTTAGCCCAGCGCGCAGCAGCGGGTGAATCCACAGCGGTGACCCTGTGTCTGCCAAGGTTAGTGTTGGGGGGTGGGGGCTGGCTGTGTTCACCTGCGGTGTAGGTATGCCAGGCTGATTAAGACAGGGGAAAGGAAACACACGTGCTTATTACTATAGGCAATTCACAGATAAAAGTAACATAATTCCATATAGACCCAGTAAGGTCGGCAGCAGTGACCATTTTAAATAGGGCAAGACTATTTCATAGTTCATGGCTATTTAGCTGAAGGCTGTATCGCAGAAACCTGTTTCACTCCTTGTAGGAATAAATTTAGTACCATCCAATCAGGGAGTTCCGGTGGGTTTCAAACACAAATGAGTTAATTAAGTGCTGGACATTTAGTCTGACCTGGATGGAAGCAGAAAAGAGTCTGATGCTGGGTTGTGAGGATAATTATCTTATAGTGGTAGATGGGTGGTTTTAGGCCACTTCTGTAGGACAGATGCTTGTTTTTGAACAACAGTGGTCAACTTTCTGTGGAACGCTACTGCCGGGTTGTGGGTTATGTCAGTTTTTCTTTGGAGTGGACATTTTCTGCTGGGCATTTGTGTATAGATAGAATGGCAAGGAATAAAGCGTTCCACCACAATGCATTGTAACATTAGGAGAGTATGGATACATCAGTAGTGGTTTTAGCCAAAGCTTCTGCATCACCTTGAAGCTGGGCTTGTTTGTGTTCTCTCTTTCTCTCTCTCTCTTTCCCTCTCTCTCTCTGTCCATCGATCTCTCTGTCTCTCTTTTACTGTCTCTCTCTTTCCCCCTCTTTCTCTCTAACCATCTGATTCTATCTGTCTCTCTCTGTTTGTCTCTGTCTGTCTGTCTGTCTCTCTCTCTCTCTCTCTCTCTCTCTCTGTCGATCTCTGTCTCAGGAGTTCCTGCTGAGAATCTTCTGTATGTTCCGTAATCTGATGAAGCTGAGTGTGTTTCCGAGAGACTGGGTGGTGTTGCGGCTCCTGACCAGCCAGTAAGTTCACAGACTCAGTCTCGCACTCTCGTGTGCTCAGTGCCAGTGCTGGCAGGGTGATGATGCCTCATATCTATGCATCTAATGAATATTTATGAATGAAATGAACAAGAATATTAATTGTCTTCTATTAATGTTATAATTACAGAACACAGGCATGTGAAACAAGTAAAACCAGAGTATTAAAGGTCTGTGTTGCTTTAATAAGTGATGAAACCGCATGCCCCCTCTATGTTCATATTCAAGGTCAAAATAATTGAAGTAAATCAGACAGTGAAGAGATGATTTCGTTGCCTGTGGAAATCTTGTTCAGATTTGAGTCCCGATGGATAGTCTTGTTTGTTTTCTAAGGATTTTTCTGGTTGTGAAGCCCGTTTACAAAACGGTTTTTCTCCTACAGCATCATCCTGAAAACCACCCAGCATCTATCGCTTGCGTTGCGTAAGAATTTCACAGAGGCCAGTTTTGATTTCAAGGTGAGTTACTTGGCAGAAATCCTGAGTTAGCTGTGTGCCCACACAGGATTAATGCTTCAGTCTGTGGATCCCTGCAGATGTGACCACGTTTGGGTCTTAAACTCTAAATAAATGATAACGCAATAAATTACTAATTGTATTGGGCGATACAGGTTAAAGTACTGTGCTCACATCTAAAGTATTTACCACTGCAGATAGAACGACCAGGCTTTAGTGGCAGATGCCGTTTGTTAGCTCCTGCAGGCTCCCTGCAGCGGTTGGTAGCATGTTGTTCTGAGCTTGTGTGTGTAACTGTGGTCTGACAGGTGTGGAGCTCCTACTTTAGCTTGGCTGTCCTCTACATCAGCCAGCCAAGCCTTCAGTTGGAGGCCTTCAGCCCAGCCAAGCGGAATAAAGTGCTGGACAAGTAAGATCACCCACTGCTCAGAGCAGAATGGCCAACTGTGGTCAGGGCTTCAGTCTGGACACCAAGAAACCACTCTGCATCTTGGAGCCAGATTAAAAAAATCTATGAATTGTCACAGTAGCTGTGCGTACAGTAGCACAAATGCATAAAATGTAGCTTTGGTGTAATAATCTATGGTTATAAGAAACGATAAGAGCATGTACCTAATTAAAACCTGAAATATGGCTAACTTTATAAAAACCTTAATTTTTAATTCACGGTAGTGTGAGGTCTTTGTGCTTTATGTGTGTTTTTGAGCACCGTGCTGAACATGTGACAGTGGGCAACCCATCGAACTCAGGGATTGTCTGATGATGAGGAATCAGTGTCAATACAATCAGACTAAGTTCTCTGTGAACCCTGGGCCGCCTCGAGTAGGGGGCCTCCTGAGTGGACCATTTCAGCCATGTTGAGGAGCCGAAAGAGAAACTAGAGGAATTTAAAAACGATGGAACATCAATAATCCGCTAATCAAAGTGTGGGCGTCAGTGGTAAAACTTACAGAACAGGGTGGGGACGGGAATACTGTCAGTAAAATTGGCGGATCGGGGGGGAGGGGGGGTGGTATCATACAGATCGATTGGCCAAATTTACGAAGTCTAACCGCTCCTAGGATAGCCTATAGCAGGGCTCGCCAATTCCGATCCTGGAGGGCCAGATCGCAGGTTTCCCTGCTGAAAAACATCTTAATCAGCTAATTACCAGCTTTAGCAGGTGTGTTTGAACAGGGAAATCTGCAAACTGTGCTGGATCCTGGCCTGGCCTGGCCTATACCTTACTCTCACTCTTGAATTTTTGCATATGTCTCCTTTCATTTTGTTTTCTCCATGTCTTCACTATTTATCTACCACTGTAGCAGTATGGTATCAAAGACACTGGAGATGTAATGTTACTCTTGTATATCTTCCTCTGTTAGGCTACTTTGTGCAGTGAAACAATGGTAGCCTACTGCTAGACTCCAGTGGTAAAAGAAAACTGGGTAGCACAAGATCTCAAAGTAGGAATAGTCCATTACAGCTAAGATGGGGGGGCAACTTTGTCTATCCTGAAGACTGTCGCTCAAAATGCAAATAGCAGACATGTTGCTATAATTTAAATGACCATATTATGTTATATAGTTTTTGGGGCCCTAGACTGTCTGCCCTTTGCCTGATTGTAAGTCCACCCCTGCATAGAATAGTGAGATGTTTATTTTTTTGTAGATGCGAGGTTTCTGTGTGAGGTCTTAAGACATTAGTTTGATCAGGAAAATGATTCCTCTTCATCTTGACACGTTGCCAGACCAAACGGATCATGCTTGATGCCATCTCTGTAAAGACCACCTGTGTGAGACTGGTGTTCTTTTTTGGCAGGTATGGAGACATGAGAGTGACAATGGCGTATGACCTTTATAACATGTGGCAGCACCTTGGTGAGACTCTAAACAAACACACACAGAGCCACAGAAAATCAAATATATCGCAGAATAATTACGTTAAACTTCAAAACAGCCGTAATACAGGTAATAGATCAGTCCTTTGAATACCCTCATGCTGACAGTGTCATATGATCTGAATATGACTGGGCAAACCACTCACACTCAAACTGGGAAATCCTGGCTCAGGGTCAGGATCCATCTTAACAATGCGAGACTAATATTTGTAATAACCCTTAAAAACCCCACTAATGTAAGTCTGCGATAGAGCTGAGCGTTATGCCCCAAAATGATATCACAATATTTTCAGAGATCTTCACAATATCGGTATTTATCATAATAATCTAAAATTCAAATGTAGAAAACAGTAAAATATGACAGGTGGTTTAGAGTTTTTCTGATTACGCTGACAGGTATGATGATAAATTACGGCAACAACAGACTCACGCCTTGATGAAGTTTGTGTAAAAAGCGCACTTTGGCTGTCAAATATGCAAGAAAACAAGTATCTAAGCTACATCACGATACTCATGATATTAGGACTGATGACGATATGGATGTTCACAATCACAATACAATATTTTATCATTGTATATCGCACCGCCCGAGTCTGAGACAATCCAAACCTGGTCTTGATATATTTGTCATATAGGCTACATATCAGTTGTCATCATGTAGTCTTGGTGTACATGTTTTGGCATCTAGGTGAGGACAAGATTCACTTTATCCCCGGGACCATCGGGGCTTTTTTGGGCGTAACATTGGTTCCTCAAGATGAGGTGAGGAACATCATGATCCCCATCCTCCATGACATGATAGACTGGGAGCAGCGCAGGAATGGCAACTTCAAACAGGCGAGCCCCTCCCCTGCCTGCCGCCCCTCTCGTTCTCTCTGACGGCCGTTCTGCCCCGGCAGTGCCCCCTGGTGCCGCGCCGTCATGCCGTCTGCCGCGGTGTCCTTGCAGGTGGAGGCGGAGCTGGCTGACAAGCTGGACACCCTGGTGTCAGAGGGGAAAGGGGACGAGAGCCACCGAAAGCTAATCGGCCTGCTGTGAGTGTTGGCAGCCATGTGGCCTCAGACTTACACGCTCATACGTTCAGTTCTGTGACTGACAGCCGTCACTCAGATGCAAACGAGTGAAACTGGCATCACCAGCAAGGTAGTGTCACACTCTAGTACATTCGATTTAGTATTATTTCCATAATTATCACATTCTTCTGTGCAAATTCAGCCCCTCTGCCTAAGTGCTATGCGTCTTACCTCTGTGCTGGCAACATTTTTATGCCGTAAGGTAATAATCTTGTTTTTTCTCCCTCCTGCGGGGGACTAGAACCCAACTCTTTGGCCCGTATCCCAGGTAAGACAAACTTCTCTGCCGTCTAGCCTCTAACAATACCAGCGCTAAGCCCAGGGTTGCTACCCGCTTTTTTACGCATTAATCTCGTTCCACATTCTTACTGGTAACAGAGATCTTCCTGTCTCACCAGCCTTTTGGAGAGGATCGAGCAGGAGACCTGGAGGCAGATGAGCATCTCCTTCGTCACGTCTGTCATGCGACTGACTGAGCGTGTGCTTGATTACAAGTAAGCCCAGTGGCTGATGAGAAAAAGTACAATATACATCAATGGACTCACTAACGAATTAAATGCAGTTTCTCGATCAGAATAGAAGCCAGTGGACCGTCTAGGGTGAGAGTACCGTGAGATCCGTGTTCTCTCTTTCCAGGAACTGCCTGAAAGCGGGTGAGGCAGAGAACAAGAAAACGGGCTGCACAGTCAACTTGCTGGTATCCAGAATGACTTAACTGAAACCTTCACAATTCACCCTAGTATTCAGCTGTATATTTACAAATAGAATTGTAATACATAAATAGTGGTAAAATTAACAATCGTTTGCACCCATGTGCTCATTCCCTACAAAGTAAAGCTGAAGATATCCAAGTTGTCTGCATACTGCGATAGTCGCGCCACATGAGGACATATAGTAATATCAACAAAACGGCTGTTTGTAAACAAACGTTGTGCAGTATTGATAAAAAGGTTGATGAGCTTTTTCTTCTGCTCTGTGGTCATGTTTTCTCTTTCCCCAGAGCTTTGGTAAGTCTGACATGAATAAAGAAGAGCTGTATATTCGCTACATCCACAAACTGTGTAATGCTCACCTGAAAACAGAGAGCTATACAGGTGAGTACAGCTTAAAGGCCAGCATGAGATACCGACTTGTCCCTGACGTGCAACCCGTACGACTGACGAAGACTCGCACATACAACCGAAGTTCTTTTGTTTGTTTGTTTTTTTAAGTAAAAGTACAGTATGTAAAAATAAACTTCGGGCGTCCATTCGCCCGACAGCGCTATGTCACCTAGTGGACGCTGTGCGGCATAAGATAGTTGCCGCGGGAAAGCAGTGTACTGTACGGCAGCGTGACCGTCCCAGCTGCACACGCATCTCCCAGTCTCATTCTCACACCAGAAGTCAGCGCGACTGTCCTATTCCAACATACGTCCATACTGAGGTATCACCTGTCTGACGGAAGGGAACCCAGTTGTAAGTCAGGGACAGCCTGTATTAGCAGTGATTTACATACATCTGTGCAGCTCTCCTTACACATAGACACAGACACACTGATAGCCGCATGTGTCTCCAGAGGCTGGCTTCACACTGCTCCTCTACTGGGACCTACTGCGCTGGGAAGCCCACCCACTCAGGGAATTCCTTCACTACCCGGCCCAGAGCGAGTGGCAGCGAAAGGAGGCCCTGAGCCGCAAGATCATCCACTACTTCAACAAAGGAAAGGTACATTACGCCCGTGCGGACGCATCCATGCACATGCAAAACATAAACATACATGCGCAAATACATTTACACATGCACACATACATGCTTCAGACCTGCTTCTCTTCTTCGGGCCTTTTTTTTTTTTTTTGGCTAATATTTACAGTATCTGTCAGATTCTGCTGTAGGTGTATCGTGCAACTTGTCTGCCCCCTGTGGTGGAAAAGGGAAGTACACCAACAGTCTGCATAAAAACAACACCCTCTTATGCACTGTCGCTCCAATAGTGCCGTCAATGTCGAGTAACCATATTGTGCACTAAGCTATGAGGATAGCTTTGGAAATTGAGAGGTCAGTGGAGTGTGAAAGAAGCTTATGTATGATAGCTCTGCATTTCAAGCAGCAAAATATGCTCTACTCTGACTTGCGGTGGAAAACCGGATGCACAAAATTATGTTGTTTAAGATTTGTCAGCATGCTGGTTACTTACATTATGTGCCATTTTCACAGAGCAAGGTGGGAAATGCTCATGCAAAAAACTCGAGCAATGCTGTGGCGCCGCTTTGGAAACAAGCTGGATAACAGTTGATATAAAAAGTAACCCTTTCCACTGCCATAGATGCTGTTGTCTGAAGCATAAAGGAAAATAAATCAGCCAGGTGACGGGTCATTAGAGCAGCGCGTACCTTCGCTTATTAGACAGTGCCTGCAGCACCAGAACGGGCTTGATACTGCCGCCATTAACCCTATATTTATAGACAAGCAGGAGCGCAAGACATTTTTCCCTGCCCTCTCTTCTCATATAGATGCCCTTATGCTAATATAATTTATGCCAAAGGAAACCGCGTTCCCTTAACAAAGACCTTTTCTTGTCGGCATATTTTGTCGACGTAGTAAGCAGATGTTTCCATGTTTCAATGTAAATGTACAGTTTTTTGGGGTAAAACATGGCTTGAAGAGATGAATTTATGTCTCAAAATTGTATTTGACGCTCGTTACAGGCTTTTGATAGCTTTTTAAGCTGGTTAAGTACGAAAACATTTTAATTTAGAAAATTGCATCATTTGCCTGTAACAAACCAGTGTATTCCAACAGTAAACCACAGAAAATCCTATGCGTTTGTGTGCAGAGCTGGGAATACGGAATACCAGTGTGCCGTGAGCTGGCCTCCCAGTATGAGGCTACCTATGACTACCAGAGCCTGAGCTGGATAAGGGTGAGCGAGGTGCCGTGGTTCACACTTTCACTTAACAGTTGCAGCCTTGGTGTATTTGACCTTTATTGGGCCTCACTACACTCATTTATATAGCTCACTTTATAAATATTCCCATGATCCTCAACAGTGGGAAGTGGTAAGGAAATTGATGGTTGGTCCTCCATAAATACCTTACAACTCAAACGCTACTTAAAAATGTTATCTATGTTGTTCTCATCTCAGAAATATGAGTAGTACTGGCAGTGTGGACATATTAGCCAGGGCTGCCTTAATGAAAAGTTGTGTGTTGTCCCCATGGCAGAAGTTGGAAGCAACTTACTATGACAACATCCTGGAGCAGCCACGCCTTGAACCCGAGTTCTTTAGAGTGGGCTTTTATGGGAAGAAATTCCCTTTCTTCCTCAGGGTGGGTTAAAACCACACTCTTTTACCCAAAATCATGCAAGAATTACTTCATTAGCTACGGCGCTAACACGAATACGTTGCCTTTTTCATTTCTATTTTCCAATCAGAACAAGGAGTTTGTGTGCCGGGGACATGATTATGAGCGGCTTGAAGCCTTCCAGCAAAGGATGCTGGGAGAATTTCCAGAAGCAATTGCCATGCAGCACCCTAGTCAACCAGATGACTCCGTTTTGCAGTTTGATGGTCAATGTATCCTAACTAAACCATCTCTTCTGTTAACCATATGTGTTGCGTCTTCATACAACTGTGCGGTTGTGCCACCTTCTGCCCTTGACGCTATTCTTGCCAGATCTCCAGATTTACGCAGTGACTCCTGTGCCAGAGAATGCCGACGTGCTTCAGATGCACCGTGTATCAGACCGCATCAAGAGCTTTTACCGTGTCAACAATGTGCGCCATTTTCGCTTTGATCGTCCTTTCCACAAGGGCATGAAAGACAGAGAGAACGAGATCAAGGTAGTCACATGATGTTGTTGACTCTACTGCCATCAGTTACCACTGAAACACAATGCTGACTGTAATCTTCTACCTTTTCTAGATAAATTGACAGAATGCAATTGGTAGCTAAATGATCATTTGTATGTGTTGTGTTGGTAATGATGATCTGATCACTGCAGCGTTGGAAAGGCTTGGGTGGCTGAAGGTAAACTTTCCTGGGTGATTTTTGAGGCATTATCTTGATCTAGATTTACCGAGTCAGGTTCTGTTGCGTTTCCTCAGAGCCTTTGGATTGAACGGACGACTCTGACCCTCTCACATCCACTGCCAAGTATCTCACGTTGGGCCCAAGTGGAAAAGCGTGATCTAGTGAGTGGCATTGGTTCCTGTGAGTTGTGTTGTTGTTATCGCCCAGGCCCAGGTGCCTCTGTGTCTTGGCTGAACATCAGCTGTGTTGAGCTCTAAAGTCTGGAAGCTTGATCTACATCTTGGATGTAACAGATGCTGCTTCACTCTGACAGCACTTGCACATTTATTTCTCATTAGTACTGTACTATTACCATATAACTAACATTTTTTTGTTTTTTTTGATATTTTTCCATTCAGCATTTTGATGGCGTATAACTTCTGGTATTTTCATTTATGGCATTGTTATTACACCTGTATATTAACTGTTAAGCTGGGTTATGTTAGAAATTGACTCTGTGACGAATGGTTTGGCCGCTCGTGTGTCCCAGGTGGAGGTGAGCCCGGTGGAGAACGCTATTTCTGTGGTGGAGAACAAGAACCAGGAGCTCCGCATGCTGATCAGTCAGTACCAGCACCGGCAGCCACATGGCAACGTCAATCAGCTCAGCATGTGTCTCAATGGGGTGATTGATGCTGCCGTCAACGGGGGCGTGGCCAGATACCAGGAGGTGAGGGCCGGCATCTGTAAACCGTCAGCAGAGCTTGTATGGCACGCTAAAGATGCCCATAACTCACTGCCAGTCATCCCCAAATCGCTTCCATCCATCTTGGAATGTTTCTAAGAAATGACATGATAAGACATTTTGAGGGTCTTTACGAAACATTAAACCACGGATGGATTGTAATGAACTTGAAAGTAAATGTGTCAGACATTTTACTGTCAATTTAATATCGTGCATCATGTACTACCTGTAATCTGATTTTACATAAAGATCCCCCATATCCACTGATAGGTAAGACACTTCAGAAAATAATTTATTTCCTCGTTAAATAGATATCCTAGTATGTTTGCACTTAATTTATAAGCATTTCTAAATGATAAATTCAAGTATTCTCCGGGTGTCCCTAACATGATTGTGGTTGCCATTTCACAAGTGGCACAGGTTATGTAAAAGTTATTAATACATGTTCTTTTTCGTCGTGTGTTGAAATATTGTTATTCCAGAAGTCCCAATTTAATGAGCTGAAACTGAGAGAGTTGAATCGTGTATTTAAAGTGTATATAAGTACAAACTGAGCAAAACTCGTTTATTTAAAAAGTTTTCTTGTTACCCCTTTTATCAACTAAAGTGATAAAGATGCCTGATTTTTGGGGGGGAAAATGAATTCTCTCTCTATTGGGGGCAGCATGGGGGCGCAGTAGTCAGCACTGCTGCCTCACACCTCTGGGCGCTGGGTCTGAGTGTCCAGCATGGCTCCATGTGTGTGGAGTTTGCATGTTCCATTTCATTTGGGGTTTCTCTGTGTACTGTGGTCCCCCCCCCCGCACGGCCCCTAGGTATGAATGGGGTGTGTGCCCTGCGATGGGTCGGTGCCCCATCAGTAGGTTATTCCCTGCCTTGCACCCATAGTTTCCAGGATGAGCTCTGAACCCCCCCGGGAGAACTGAGTTGAGTTCAGAAGTCTATAGATATTTTTCCATGACAGTTTCCTATTTAATTACCCTGATTAAGAAGCATATTGTTGCCTTTAAAATCTCTATTATATTTCTCTCTCAAATAGATATATAATTTTTTAGATTATGTTCTAGGTCACATTTTTCTTTACATTATCACCTTAATGAATGGATAACTGAGGTCTTGGCAATGATGATAGGGTGTGGTCTTTGCGCAGGCGTTCTTTGATGAGGAGTATATCGGGAGCCACCCGCAGGATGTACAGAGGATCAGCAAGCTCAGAGCCGCCATGCAGGAACAGGTGAGGCCACAATCTCTGGCTAACAGTGAGGCATATAAATAGATCTGGCGACATGCACCTTCTCTTAGACCACAGTACTCGCTTACTGAAGTACTGAGGAAACAAGCCGTGTGTTTGCCGGTGAAGCCGCTGCCAGCCCAGTGCTGAATGCTTTTATGCGGTGCTGATTTCCAGGTGCACATCCTGGGAGCTGGACTGGCGGTGCATGAGAGACTGGTGCAGCCAGATATGCGACCCCTGCATAAGAAGCTGGTCGATCAGTTCTACATGATGAGGAGTGGCTTTTGTCGGGTCAGTCCGCTAGCTGTCTATGTTTAATCACTCGTTTGATCTAATGATTTCATCGATCTGTGTCCTTTTCATAATCGTGTGCTTCTGTTGTGTCTTGAACCAGAACCTTACAACCTTTTAATGTCCTTTTTAGTTCCAAACCAGTTCCTACAAATAGTTTTTGTATTTTTATCCAGTTGTTGGGCTAGGGGGTACTAAAGCATGTTTTTCTGTCTTCCTGCAGGGGGTGCCAGGCCTGGAAAAGCTGAGCCCCACATGCTCCAGATTCAGCTCCCCTCGAGGCCTTGCAACAAACCCTGAGAGCATGAGACTGATGCACGCGCATGGGTAAGCCTCACACATGGCGCACAATCGTCCGTGTACACGTGCACGTGGGTCAGCCTCACACATGGTGCACAGTCATCCGTGTACACGTGCACGTGGGTCAGCCTCACACATGGTGCACAGTCGTCCGTGTATAAGCACGCATGGGTCAGCCTCACACATGGCACACAGCCGTCCGTGTACATGTGCACGTGGGTCAGCCTCACACATGGTGCACAGTCATCCGTGTACACGTGCACGTGGGTCAGCCTCACACATGGCACACAGCCGTCCGTGTACACGTGCACATGGGTCAGCCTCACACATGGTGCACAATTGTCCGTGTATAAGCACGCATGGGTCAGCTTCACACATGCCGCATAGCTGTCTGTGTACATGCGCATGTGGGTCAGCTTCACACATGCCGCATAGCCGTCCGTGTACACGCGCACGTGGGTCAGCCAATAGCCGAAAGCTGATGGCTTTCCTTCACGCTTGGACACACTAATATCATTTGACCTCACATTTTCACACATGTGACCTTTGTTTAATGGTATTTAGCAGAAAGCAGGGAACATTTATCATGCATCTAAATTTATATTTTGTGTCCTGTTCCCTAACGGAATAAAATGTAAATAACCCGAAAAAGGAAAAGCTTGTCTGACGTTAGGAGGCTTGCTAGTTTGATGCCCATGATGTGTGTCCTGCTGGATGCTGAGCTCGGTGTCCCTCGCTCACCATTTTTGCTTCCTGCTGTTTCTCGCCCTGCAGACACATGAACTTGCTGGGCTCCTTCCGCCAGTCGTCGTCTTCCCTGTCATCTCACAGTTCCACCGAGATGGGGAACCTGGCCATCGTGACAGACAGCCTGACAAGCGAGCACAGTGATGACTTTATCCGCATGCAGGTGTGTCCCTTCGACACCTGACCCAAACCCATGCCAGCTGGCGGCCTTTAATAACAGCCGTATCAGGGTCCCTTGCTAGGCTGTATTCTCATTGCTCTTCTATGACTTCTGTCAGTTACATAAACGGCTGTAGGAACCAGTGGGGGGGGGACATGAATCCCCCAATATTTAATTTGGATTCATTAATTTCCACAAAAAATGCAACTTTGCATTTAAATTATTAATATAAATCTCTCTCCTATGCACTTGATTACATACATTTCAGTTGGCATCTTGTCCAGTGCATATAATATTATAACCATTCACTGGGAATACGGTGGCACTGGAAGGTAAAGTCATACCTTGGCTTCCTGGGTGGCACAGATTCTGCAGAATTTCACTGAAGCTTGAATTCACTGAAAGAGCCTGAAATGAAGTCATGCACGTTTATAAACGTTATAAAGTTCTCGTTTGTGTAAGTTCATTGGTGAAGTGACTGTGATATAATTCTCTGGGTAAAGCATTTGTAGGCTGTTAATGTTTTTTGTCTTTTGCTTTTTTGTTTCCCCGCCTGCCCTTCAGCCAAGCCCCTCCTCCTCCAGCTTAAGTTCCACGCACTCTGCGCCCTCACAGATAATCAACTCTGCTCACTCTAGTGGAAGAGGTAAGTGTAAAATGAGGAGACGGCATCCTGCCCACAGTGACTGCTGATCTACATCGCTGAGCCTCAGGGCGCTGGAAGGCGGCCAGCGCTGCTGACGGGAGATAGACCTTATTAGACCTGCGGCAGAGGACGTGAGACCTTGGCCTTCGACACTCTGAGCAGCGTAAGGCAGGAGGATGGTACAAAGTACCCAGCTGGAGACAAGAAGTCAAGAGCAGGAAATGGGCATTAAGAGAGGAGGCGAAAAACACAAAGGCAGACAGCACACGAGGGTGGCCTCTTTGGGAGGTTCTTTAGAGCGTTTATGTAAAGTAGTGGCACAGACTGGGTCCTCTGAGAGAGACTTCTAGACAGTACTGTGGTTTGATTAGTGGGTGTGCCCCGCTTTTAATTGGAAATAGGAATTTGCCTTTCCTCTGCTCTCCTCCCATGGGGACTGCGAAGCAGAAGTGGGCGAGGTTGCCCTCTTGTGGCTGAGGGTAACCATAACAATGGATCTCTTTGTCACTGCATGCAGTACAATCATGCGTCTGCCTGCCTGCCTGCCTAAGGCCACCTTGAACTGCAGATCCTACTGGACATGCAGGAAATTCACAAGTGGAAAGAAAAGACGAATGTTGGATAAACGTGAAGATATGAGTATGAAATGGGAAAGGATGTGTGCATATTCTGGATTTTGTGGCTTACATACCTCATCCTCCTCTGTCCGATGCTGTGCTCGGCGACAGGCTCCCCCTCCATGCCAGATAAGCACAGGAATAATCGAGAGCTGATGACACTGCTGCCCCGGTATCAGGAAAGGCCCAGTAGCACCATGTTCCCCAGTGCATTTGAGAGCGAGCAGGTAAGCATATTACAGCAGCCTTATAGCCTGGTGGCACTGAGAACAAAAGTGGGCAGATACCTTTCCTGCCAGGCTAGGAAGACGCTGTTCCTGTCATCTCGCAGTGACCAGCTGGTGTTATGTTCCACTGCACATCACATCTTCCTGTATTTGCAGCCCAACAATTTCCAGCGCTCGCTATGCCACCAGAGTGGTCCATGTAAGCCGTGCAGTGATCCGAACCTCTCACTGGCAGAAAGAGGTATATATATTCTTCATGAAGCCCACCTTTGTTATTCGGTCTCTTTCCCTTTTGTTTCCATGCGCAGAATTCGAACATTACTGTAAGCAACATTGACGAAGACCGATTTATTGTGATTCCCCTACACCTTGACCTGTAATGCTGGACCATCTCTGACTGTCCAAAATTGTGTTTCCTTAATTGTGTCCCCAATGATGTGAACCAGCTTACTGTAAAAGCCAGAAGCACCCATTCTGTGTATGTTTACGTGTTTTGTTTGCCATTTAGGACTCTTTCTGACGCACTTTGATCCCGCCCACCCTCATATGAGTGATGCTCATCCTGTCTTCCCTGCACGGTCACTGAGAAAGGTATCCTTCGCCTGTGTCTGACACCTGCACACCGTCACCTGACCGGCTGGCCGTTCCAGCAGTGCTCGCCCCATCACTGACAGTGGGTGAACTTGAATTTGTCTCGATCCGCAGTCTCCTCTGCATCCCATCCCTGCCTCGCCCACGATCCTCCACTCTGGCCTGGATGGCAGCAACTCTACCCTGTCGGGCAGTGCCAGCAGCGGTGTGTCCTCCCTGAGCGAGAGCCAGTGTGCCCCGCCATCAGAGCCGCCGGGACGAACGGACACCTTAGAGTCCATTCCCAGTCAGGCCTGGACTCCAGACGAGGTCACGGGGGCACCCTACCTGTACGTTCATTACAGTTCCTCTGAACCCGACGACATTCACTCTGCCAAGGCCCTACCGTGCCGCAGCCACTCTGCCCCTGGGGGCGTCAACTCCGGCCCCCCACAGGATCATCTCTATTACCAAAATAATGCCCATCTGTGCCATGGGCATCATCCCACGCTTACATCCAAGCCCTACTTTAGGGAGGTCTGTCGCCCTGAAGAAGGCTTTCGGCAGCAGCCAATGCTTCTGCCAGCACCCCTGCAACACAAGATCCCTTAGCCCCTTTGCGGAGAAACAGAGGTGGTTATGGGGTTTGTGGGCGGGGCTTCGGGGGAGACACAGAGACGGCTATGGGGTTTGTGGGAGGGGCATTGGGGGTAGACCAAGAGATGGCTATGGGGTTTGTGGGCGGGGCTTCTGAGTAGACCAAGAGATGGCTATGGGGTTTGTGGGCGGGGCTTCAGGGGAGAGCGGGAGGGAGAGTAGATTAGGAGAATGTAAGGATGTCTACAGCAGCCAGGAGGTATGGCGGGGGTGGCATGGTGGACAGGGTGTGGGAATGCAGATGGTGCTGAGAAGCAGAACAGAGGTAGGAGAAGAGCTGGAGCCTGGAGACATCTGATTTTTTTCTGCCATTAACATTCCAGCATTTTTGCTATTCAGCAAAAACGAAAACAAAAAAATAATTCCAAAATGGCATCCCCATGTTTTCCTGAAATCAGTTTTCTCTGCACTTTTCCCTCTTAATTTCTGCTTTCACGTGACTTCAGTTTCCTTGTAGTTAATGGGCCACTGCTCAGCGGACAGAGCGTTCAGGGTGTCATACTCACCTGGGTGCAGTTTACAGCTGTACTGTTTGGTGTCCACAGTAGATGCAACATCATACGTCAGGCAGGGAAATGTATGACCTTCCGATGAAATAATCAACTGGATGCTACTCAGTGGTCAGAGATCCTCAATAGCAGCATTTTTGGCCTTATAGTAAGTCAGTGTAGTTCTCTATCAGACATTATTTTGCTTATGTTATTGCATATTTCTACGCACCCATTTCATATGACTGGAGACCTTTATACTAACAAGGCAGGTGGATAAAGGCTAAGTCCAACTTAGTAAATGCAGTATTTCCTTCATTTTTCCATTAAACCATAATCTACTCATTAATGTTCAGCTGTTTAACCACAACCCTCATACTAAAAACAAAATCTCAACATTCGTTTTCTACCCGTCTTTACATGTCTAATTTATTTCTAAACTAATCAACAGAAGAATGTTTAGAAATGTCCGTCATGCTATAAATCGTTTAGGTATACTCCTAAGCCCTTTAAATATTGTAATGATTCAACCTTATTTCTGTTTTTTTTCATAAAGGCATTTTCTTTGTGCGCATATAAGATATTTGTATGTACAGTAAATATATATGCAGAGATGTTCTGTGTCTTTGGAGATTCGGTCATTATTTTCATTACGGCTTTTTTCCAATATATTTTTGGCTCATGGGTGTAATCGAAAGAGTAGTAAATCCGGCACATTGTGGAAAAAACCTGACACAGGGTGTGTAATAATGATCATCTCGCGTGGCTTTACTTTTGTAAATAATACCTCTGAGATTCTTTTATTTATAAAACGTATAACAAGCAAACCATGTATAGATTGTGATTGTCTGCCTTGTACTTTATGATAATTGTATTTTATATATATGATATACATAAATAAAAAAATGTGACTCTTCTAAAGGCTAAGTAATTACTGTGATTTGTGTTAAAGACAGTTTTACCTGCAAGCCAAGTAGAGTTTAAACAAAAAAGCTTTGCACAATCATGACAGCACTATGTTGTATACGTTGTTACAGCATGAATAAACTGAGATGTGGATTTAGTTGTGAAATTCACACATTTTTCTTACTTGCTAAACCATTGCAATGTGGACTAATAATGATACAAAACATTAAAGAATATGTTTTATTGAGTCTGTTCTGTCTGATCTTTTTCTGTCGTTTTCCAGCCTCTGTATCGTGCAGCCCTAATTATAAAATGATGCTCCGTGAAACATGAACTGAAATGAAAAATACTGTTTTTGCCCAGAGACAAATTTGCAAGTAAACCTGATGAGTTTGGCATCTTTTTTTAAAACTGAATATTAGCTGTGGCATGATGGCTCACATCTCTAGGGATGGGGTTCAATTCCAGCCTCAGCTCTGGGTGGGTGAGTTTGCAAGCTACCCCTGGGCGATGCAGGTTTCATCTGGGCACTCTGGTTTCCTTCTGCAGTCCAAAGACAAGTTGGTGTCTATAAATCATCAATAGCGTGTGTATGATCCCTGTAATGGACATTATCTACCCTGGGAATAGCTCCAGGTAACCCAGACCTGGACAGCTGGTTAGAAGATGGATGGTTATTAGCTATATATTGTCAAAAATGTAAGCTTCCGGTTTTTATAAGTAAGCACCTTTGCATACCGTCCTGGGTGCTCTGATGACAATTTTCACTTTAGAATCACGTTTTTTTCTAATCCTTAAGGTCATATATTCTGTTAAATGCTGGATACTGCATATAATGTTCAGGATGAACGCATGAATGAAATTATGGAACTACTCACACATTCATGCTTTTACGGCTCATGACTGTAGCTCAGTCACTCGTGCTGTAGTCCATCTGCACTCTCTCTGGGATGTTCAGACCATGTACATTGAGTATATTACCACATTAAAATAATGCCTCCTTTCTTCTGTAACAGAAAAACATTTCACTCTAACTGTACTGGAGCTTCTGAAACAGCCAAAGTCACAGTATGCATAATATGTTTGTAACAAAATTCAACAAACATTTTTTCTAGTGGCTTGGAATGACCAATTTCTCTGTCTCCCTTTAAGGATATTACATGCCTGCTGCACAGCCCCATTTCCAAAGAAGTTGGGAGGCTGAGTAAAACATAGATTAAACAAACAAACAATACATCAAATGTTGAAACTGAGAAATGTTATTGTTTCATGACAAATATGCTTAATTTGAATTTGATGCCAGCAACACGTTTCAAATAAGTTGGGACGGGGCGTGTTTACCACGGTGTTGCTTCACCTCTTCTTTTAACGGCACTCTGTAAATGTTGGGGAGCTGAGCAGACCAGCTGCTGGAGTTTTGAAAGTGAAATATTGTCCCATACCTGCCTGATATAGGATTTCAGCTACACAGCAGTTCAGGGTCTCCTTTGTTGTATTTTTCATTTTCATGATGCTGCAAATGTTTGCAGTGGGTGACAGGTCTGGACTGCAGGCAGGCCAGTCTAGCACCCGGACTCTTATACAGAGCCATGCTATTGTAATACACACAGAATACAGTTTGGCATTGTCTTGCTGAAAGACACAATGCCTTCTCTCAAAGACAACATCTGGATGGCACCATATGTTGCTCCAAAACCTGTATAAATCATTCAGCCTTAATGGTGTCTTCCAAGATCTGCAATTTTGAATTGTCCGCTGATAAGCTGGATGGTCCCTTGATGGTCCATGATTTCCAAAAAGAATTAGAAATTTTGATTCATCAGACCATAGGACAGTTTTCCAATTTGCCTCAGTCCATCTTAAATGAGCTGATCCAGAGAAGTCAGCGGCGTCTCAGGGTCATGTTCCGATGTGGTTTCTCCTTTGCACGGTCGTTTCTTCCATTTGTGGATGCAGTGACAAGCTGTTTTCAGAAGTGTTCCTGAGCCCATGCAGTGATTTCCACTTGCCCATTCTCATCAGGCCTTTTCTGTTGTGTACAGAGATTTCTCCAGATTCTCTGAATCTTTTGATATTATGCCATATTTGCAATATTACATTGCAGAACATTGTCCTTTAATTGTTGCACTATTTGCCCACACAGGCTTTCACTGTGTGATGCGAATTAACCTAATTAATTATGAGATATTCAACCAGGCGATGTTTTAACACAAGTTTTCCAGTCTTTTGTTGCCCCTCCAAGCTTCTTTGAAATGTGTTGCTGACATCAAATTCAAACTGAGTATATGTCATAAAACAATAACATTTCTATTTTCAATTAAATATGGGTTTATATGATGCGAATCATTGCATTCTCTTTTTATTTACATTTTTCATAGCGTCCCAACTTTTTTGAAAACAAGGTTGTAATGCAGGTGAATATATTTGCAAAAATATTAAATACTGTATGCATCACTGTAATTATCTGAAATGTGTTACTTTCTGCAGAAAATGTGTTATAAAGCTGCAGTAGTCTATGGTAGCATAGTCTTTGTTCTGTGTAAATGGGTCCGTAGCTCTAAGGTGTTATAGCCTGTCTGGGATCTTGTGACTTAACTCTTTGACGATTGAGTGGCAAGGACATTTTTCAGCCACATTTTGAATATGCATTACAGTCCTGGACCAAACGTTATGACCCCAGCTCTCGTTTCCATGTCTGTGTGACCAGCATGAATATACCATAATGTCTTCACTGAGACAGGAATGAGTGTATTCTCACCTTTGAAGATAACACCATTTATCTGTGACAACTCATCCCAGTGATTTCAGAGCTTTGTGATGCTCTGAGGACATTTTCTCCTCCCTTCCAGCTAACCTTCCCGTACGGCTGCTTTCAACGCTGTGAGCTGTATGCCCTATTCAGTTTTTCCTTGGGATTTCGATCATCTTAGTGTCAGTCACAGGTAACTTGCTATGCAATGTGTTTGCCTGCATTTTCAACCTGTCACTGACACCACTATCCTGATAGGACAATCATTTCCTTTTCAGGCATGCGTGTGACAAAAATGTCATACCCAAATGGCAGACATTTGGAACGTCTTTCCTTTGTACCTGAAGATCTACTGTATCCTAAGAGGTGGAGCTACAAGTGGACTTTGTAGCAACATGGAAATACATGCAAACAAGCTGACATTGGCAGGGCCTTGGAAAAGGAAGTACACCCCTCAAAAACGGTTGTCTTTTTCAATATATGCGGGCAAATAATCTTCAACAGTGCAGATAGGTAAATGTCACATAATCCACCAAAAAAAATTAACTTAAAAATTCAACAAAATTCAGCAGAAATGTAACTTAGGAAAAAAAACATGTACTGTACGTCTCTACATTTAGTAGCTGGCATTGTCTCCTTTGGCAGAAACCTTCCCTCTGAGGCTTTTCTTTTTCACAGGGACTTGGAGGAATTTTGATGCTGGATTCACTGTAGACACTGTGAGCTGCGCTGGGCTTGGAGCAGCAAAGCCGCCCCAAACAGAAACACGCCCACAGCCACAGTGGGTGTCAGGTTGTTTTTTTCTTAAAAGTTGCGTTTTTGGTCAACCATGGCATCTGGAATTGTGCTCAGACAGCGCCCCCTTCTACTTATCTGACCAGACACCATCATCCCAGAAGTGCAGTCCCTAATTCTAGTGTTTAATGGCAAACTTAAATTGGTTGATTCAAGTTGCCGATGGATCCCTTGACTCCCTGTGATTCTTCCAGACTTGCACTTGGCTCTTGGGCTGAATTTGTAAGGTCTGGCCATGACTAAAGTTGATTATATAATTTTTAGGTTTACTGTGATAAATATTGGGATATATTAACATATCACTATCATACACAAGAAATTTGACTTATTTTAATTGTATGATTGCTAAATGTAAATTTGAAGCAGAACTTAAGTTTTATCAGTACTGTTGAAACAAACATTTAAAATTTGTCCAAAAATGCTGAAAAATAATTTACAAGGGATGTGCTTACCTTTTCCCAATGCACCATATCTCCTTCTCAAATCAAACATATTTGATGTCATGCTTCTGGAATTTGAATACAGTACATTCCCAATCAGCTTTACACACTGCAACAGATCAGCACCTAATAGCCATATGGTAAGGAGGCCTTTGCTGTACTTAGGAGTAGGTTAGAGTCAGAATTTGCTGTCTAGTGATGAGGTCTTTCCTTTTTGAGTGCTAAATAATTCTGTGTAACCTAAATGAAAACACTTTCACTGCATTAGCTGACAGAGAGTAAACACTGGCAAGTTGGACAAAAACCAGAAAGTTTATACCAATGTCTTATTCATGCTCAGACAGACATCTTGCTCACAGGATTGCTGTAACATAGCATAATAGTGACTATCTTCCTATTTTATCCTTTGCAAAATTAATATATAACATTCACTAAAGCTTTAATATGTCTTTTCCCCACAAATTTGTGCCGAGTTAACATTGTGCTAAAACATGGTGTACATACAGACACATAAAATACCCAATCCATGTTTTTTGGATTTACTGCCATCAAGTGTTGGCAAGGCAGTAGTGCAGGCAATGTGGGCGATACATTTTCTTCAGTTAATTTTACGTGATCCTCATCAGCGCATGAATGCAGCCCAATGGGATAGATGTTTGACATTAGTGATGACGTCCCCTTGCTCCATTTTCACACAGGTCCTTTTCAATAACTGCATGTTGTATCTATTACTGGGGTAGACAGACAAAACTAACAGACTGAGCCTACCCCAAGCAAGGCAGCAAAGGCACAAGGCTGGGGGATACCTGGGAAATGATGTCAATATGTTGCAGGGAACTTACAATTATTCCCTTAAAATTAATATCCCCACATTATCAATTAATATTTAAGCAAGAAATACAAAATACTGCCAAAAATAAATGCATTTAAATAAAAAAGGCTAGCCAGACTTACATCAGCCACATTATGTGGACCAGATACAATGTCATAAGGCTTCTTATCATCGAGAGGCGGAGAAATTAATCAGGATAGAGAGGTAATGAATGCAGCAGAGACAAATTACAGCGAGATTACACAGAGAAGCTGTCGGACACTTAAAACTAGGGCAAAGCTCGCTGTAGGGCAATGGCTCACTTGAATTCATCTGTGAAACTAATACGTTTCAGTTTTAAATTCTTTGCAGCGCTTCCTAGCCTGTGTTCACCTATACAGCTACACCGTATAAACAGACGCCTCAGTATAGTTTATGGAAGATAGTGGTTAACTTTGGCCTTTTCTTGCTTTCAACGTGATTTTGAGACTTTTAGTCTTCAGTTCTCTTTAGAATTAAGGTGTGGCATAGTGCTGCGGAGGGTAGTACTGCTGCCTCCCACGGTATGAATCTTGACTTTTTATGTGGAGTTTGCATGTTTTCCACTATCTCCCCTGCAGACCGAAACATGGAATTAGCAAAATTAGTGTAGGTAAATTACCTATTGTGTGTGTGTGATGGACTGGTATCCAGAGTATACCCTTGCCTTGTGCATCAGACCGCCTTGAATAGGTAACAGCTTGGCCCCGCCAGTTAACAGATAACTAAATAAATCTTTGCTATTCAATGCATAACTATACGCAAATTAAGAAAATGCATTATAATACCTCGAGTTTCTTCAGGATGGGCAACACAAGACAAACTGCAAGACTCAAGCAAATCAGACTCCTCTATACGTGCAACGATTCACACCTGTAGGCGAGCATTTACCCAATTGACGGGCGCCAACTGGCCGTAGTCCCGGTCTCAAGATTCATGGCCAATCAAGGTAAAGTTCGTGGAACGGTGTCGCAGCTCGTCCAATCGTTTTAGAAAAAGTGGACTCTTGTCTTAGTCTTATCCAATAGGAGCGCCTTGCGGGCGGGCTTCTGTCTCAAAGTAAACGCAGAACTGTATGGGGGTGTTTGGATGTGGAACCTCATTGAGTCCATAGTCGTGTGCAGGTGTACTGTTCAATGTCATTCTTTATTTTGGTTAAATAGTACTTACTCGTCAGTTGTTAACGTTTTTACTTTGCGATGTTTGATTTTAGTGGTTTTTCGGCAGCACTCGCGCTTACGCTAATACTCAGTGTGAATGGGGCTTTTACGGAGGGAGACTGCGAAGGTGAGTTTTTCTTGTCTTCGCGCTTCAGGATCTTTCATCTAGAAATCATGAGTTCAGTCTGTTGGCTGGTTGTCTGATGGTTGATGAAATGCTGATAGCCTGCCCTTTGTGACAAAGGACAAAGCAAAAAGCTAAAAGATTTAGCAGCAGCTTCCGTAATGTTTTTGTATTTATGAAATGCTTCCATGGTACTTGTGCTATTTAATAGACCTGAAAATGAAACTCACGAGAGAGCCTTAATTTATCTGTGGAAATGTGTCTAATTGAAATATACTTTTTAATAGCAGCTGGTATTTGAATTTTAAACAGCGGTGGTTAATGTGATGGTTTGCTGTACATTGCAGTGTGTGTCAGTTTCCTGGGCAGGTTTTATCAGTCTCTAAAGGACAACGATGTGAAATTCAATAGCGCAGACATCGAGGTGGCCCTGATGAAAACCTGCAAAAACTCCAAGGGAAAAGAGAACAGATTGGTAAGTTTGACGCCCGTATCCACCGGTGTACAGTAACCATGACAGGCGGGTTCGGAGTTTGGGACGCGTGTTACAGTTTCTGTGACTTCACGCCCCTTTCAGTGTTATTATATCGGGGCGACGAGTGACGCTGCTACCAAAATACTCAATGAGATCTCCAAGCCGATGAGCTACCATGTACCTGTGGAGAAAATATGTGAAAAGCTCAAGAAGAAGGACGGACAGATCTGTGAACTCCGATATGGTGAGAGACGGCGTCTACCTATTTACCTTCCTATTACCGGGAAGTTCCATTGAGTCCTACGCTTTAAACGTAAAAGATGTAAAGATGTAGTAAAGAGCAAGAATGTAGCTGACATGCAGGTTTTCTATGCTCAGCTAGAGTTTAGTATTGTTATTGGCTAATGGTGGTGTGGTATTAGATATGATACTTGAATGGTTTACTAAATTCTCGCATATTAAAATGCTTAGAGATGCCAGCCGGGTTATATTAACCTGTGTACCTAATGAGTGTCAGACTGAAGCTTTGCAGGCTAAATTTACAGCGGGGAAGTAGCCAGTAAATGTGACAGTGCTGTTGGTGTTGCGTTTGGAAGTACTGAAGTTGTCACTATGTAAAGTCACATGTTTTTAAAATTTTATTTTAATTAAAATTACTTGACTGGTGTTTCTCCTGTAAATTGAGATATTAGTTGTTGGATTGGATTTATAGATTCATAATGCCTTTATAATGAATTCATAGAATATTCACAAGCAGCATGTATCCATACCTAAACATCCTAACGTACCTCAACAGCTTTAATACACATTAATAACAAACGTATGTTAATAGCAAAATTATATTTATATAATTCTATGATGTTTGTTATCAATGTATATTAAATAATATAATGTAAGGGATGTTAAGGTATACTTGCGTGCTGCTTATGAACGTTCTATGAATGCATTATAAAGGCATTATGAAGGTGCACTGAATGTTCTATGAATGTATAATGAATGCATTTCGAAGGTGCAGTTAATGTATAGCGTTACTGAATTATGTTTTAAATTTAAAATATGAAGTTAATTTCCGCTAACATCCACTCAGACTGGCATAAAATGTACGTGTGAATTAAATCGGCCATTAGTTGTATGAATGCTGTGCACTGGGACATATTTGTGCTTTGTTACCTGTGTTAACTAGTTAGGTTCTGTGTAATGAGTGGCACATTGAAAGAGGTAATGCTCTGACCTTACCAGGCTAATTTGTTTATTAATAATAATAATAATATTTATTATCTTTTAGACAAAGAAGTGGACTTGAGCACTGTGGACCTGAAAAAACTGAAGGTCAAAGACTTGAAAAAGATTCTGGAGGAGTGGGGTGAGATGTGTAAGGGCTGCATGGAGAAATCGGACTTCATCCGCAAAATCAAAGAGCTCATGCCCAGGTTCGCCCCGAATGCAGCCAAAGCACGGACTGAGCTCTAAGTGCCGGAGACCGCCGAGGGTGGCATCTGCTGCAAGCTGGGCGACTGACGTTTCTCTGTCTGTCTTTTATAATATTACATTTCTTTAAGTTATAATGAGATTATCGATTTCAAATGGTTTAAGTGAGAGCACTTTTTTGGAGGGGGATATTTTCGCATTCATTCTGCAGCCACTTCACTGTATGAAAATGTATGAAATGTCTAGAATTCAGAAGTGACGTTTTTTAATAAAAGGAAACTTAGAAAAACTAAGCTTGTTGTATTAATTTGGGGAGTGATCACAAAATGGGCTTGTTTATTTGTAGAAATTCATAATTCTCCACTGATAGCTGATAAATTACTTAAAGAATTATGACTGAAATGTTAAAGGCTCAGATCATATGAAGGACACTAGTGTGTTCTGAATCGCAGCTGCTTTGGAATCATCTAGCCGTGTAAATTACTTAACAAAATTTACCTGGTTTGGTTTACATAACCATCTCTAAGGGTGATTTTTTTGGATTGAGTTACTCAGTTTTCGATTTTTATATATATATATATATATTTTTTTTTTTTTTTTTTTTTTTTGAGACAGCAGAGCTAAAGAGGCAATTTGCATGTAATTAAGTATATTAGCTCAATGACAAGATTAGTATGGGGTTGTCAAACAGCTGAGGATGTGTTTTTGCTACATTTGCACTTCGCTGATAGTATTAGTTGTTGGTTTAGTCAATATAATTTGCACATTCAAATCTTGGGGCTAATTAACTGTCATGCTGTTTTCTGTGTTTGTGTTCAGGTTTTTTTTTTTACCCACTAATGTTTTCGGTGCTTCTTTTATGAACTGTCAAAGTGCACAGGCTTCAATTGCGTTTTGAAGATACTTTAAAGGATAGGGAAGTAATCACCCAAGCATAAGAAAGAACTGAAAGCAAATGCATTGGCTGAGGGGTCGTATCAGCCTGAATGATTCCCTGCTGACTGACACCTGGCAATAACAACACGTAGCAAGGCACCAGTTCCATCCCGTTTACCCACAGCATCTCTAATGATGGAAAGGAGGGTTTTGGTCACAGATGGATGAACTTCACTGGACATTGAAATAACAACAAAAGGAACATTCAGCCCATTGCCTGGAGTTTTCATCACATGTCTGATTTCTTTAAGGTTACAGCCTAATTTAAAATGCCCAGATTTGCAATAAAAATCTTTCGCACCAAACATACTTTGTTTTGGTCTTCGAGGCCGCAGTGTGCAAGTTTTTGACTCTGGCAGTGAGTAGATAATTAGAATTTAAATAAAACAGAGATGTGTACACACACACACACACACACACACACACATAGACATGGAGGCAGCTCGGAAGATGTCACTTTGATACAATGTAGAGTAGTCTGTACAGTTTTAGGCAAAACATTAAAGACACTAATGGCTGTGTGTTTAGTTATTTTGAGGGAACAGCAAATTTACACTGTTATTATATATTTCAGTGGCTTTATTTCTTACTGTAGTGTATTTGGGAAAACCCCAATCCCAACATGCTGATCTTAACCTCTATGCAGCACTAACCTTAATCATAAGTAACCAAACAAAATATGAGGCTTTTGGCATTTTTAGTTTTTTGATCGCATTCATAGATCTTTGTCGGTACCTGAAAAATGGTCCCCACAACGTCAAAAAAAAACAGGTTTGGTCCCCATAACATAATATAAACATAACAGACACTTGCATGCACACACACTCACACATAAACATATACTTGTAGTTGATTCATGACTATAACAGTAATACTGCTAATCCATCCTCTTCTCTGGATCCGGCCACAAATTCTCATCCACATTACATCTGATGTTCTAGTAATACAGCTTGGGTAGCAGCTCTTGGGAATTAACCTGGTCAGGAAATCACCTGGGATGGATACCTGCTGTCTTTGGTCTCATTTTCATTTTATATATTTCATATCATGTCGGATTTACAATATATTTTGGAAGGGTCTTGACAGTACTGTTGCAAATAGTAGTCATACAGTTTTGCATTTATGATTAACAGTTTTGAGACCAGTTTGTAAGCATGTGTAAAAGCGCTTGTAAAAACATTAAGTTTTGATGGTGGTGGATTTTGAGCGAGAAAGGAATCTGTGAATTTTGAAGCATTTAGTCATCGAATGTATTTTGTATGAAAGGGATGAGAAATGATTCACAGTTTAGCCCACATGAGCTAATGTTATGGCAACTGTGCAAAGAGTTTTGAGAAAGTGACTTCAGTATTGCAGAATGTATCATAGCAATTGAAAAAAATCTATGTGTTACTGGTATAAATATGTATTTTGTTCCATTCTTATTTGGTAATATTATCTATTAATCTCCAAGCACTTATGCTGCTCAAGGTTGGGACAAGAAGGTGTAGGACATGAGGCTGCCAGGGAAGGTCTGCATGACACATGGAGGACATACCATCTCCACACACATAACGGAGTTGGGACTCGGACCCCCCGGTCACTCAATAGGAGGCTGCTGTGTCATCCCTTGGTAATGCTAAGCTAGAGGCATATTTGCAACCTTCATTGATGTTAATTTATAGATCTAAATTCATACTGTCTGGCCATATCAGAATAAATTATGTTCTTATGTTCAAACATGAGAAAATGTTATCTTTAATGATTTAATTTCCAATACCAGACACAAAATATTCCAGCGTTATAATCTAGCTAAATCAAAGATGTTATGAGATTAAGGGCTTCAATGCAGTAGTGAGTACTTTGGGACGCTTGGCGTTAAAATTTTCTGAAGAAACCTCTGCCTCTGCCACTAGAGGTCAGTGTAAACCATGCTGCAGTTTCTGTACGATGTACAAATTTGGGCACCTCGGTGTATGTTCAAATACACTCACTGACAAACAAAGTTAAGCACCCAGAAGTAATGGTCCGATTTGGATGTAATTTGGTTCGTGTGTAGACGAGCAATGGGTATGTAAGTAATTCGATTTAAAGGAGCTGGCATGTCTAGTCACTAGACACAGAGAATGCCTCTTTGATGCATTAGACAGCACTTGATGGGGTTTGACAGGTGTTGGCATTGTGGTTTAGCATGAGGCTGGGTGGTCGTATTGTGCGATCTCCCGGCATGTGGGGCATGCCGATGTCACAGTTGGCCAATGTTGGAACCAATGGGCACATGAGGGCACCCACACACGTCGTGAAGGTTCCGGTCACTCAAGGCAGGCCACACCAAGGGAGGATTGTCATATTGTGCAAGTATTACAGAACCCCATGACATCTACGCCTGCCATTCGGATACAGGTATTGGACTCTCTACAACACCCTGTGTCATCCCGCACCGTGTTTCTATTGCTGGCATCAGCCGGACTACGGGTTCCCGTCTCTTGGGTAAGCTACCGTTAATACCCGCACAGGGACAGCTGTGTTTGGATTGGTGCCATAACCGGGAGGCATGGACTGATGTCAAGTGGCGTCATACCATTTTCAGCAATGAATCTCGGTTCTGCAATACCATGGATGACCGCCCTGTGCGTGTATGGCAGCACAAGGGAGTGGACCAATCCTGCCAATGTTACGGAGAGACACACCAGCGTCCCTCCTGGCATCGTGGTGTGGGGAGCCATAGGGTATGACTTCAGGTCATCTCTGGTAGTCATTCGGGGGACCCCGATGGCACAAGGTCTTTCAGTGAGACATCACCCATCCACACACAGCACACGTGTCTATGGACTACCTGCGCCATGTTGAGATCCTCCTTATCCAGCCAGGTCCCCTGATCTTTCCCCAGTGGGACTTGTGCGGTATCAACTCAGACCCGATGCCAATCTGCAGGATCTCGAGGGCCAGTTACAACAGCTGTGGGCCGATTTGTCTCAGGAGAGGATACAACGGCTGTACGACTCCCTTCCGCACCGAATCACTGCATGTATCCAGGCCTGGGGGGGGGCTTCACCCTACTGACATCGGACCAGCAGTGTGCCCATACTGCCAACTGTGTTGTGTCGTGTCCCTGGTAGCTTGCTGCGACCATATAGTGGTTAACGCTCTGTGTTTTGACTGCAGCAACCCTGGTTCGAATAAAAACGATTTCCCCATAAATATAAAGTACAATAAAGTATCTGTTGTTATTATTATTGATCTGATACTATAATCATTGTGATAATCACGTGACCTTTCACCACGTGCAGATTTATTTCATTTCCACCACTCTGGCAGTCTGGGTACTTAACTTCTTTATGTCACTGAGTGTATTATGGCATAAGCTCTTGTAAAATTCAATAAAAAATGGAACTGAGGACATTCAAGTTGTAAACAGGTTGTCAGTCAGATAAACTGCTATGATGGCAGGGAGGTTGGGCAAGTGTCCAGCATTTTTGGTGTTTACACCCGTGTCGAAATGCATCTCAATGGAGCCACGTTATATTGCGTAGCCACGCAGCAGTTAGCAAATCTCCCAAGAGAGCAAAGTGTCTTTAACATTACAGATGCAAATTTTGGAGAGCAAAACTGTTATTGGTTATACTTCAGAATCATTCCTGGCTGCTGTTTCTTTGTTTAATAAATATTTCGATCGGAATAATCTCTTTGTTTATTGCTCTCTTCTCAGGTGCTTGATGCGGCAGCGCAGACTTCCTATTCCCTCGGCTGGCAGGTCTGCATTAGAACAGCACTGATTCACAGATTGAACTGTTTACTTGCAAGGCCCATGTTATGCAGCCTCTACCAAGCTCTCAAGCTTGTGTCACGAAAGAATTTGTCATATTTCATGGAACGACTGCAGCATTTCGGTTGTGGGGGTGGCACCAGCAGCCCGTGATCCTTCACTTACTCCTCCAGAAAAATCCTTGTAGTTACCTTGTAATTTCACCATAAACACCATCAATAGCCTTCAGATCAGCGTTACATAATTGTCACCACGAAACACTTAAAATTATTTAGAAGATTCTTTTATCCAAAGCAACACGCAGCTGAGAAAGCAGATTCGGTCAGTCCCTGCGGCGATCGCGTTAAGGGACTTGCTTGAGGGCTCAACGGTGACATCACTCTAGTGACCACAGGATTTGGCCTTTTGATTACAGACACAGCACCCAAACCCACAGTTACACAGCTGTGTCTTTAAGTCGATTACATTTCATGCAATGAGGATTTTTCCCTCAGTTCAGTTGTCCTTTATTGTGATACACAAGCCAAACTGCAGGACTTATTTCCATATTAGGGGTTTGTCTGCCACGACAATCAACATGCTGCCATAACACATAAATAACAGTAGGGGGCGCTATATTGGAGCTGAAGGATTCCCAGCTGCCATCTTGTAATGTGCCACAAGTAAAGAGACAAAATCATGTGTATGTATGACAGTACGACTCTTGGTATGATTGGCAGTTTAGCTCCCAAGGCCCTAAGCGGTGAAGAGTTGCATGTTGCTTACCTGGAGCTAAGTATAGCAGTGAAGTATAGCTGCAGACACTCGATTTTTTCTTGCTAAGCAGGTCTGGTAAACAGCAGAGCGCTGTTCGTATGTTCTCTCCGATTCGACTCCCACAAACTGCAATTTCTGTGAGAAACCAACGACGCCTTTTTTTATTTGTTTATTTTGAGAAAAGGAGCTATTAAATATTAATGTGGAGCCTTCAACATTCCAAATGGATCAGTAAAAGGGAAAAGCGATCCACCACCCCCACAGCCAACTTTCTCTTAAAGCAAAGCTGATGTGTGAGCGTGATGCAGACATGAAAGGCAGCTTCAGAGTCCCAGGGGTGAGGGGAAGAGACGGGAGAGGGGTTTGATGGCATGGCACCAGACAGACTGAATGACATCGGCAGAATGGCTGCAGCTGACAATCTGGGGAACGAGGCCAACCCGGAGGCTTCTGTGCTCCTAATCTCTGCTACTTGATATGATTACAGTCACCCCTGATTAGATTCTTTCTCACTTTGCACTGCTATGGGCAAATATAGAGACTGAATTTCTTAACAGCTGTAGTCAAATTCGAACAAAGAAACAATGAACAAGCAAACGTGATCGATGCGCCTTGTCTATTGCTGAACAGGGCCCATGAAATGCAGATGCCTGCAACTACATACAGAAATGCAAATAAAGACACTTATTATGGAAATAAATCAACGCATTTATTAGAGAATGTGAAGAACACATCAGCGGAACCAAAGGAGACCCATCATAT
>JAODKE010000114.1:10082176-10102630 GCA_026779605.1 Mormyrus hasselquistii | reverse complement strand
TATGCTTGTGTGTGTGTGTGTTTGTGTTTGTATTTTTAACTTTTTTTTTTACCTTGTTACTGCGACATATAAAGTTTTTAAAATATCCTCTCCAGGAACAATATACCACAGAGGTAATTATTACCACAAAGGTCTCAGTCACAAGATTATAATGATAAGTTAATCGATGAAAGTGTGTGTTTTTTTTGAGCTGGTTGACTGAGGCAGTGTTTATTTCCTGGCTATATTCCGTCCATTATTAAGAACAGCTTCATACTGAGATATTTGGTCTGTATATGTGTAAAAACAAAACAGAGGGGGTACAGACAGGGTGTGGTGGTAATTAGGAATGGAGAATGCCGTTGGTATTTTTGCTGAGACAAATAACACTCTCAGATGTGCCACCTAATAGAATATGACTTTGTCATCAAGTTGGATTTGCCGTTTTTGAAGCTCTTCGGTGAAGTACAGTGATGTGTGTAGAATGCTCTAGAATAGTCAAGCACCTAAAGCAGGTTAATACAGTGTTATTTTCCATGCCGTGATAGCAAATAAAATGAAGAGCATAAATAAGAGACACAATAGTATATTTCACATACTTGACACGCATCTGTAATGAAAAAAAAAAACAATTTCACTAGAACTGTAGCATATTAACTGTTTGTTTGTGATATCAAATTTTGCCTTTATTATATTTCTTCATTCATTATGCTAAACTTCTGTATTTCCGTGTCAATACAGGTCTTTTCGTGAAAAGTACCTACCTAAATTTTAAGCATATTTTAGTTCATACACCAGGGGGCAGCAGAGGGAGAGCTTATGACTGTAACCCACCTGTAATACTGCTCTGAATAGCCCTTTCTTCTTAGCCTGGAAAGCTACCACTGTTGGAGAATTCGAAGCATTACAAGGGGCCATTCAGAAACATTTTGCATAGACATTTACACAAAGTCACACTCATGCAAATATATTTAAAAAGATGTACGGAAATAACGGAAAAGCAAATTCATTTTACCGAGACCTGTCCAGTTGGGTTCACCGTTGAATTCTTAAATATGGCTACAATGTGCCCCCCCCCCTCTGATTTGTCAGAAAGTCATCCGCCAGAAAACCACATTACGATGCCAGGAGCTGATTACTGAGGAGCGATAGCGGCTCAGAACACATACCTTTTAAAATACACTATTTACTACTGCTGCTGCTGAATCAGGAGGCTTCAACACATTGTGTGTTAAAAAGTGGGGAAAACATATCAACAGGAAACACACTCACTTTTAAAATGAAGCTCACAATTAAATACCAGACGTGTAATGGGCAAGGAACCATGTTGTGTGGAAAAATGGCTGACACTGACAGTCAGATCAGAGTGCACATCTGTTCAGTACCTCATTATTATTATTATAAAAGAAAAATGAAAAATAAATTAAATAAATTAAACACACATTTCAAACGAAAGCTAGGGAGAAACCTTTAACACTACAGGGCAAGAACGTTCCATCGTTTTAAAAAAAGTTTTACATGTATTCGACTGAGCACCAGCTGCCATTTTGTCATTTACAAATTCAACACAGGAAAAAAAGTCTTTGTTACCAACATAGAGGAGCAGAGGACCAATGGACAGGCTGCTGACGAAACACGAATATGTCGAGACTGCGTAAATGTGCCAGCCTGCTTCTAGGCTGTCCTCTGTGGTTACCCTCTGTTCCACCTGGCTATATGAAGCAAGACTGCTGCACACAGAAGCTGACCTTCTCGTCCCTGGATGTTTTGGTAGAGTTGAGAAACATGATGGGACATCGGCTGGGTGCGAGCTGCCATCAGTAGGGCGCAAACTTCTGTCTCTCAGGTTTCTTGATCCCATTGGCAGAGGAAATCTTAGTGGTGAAAGAGGCCAGCGTGCCGTGGGCAGGAACAGGGGCAGGTGGACCAGTCAGCGCCAGAAGGGGGACTGGCTTCACTCCCAGGAGGCTTGACAATGGGAGGGTGTAAGGGCTTCCTAAAACTGGGCCGTGGGGCAGAGTGCCTATTGCTGCCAGAGCTGTGACGGGAGACGAGGCGGGGGGCGACTGTTGGGCGAAGCTCAGGTTAAGGTCAGCCGGGGGGGCCACGGAGGACTGGGAGGTGGACTTTGCAGTCTCTAAACTGCACATGAGGAAGAGAGAGGGAGAGGGGAACGTGTGAAGAGGGGGTTTGGGGATTAAAGGCGAACGACAACAGCAACCCCCCCATAAACACTGAGCAGCAATAAAAACCATATTGATGTATTTTGCATTCCAGATTTTTTACTTTTTTTTCATGCTCTACGATGTATTGTTGCCTTTTGGTAAATATAACAGACTTCATGCTGATCCCGCCCCCAAAAAAGGACACAGACTGTGGCCTTCATGAAATAGTAGAATTCATTTTAAGCTGTATTTTTCAATTGTATAGTAAGTTATAACTTCTTTTTTTTTTTCAAATATTTGATCATTTGATAGGCTGCTGTCCTGTCTGCTCCAATGGGGGGGTTAGCTGAGCAGGACATTTCATAACACCTTCAAAGTGTGAGCCTGTATAATCCAGTGAAAAGATGATTAAAACCACTCTTAGTTTTCTGCTTGTTGTTGTTAAAATAGATGCAGAACTTAGTATATATATATATTTTTCCCCCCCTTTTCATTATTTGACACTATTAATATAATTCTAACAAATGGCTAAGTTTGGCTATGAAGTAATGGCTTAACGACAGGACTGAAACATGCCCCTTAGAGCAGTGTGAAAGGCCACAGCCTTAAATGCACACTGCCAGGTGCCAGTTCCATACATTTAGAAGAATCACACCAGGTTAGGATGACAGGTTAGTGCCTGGGTGGAAAACTGGGTGAAAAAAGACACAGGACAAGGACAATGGGCTTCCATAGCGCTGGGCTTGGAAGCCAAATCATTTGGGCAGTAGAACGGTATGAATATCACCTAATAACAAATGATTTCATTCAAAGCTGCATAAAACGTCATCGAAAATTTCCTTCTACTATCCTGCTGAACTTCTGTAAATCCCTCATTGCTACTTGAACGCTACAGACACATCTTCTGTCCCATTTATCTTCTCACTTCCCACTCAGCTGAGGACTATCTCAGGAGGATGAATTTGCCTGCATTTCTGCACTGATGAATGCAAAAATTCTGGGTTATAGTTAAATAATGTGCTTGTGAGCTGAACACCTGGAAGCCTTTCTGCAGCACAAGGGGTGCTCAGTCTTACCAGGAGGTGATGAGATACTGTGCCAGGTTTATGCTGACCGTGGAGCCAGTGATGGTGACATGCCGGTCACTGGTGCCGTCCAGCTGACTTCCAATCTTTATCTGTGCCCCCGAAGCTTGGCGGATCTCATTGATCTTGGTACCCTGTCGGCCAATGACTGAGCCAATCAGCTATGACCAAAAAAGGGACAAAAGGTCTTAACTAAATACAACAGTTGAGGTTGAATCCTCGCTGAATATCTACGTGATAGAACTTCTCAGAATGCACATTTAAAATGAAACGCATGAACAAAACACCAGTAAAGACATTGGAAACAAGACAAATTTTACACTGCAGTAAGCATCCCCTGAGCTAACAGTATTACAGGAGAGCAAATGTGAGGGAAAGCAAGCCCTTATTAAATAGGGAACCTGGAGTGTAGCTGCCAAGCAATGAGTCCCAGGAAATATATCCGAGATCCAGACATTTAACCTTAACCAGCAATTGCAGCAGGTAGTAGGCGGGACTGACTTTACATGCGTCAGAAATGGGGATTTATCCCAAAAAGATGCATTACAGCTGAATGATGCGTCTTTCACTGATGACCCCCCCACGGTCCAAAGATGAGCAATTTAGCTAAATGATGTTTCTAAATTGCCCATAATGGACGACTGTATCTGTAAGTGTAAGCGAGAATGTGCCCTGCGATGCACTGGCAATCCGTCGTGGGTGAATCCCAGTCTTGTGCCCTGTGGTGCCTAGGATTAGCTCTAGCCCCCCCCCCACAACCCTGTGCAGCTGGAAGATGGCTTGATTGATGGATGAACACCTGTTGTGAGGCTACAATTGCACTGTGAGAGGCAGCACAGTGCAAAAGTAGAATCAACAATAAACTCTCAGAAGCCGAAGACCGCAGGGCTTGGAAGAGGTTCAAAATTCTGCCGCAAATATATAGTGGAACATATAGTGGAACATATAGTGGAACATATAGTGGAACATCTGCTGTGCATGTTTACATCTATACATCTATACAGTGTTCCTGAGTAACAAATTACCAGTGGCATGATGTGTATGCAGCACTTCATCATAGTAGAGATACACTATATGGACAAAAGTACTGGGACACACCTCTCAATCACTGAATTCAGGTGTTTCATTTGTATCCATTGCCACATGCCATGCAATGAGGTTTACAAACATTTTTGAAAGAATGGGTCAGATGAGCTCAGTGAATCTAAGCATGCTACTGTCATAGGATGCCATCTTTGCACAACAAAACTCAGTCAGGAAGTGGCAGAGCACGCAAAAGTGACACACCAGGGGTTGTGGAGTGCTGAGGTGCATAAAAGTCTGTCGACTCAGTAACTGCAGAGCTCCAAACTACCCTGGCATTAACCCCAGAATACTGTGTGCCATGGAGTGGCCTTCGATGGCGGAACAGCTGCATGCAAGCGTCACATCACCAAGCACGATGCCAAGCGCTGGAAGGTGTAGTGCAATGCCGTGTTTCTCAACCCAGTCCTTGCGGACCCCAAAACGGTCCACGTTTTCACAATTGCGAGAGAGCAAAAACGTGGACCGTCTGTGGGCCGGCGAGGACCGGGTTGAGAAACACACCACTGCACTCTGCCGCAGTGGACACACGTTATGTGGAGTGCCGCACCCACGTCTGGCTGTCTGATGGATGAATCTGGGTTTGGCGGATGCCAGGAGAACATTATCTGCCTGACTGCATTTTGCCAACTGTAAAGGTTGGTGGAGGAGGGATAATGGTATGGGGTTGTTTTTCAGGAGTTGGGCCGGGCCCCTTAGTTTCAGTGAAGTGAACTCTTAATGCTTCGGCATTCCAAGACATTTTGGACAGTTCAATGCCTCCAGTTTTGTGGGAACAGTTTGGGGAAGACCCTTTTCTGTTCCAGCATGACTGTGCCCCAGAGCACAAAGCAAGGTCTGTGAAGACAGGGTTGGGTGAGTTTGGTGTGGAAGAACTTGACTGGCTCACACAGAGCCCTGACCTGAACCCCATCAAACACCTTTGGGTTGAACTACAATGGAGATTGTGAGCCAGGCCTTCACAACCAACATCAGTGCCAGACCTCACAAATGCTCTTCTGGATGAATGGCAAAAATATCTACAGACACACTCAAAAATTACATATTGAAGTCTATAGGGATGTCATAAAAGTTCCTGTAGGTGTAATGGTCAGGTGTCCCAATACGTTTGACTTTTGGAGTGTACCAAGTAAAGTTTCCCAATACAGTGGAATGCTCCTACAGTTTTACAGTTACCTACCAATAACCTTATTACTGCATCAGCAGGTGTACAATTAAATTTGCCAGTTACTAAGTCCAGTTATCAAAAACCCCAATGAAACCACTTGATAAGCAGTAAACGTTTTAATCTTCTGCATGATCATGGTCTAATATCACCTGTTTCCTGCACTGGCATGAGAAAGTCCTCTTACACTTCTTATCCACAGTTTATTTAGCCGCATGCACCTTGTGTTGAGCATTTGGATGCCTTTAGGATACTCCTTTGATGTGCAGAGTCTGTGTAATATTGCCGCGGATGAAATAGAACACTGGTTAGCTATTCTGGTCCAGATTAGCAACTGATCAGAGTTAGTACCAAAGGGGCCAACTGGGAGACTATTGTCAGAGCAATGAATACGGAAGGCCTAGCATCAGAGCAATGAATATGGCAGGCCCAGCATCAGAGCAATGAATACGGAAGGCCTAGCATCAGAGCAATGAATACGGCAGGCCCAGCATCAGAGCAATGAATACGGAAGGCCTAGCATCAGAGCCATGAATACGGCAGGCCTAGCATCAGAGCCATGAATACGGCAGGCCTAGCATCAGAGCCATGTTGCAAAGGGCAGCCGAAGCAGGCCGTGACAGTGACAAAGCATTGCCAGACTGGAGGTGTCGCCGGCGTGACCCCAGACCTTCCCCCGTACTTCATAAACAGAGCATTCCTTTCCTCAGAAATCAGTGGCATGCACTATAGCAGACTGGCCTCTGTGATCCTGCAGGCTATCTTTGGCCCTGGACATTGCTTAAAAGAGCACACGACTATTTAGAATGACCTGATGAGGGCAGCACTGAGTAGCAAAGCACATCTCATGCCAGTCATCCCACTCATTTCCATAGCAGGTACAAGCTGTACTGTCTCATGATGCTGTGTACCTATATAGCAATTTAATTTTGTAATCTCAAAATAATTGTCATTTTTTTAGTATTTTTGTTTTGCAGAAATGTCTTTCATATGCTTGGTTTCTGTATTTGGCTTTACAGCAGAAAGAACTGCATGAAAACTGACCTATTTCTGGTGCCCGCTGCAGTTTCTCTTTGAAAGAGCTTGTGGGCCGTATGCATCATCACCTCTTCCTGATAAAGTGCCCCCCAAAAATGAACATTTAATGGAACCGTGCATACTTCTCAACATTCTTCGGGCTTCCATGTCCAGTCATTTTTCCCGCAGCCGTGCTGCACAGGTTTCTGCTGCCTGTGTTTCGCATATTAGAAGCCACCTTCTGTGCTGAGGAAAGCACTTGCTGGGATATACCACACAGCAGTAGTGCTGATATCATGCATGGTGATGGTGATGCCTGTGGGGATCCTTAAAAATGGTGACATGTCAATGTTGCCCGTCAAGAAGCATTTCTGTAAGGGGTCCTAAATCCTAACTCAGAGTGTCAGTGTGATTTGTTTAGTAGCATCTCCTGATGCAGAGGGGCAATATGGTGCAGTGTGAGCCATAAGTGTCATGACCGGCTCGTCCGATCCTCCTGTGTGCCACGCCCACATCATTACTTAATTCCCAATTGCAATCACCTGTTACCAGTTAAGTTCAGCCTGTCCTGTGTATTTAGTCCGCGTCCGAGTTCGTATCCCCAGGTCCGTCATTGATGTGGTTTACTGTGTGTCCTGTTCCGTCCAAATAAACCCCATTTCGAACGTGCTTACGTGTCCTGCCTGCTTCACTGCTCGCCCTGCCAACCGGTCATCACAGAATGACGGACCTCGCCAAAGAAGATGTACCTACGCGAGCCGTGCAGCAGCGCATGCAGCAGGTGGTTTACTGGCTCAACCAGCCTGAGGTCCAGGAGGACCCGGTTGCAACCTCCTGCAGGAAATGTTTCCCACCTCCGGCTCCTTGTGGATCGCGTGACCGACAGTAGGCTGCGGCTGGACGTGCCGTTCACAGCAGTGGCTAGACAACCGCCGTTTGTCCCTGCCGAGAAGGCGCAACCTCCCTCCACAACTGCGCGCCGGAGAAGAAAGGGGGGAAGGGGGAAAGCGCAGGAAGACACCCCAGCAATGGATTTGAGGGTATGCTTTCTACCCGCAGCCGCTTCCAGTCTCCAGGTACCCCTCGCCAGCCCCGCCGACGAGACGCCGCTTATCACTTCTGGGCAGCACGCCTAGCCCATAAAGAGACCAGCTCAGTATTGGACGCTATTCCGCGGGTTCTGCAATCCCTTAAAGGGACCATGCAGTCCCGGGAGGCGCCGGTCCTGGGTGCGCTGATGGAGGTGACCAACCTCTTGCCAGCTGCCGCCGCTCTGCCCGCTGCACAGCCCGATGCTGCAGCCGCTCTGCCCTCTGTTCCTGTCCTGCCTGTCCCGCCGGCGCCCGCTGCTCCGTCTCCTGAGCCTCCCGAGGCTCCTAGGCCCCCGCCTCCACCTGAGGCTCCTAGGCCTCCGCCTCCTCCTCACTCTGAGGCTCCTGTTCCTGTCCCAGGGCCGATGACCCCGGTTCCTGTCCCCGAGGAGGTCCCAGACTATCTGACTGCCATTCCTTCCTTCCTGGAGGAGGAGGAGCTGGATTGGGACCCCTAGAGGACCTCCTTAATGACTCCTTCGCCCCAGCGTGAGGGATCCCGGCCTAAACCCCGCCTGTCAGTGTCCCGTAAAGGCAGGGGACACCTTCGCAGAGGTCAGGTCCCACCTGTCCTGCCCCCTGGCTTGCTGCTTGTCCCCTGGTCGTGGCTCAGTGGCTGCCTGCAGGTCCTATGGGGCCGGCTCAGCTGTTGCCCCTAGGTCCCTCGCCGGTGCCTCGTCGCCTACCTGCAGTCCCTCCGTCGGCACCTAGTCACCCACCTCCGGGCTCCCCTGCTTCGGCTGGGCATCGGATGGCGCCTTCCCTGGCTCTGGCTGCGCCATTGCCTGCTGCAGCTTCCCCCTCCTGCCTGCCAGCGCCGGTGTTCCCTCCTGCTCCTTCCTCGTTTCCTCTGTCCGTCCCTCCGTCTGTCTCCTTGCCCCCTTCATGGTCCCCTCCTGCTTCTGCCTCCCGGTCACCTGCGGCCCCTCCGGCTGCCTTCCCTCACCCGCCTGGGTTCTCTCGGGCTCCCTTTTGTCCCCCGTCTGTTCCTGTCTGGCCTCCTTTGTCTGCTCCTCGTCCCTTTGATCCTCCTGTCTCTGCTCCTTGTCCCCCTCTGGCTCCCGTGTTCACTCCCGGCCCCGCCCATTGGTGTTTCCCCGGTGTCTCCCTTCCTGGTCTGTCTGTCCGTGTTCCCAGTCCTTTGTCAGATTCTGTCTTGGTTTCTGCCCCTGTGCTTGTTCTGTGTTTCTGTTCTGTTCCCCGTCTCTTGTTGATGTTTTTGTTTTTCAGGTCTTGTGCTACCCGGTCTTGTCTCCTTCGTTGCCTTCCCTGAGGTGTGCCCGGAGTACGCGCCTTTGGGGGGGGTACTGTCATGACCTGCTCGTCCGATCATCCTGTGTGCCGCGCCCACCTCGTTTCCTCATGTTAATTCCCAATTGTAATCACCTGTCACCTGTTAAGTTCAGCCTGTCCTGTGTATTTAGTCTGCGTCTGAGTTTGTATCCCCAGGTCCGTCACTGATGTGGTTTACCGCGTGTCCTGTCCCATCCAAATAACCCCATTTCGACCGTGCTCACGGCTCCTGCCTGCTCCACTGCTCGTCCTGCCGACCGGTAGTCACAATAAGTAAATTAAATATACTGGTCAATCGGGTAAAAAATCAGGAATGCTCGTTCTCCCATATTATTATTGTTCCATTTTTATTTTAGGTGACGGGACTGGACTGTGTAACTGGTCTGCTTTGTAAAAAGGAAGGGAATAAAACAACAGCACCTCCTTGGAAGCCAGTTTATTTTCGGCTGCAGCCACGTCCAACTGCACCCAGAAGATGATCAGCTCAGACTAGAACACTCTCCTTCAGCTGGTATCACTGTATCACGTAGAAACGTAACCTACGCTGACCAGTAGTTCTCATGTATTGTATTTGTAAGCCCAAATATAGATTTTTAAGTACTGCATTTTAGGGCTGGTCTAATAGCTTCTTCCACAGTCTTAAAAGGCACTTATGAGATTAACGTGGGCTGAGGTGTTCTTCCATTTGCAAAGAAGGGCCAGCACCAGCTCACCAGTCTTCAAAATATTATGGCTTCTACAGTTTGTGCCTGAAAGCATTTAATATCGTTTCTGCCGCCACTTACATCATTGGGAATGAGTAGCTCTTGGGATGAGGTCTGGCAGTTGGACTCAATTCCTAATGGAAGAGTAAAAGAGTTCAAATAAAGCACTGAAAACCCAGGAAAACACTCATTGTTAATACATCATTGTATACGTCTTTATCAGTGACATCATGTACTTGTTCGCTGTACAAAATGGAGCCACAGTCTTGACAGATCAGTCATTTTACTGCACATTCAATTCAGTGTTTTGAAAGAAAACCATAAACAATGGCAAACAATAAGAGGCTTGTTTTGTCCTGCACGCCTGACATATGACCTGACATGAATGTTTCATGCTTCTTGCGTGCCTAAATATGTGGCTGCATTACTTACTAAAATAAAATACATTCCGCTTCAGGTTTTATACGTCAGCATTAAATAACACCACATGAATAACCTTTATTCTTATTTTATCTATAATTAGTCTTTGTGAAGAATTACCCTTCCCTTCAGAATAACACGTTTAGACAAGGAACTGCACATATTTATTAATATTTTATTACTTTATTGTGTAAAAAATGGCTGAAATGGCTAATGACAAAAGCAAAAAAAGCCTTCAAAACAAAGTCTTGATTCAGGCTCTGAACTGAACTTTCAAATCCACTGGCCCCTTTTTTAAATGAATTTATCCATGAATAGTCAATTCATTGGCCATGAAACTTCACGGGTGACTTGAGAGCAGCCACAATATACCCCATACATCTCTACTGTTATGTAGGAACCTGCAATAGCTGAGCTGTATAGATGAATAAATCTTTATTTGTGTTTATTTATATAGCTTGAGAAACAGATGAAAACTGGTAAAATTACACAACTCCAGTGTTGAAACCATTTATGTGTAAATGGAGAAATTAACACAATTTGCTTAATCCTCTGTGTAAAATCCGAATTTCCATTTTAATCTCTTATGCCAACAATTATTCATTGAACAAACAAGCTAGTCAACACAATTATGGTAAAATAAACATAATCAGTGACACAGCTGGTTAGCCGCCTGCTACTTATCTCATATTGCATGGGTGGGTGGATGGGTGCGTACCAGTTAGCGCAGGAGTGCTAGGCATGCCCACAGCCCCAAGGTTTTGGTGCATGGATAGCTGGTGCAGTTTGGCCAGCTAAAAAACATAATTGGGACGTCACAAGAAAATTATCAATTACAGCAGTTAATGGGGGATGATATAAGAGCAACACACCACTAATGAACATTACTAATGTCTAGAGTCATGTTCCTTACCTCAGAGTGTGGAATGCCATATTGGTTCTGCACAGAATAGGCCTGCGTAAAAAGGGTGCTATTTAGATACAGCAGGGGTTCTGTGTATTAAGGTTCCTTACTCAAACATTCTAATATAACTAATACATTTACATACATTCAATGCCACCCAATTTTCAGGTAGATATGCAGTATATATAAAATCGAATTGCTCCACTGTTTCTTACTTCCAGTATTTTTGCATGCTGTTAACATTTTGGCCAGATCTTTTCCTTGGGTGTAATAATAAGTAAATTCTGAGAGAAAACACAACATTGTTATTCCGCACTTTCATTTCTTTGCTGTGCAAGATGATCAAACATCTACAAGTTAATCAAATGTGGTGAGAAGCCAGTGTTTATGTCTCGGAAGGACTTTGGAGGAAAGCAGCAAATGTGGAACCCCTGACAATTGAGAATGATAAAGTTGAAGCCTGCAGAAAAGCAGCCGTTGAGTATGAAGAGCGACCACAGAGTCGAGCGGTGACAGAATACTCAAGTGGGTGGTGTAAATATCTCGGTCCTGATTTTTACTTTCTGCACCTGAACTATCCACCTCTGATTATACTGGAGAAACTGAAGCAAACTCACACCAGGACAGCTGAAGAACAGCACAATTAAATCAAGTCAAAGGGCAAACCTAACTGAGATGTGATTCCTAAAATCAGCAGCTCATGCTCGTAAACCCATGAATGCCATTAAAATGAAATACTGAGGGTTTGGGAAAAAAGACTGATGAGCAATGAGGAGACCTGGGCCGCATTTGCTGCTGTGTAGGTGATGTAAACAGTTACTGCATCTGAGGGAGTTATTAGATTCTCCACAGGGAGGAGCTTTGTGTGCTTTTTCCCTTCAGTCCACTTCCCTTTTATCCAATGTCCAGTTTTATTGGAAGATCTGATAACACTAACAGTGAAAAATATGTGCATTTGCAAAAACCCAGAGCAGGGCCGAACGCAATTCATGGTGCTGTGCATACTCACCATGTGACAGAATGGGCATTACACACGTGGCCGACTGCCACCCAAGGTCGAGGGCGTTACACACGCAGCAGAGTGCCCCCCCCAGGACGTGGGTGTTACGCACATGGCAGAGTGCCCCCTCAGGACATGGGCGTTACACACACGGCAGAATGCCGCCCCAGGTCGATGGTGTTACACACGCGGCAGAGTGCCCCCCCAGGACCAGGGCGTTACATACATGGCAGAGTGCCCCCCCCAGGACATTGGCATTACACATGGGGCAGAGTGCCGCCCCAGGAAAAGGGCATTACTGTATATACATGGCAGAATGCTGCCCCAGGGCGAGGACATTACACACGTGGCAGAGTGTTGCCCCTGGAAGAGGGTGTTATATACCCGGCAGAATGCCCCCCCAGGACATGGGCATTACACACGGGGCAGAGTGCCGCTCCAGGACCAGGGCATTATACACACGGCAGAATGCCGCCCCAGGTTAAGGACATTGCACACGTGGCAGAGTACCACCCCAGGACCTGGGCGTTACACACATGGCAGAGTGCCACCCCAGGTTGAAGGCATTACACATTGGCCAGAGTGCTGCCCCAGGACGTGGGCGTGACACACGCAGCAGAGTGTCACCCCGGGAAGAGGGCGTTACATACGTGGCTAAGTGTCGCCCCAGGACGTGGGCGTGACACATGCAGCAGAGTGCCACCCTGGGACGCGTCACCCTTTAATGATAGCTGTAGCCCTTTGGCATTCTGGGTATTATGAGATGATAAATGGCCCCCAGACCAGTAAAAGTAAGAGCTGACACTCTCATCTGTATGTGAAGTGCGTTTTACCTTTTGCCCCAAAGCATCAACATGAAAAGTCATCTGCGGCTACCTTGCTGTCTCATTGGCTGGGAAAATGGAGGACAGGAGTCATGCTCAGCTAATACCTACTTGCTGTAGGTCGACTGCACCTTGGGTCAGAGAATACAGTGGATGCGATCCAAACTCGGAAGCCTACAGAACCGTGGAACAATAGAAGCCATGACTTTACTTTAAGTATTGAATTATCTTCTGATGTTAAAGTCATATTTTAATGTCAAGATCTTCATTGTAACATTAAATTACTTCCCAGACAGTTTTCTATTTTTAAATTAAATCATAAATGAAAAAATGGCCAGAATTTAATACTGCCACAATATTTCTTCACACATCATACTGACAGCACAACAGGGAGACATAAGACTAAAAATTGCCCTTCAGACACTGTTATTGCAGTCACACCTCTGGCTAGAATGCTCACCTGATTCCTGGCAAGAAGCACAGCTCCTGGGGTTGGGCCCGGCCAGTATGGAATGGTAGCACCCTTTGGTGGTGACTGCAGTAAAAAGCATGTTTGGGCCGATTAAAACACAAATACACATATATTTCTGTCAGTAAGGCGGTGCAGAGAAACAGGCAATTACAGCACATCCAGGAGTAAAAGTATATTGGATGGCAGACTTTAACGACCTCATATATCACAGCTATAGAACGGGAATGCAAATTAATTAAAGGCACATATTTAACATGCTGGAAATAAAATAATACTCCTCTAATATTCATGGAGGGAGCTTGGCTTTTTAACGATGAATGGATTCCTGTGTGCCGCTGAATATCGCTGAGGCCCCATTGAATGTACAGGCAGGTAGCTGTACCTCGGGGCGATGAAGCCTAATGAAGCCTAATGAAGCCTAATGAAGCCCCTCCAACATTTAACTTAGACCCTGGCAAATCGGAGCAAACAAGGCACTGGATATGAAGCACAAGAGTCCTCATTAATCTTATTTAAGTATTGATTATATATTAAATATTGAATGCATTTCGCAGTGACAAGCATTAGAATAGGATTGCTTTTGGCATAGAATATGGAGGCTTTATCCTGGTCTAAACTGACACCTAAGGATTGAGATGGTGTGACTTTTTCAGGGATGGATATGGCCTGAAGTGGAGGTGGGTACCTCGAGAATGACTGTGCAGATCAGTCTGACGCACTGGATGACAGCATCTTGGGTTCCAGATACTGTCACTCCACGTTCTGTTGAGTTGGGCAGCAAGTCACCTGCAACCTGTATTTGGGCCCCGGTGCTCTGTCAGCAACAAAGGTGGAAGAAAAGAAGCTCTCCATTTGTCAACGGCACTTAAAATAGGACAACTTATTTCAGAACTTTTACCCAAACAGGCATTTTCTGCAAACACCAAACCAACTCACCTCTCTTATCTCCTTGATCTTTGAACCACCTTTGCCAATGAGCGAGCCACACTGGCTTGTCGGAATGACCAATCGGAGAGTGACTGGAGGTCTGCTGGCTACCGTGCCACTGTTTACTAGCGACGTGAGATCCTGTTAAGGGGGGAAGGAGAAGACAGTGGCTCAAAGCCTGGTTTGTTTTTAGAAGCAGTAGTGAAGCAACCTGAATATTTGCGGGTTCTGATCTCACTTTCTGTTGTTTCCTCAAGGAAGAAATTGTGGTCCCTGTTTATTGATCTGAGTAAAACTGTCTAAATATTTGAAGGAACAAAACACTAAAAGCCCTAAAAGCTTCTTAATGACATTTTTCTGAATCTTCTGCAAAAAAGCTGATTGATTAATCGTCCTCTTAAAGGCCATTGCTGATGGAACAGGCATCGCTTTGATTCATATGAATATTCTGGACTTGTTGGCTCTTAACATAATGTACGTTTCGTGAGTAGAACCCCATTTCATTAGCAGGGTCATTAATGAATAAAATGGGCCCCATAAAGGGGTGGGTGGATGGGGTAGGATGGTACCAAGGGCCCCTGAGGCCCTAAAAAACTGGAATAGGATTGGATTGGTATGGGATGGGGGCCCAATGTGATATGCTTTCATGGGGCCGAAAATCTCTGGTGGTGCCAGTGAGTGCCGCCTATGGAAAGATCCGCAGAATCTTCTGAAAATATGATCCCACCACGTATAGTGCACAGGAAACTTTACCTTCATTACAGTGGAAAATTTCAATGAATGTTGATACACCGTAGAAATATCTTGCAGGAATTAAACTCTAATTACAGTTTCCCCTTCACTGCAGATTGCAGGCCACAGTCTTTGTATTCTTCTCATTCGTAAATAGGAGGTACTTATTTTTGCATTTAGTGGAGAATGAAATCATCCGTGGCCCGGATGTATCGGTTGCTAACATGCTGGAGAAAGTAATGAACTGCCTGTAGTTCATAAAGATTGAGTATTATTAAAAGTGACGTTAAACAGGAGAACAAGCTGCAGGGTTTTTTGCAAATCTCATCAGTATGAAAGATTACAGTATTTAAAGTAACATTTGGCAAAAACCTACATATAATGTCTTATTAAGTATTTTAGCATACAAAGTATGGTGCTCAGTGCAGGTAATATTATTGGCCAGGAAAAGAATTACCCTAAGAACCCCCCATGTAAAAAAATATAAGATCACAGTCAGAAAATCTTAAAAGATGTTTAATAAATGCCGTTCAGTTGGTCTGAAATTCCAAAGTGACTAAAGGCTTCTCAAAAAACAAAGGAATGCCAATACAGAGGAACATTGATGTGGCTGATTTTGAGTCGTTCCATATTAAATTGCAGAGATGGGTAGTTTTGGGTTCAGAGAATAAAAATCCAGATTGAGATTTTGTTTCCGCCTACCAGCTGAATACCCTCTGACTGTCAGTCTTCATACTTAACCGCTTAGTTGAAACAAAATCGGGGTCTGGACTTTTACTGTCTGGACCTGAACTACCCAGCTCTCTTACAGCGAAACCAATAGGAGATAAAAAAATGCTCTAAATCACGTCTGTAACCCCAGTTCTAAGATGTGTCCCAGTGCAAATCCAAAAATCATACCTCCTCCAGCTTTAGCGTGATCATGCCGAAGGCTCTGAGAACGCAATCCGTGGGACCAGTGATGGTGACGATCCTCTCTGGGCAGCTGCCCTCGGAGATGTTCACACGTGCGCTGCTCTGTGAAAACCACAGTGACAGACTGCCACACTGCCTACATTTTAATAACCTGACGTTCTTTGCGTTGTGGCACATTCATACGAAAGCAATAAAAATGCTCAACTACCCACGGAGTTATTAATGCGGGCGAGGTAAGATTCACAGCACTTGGTAATTGTTAATGAACCCTTGGTCATTCATCCACCTTGACAAAAAACAGCGAGTGAGATATTTACATACATAAACCTTCATATTCATGCACTTTAAAACACACAGAAATATCGCATAACAGCAGACATTAGGAGTGTCGCTCTGTGGGCCCCGTGGGAGGGGAACAGGGAGAGCGGAAGGGCATCATAAATATGGAACACAGCTTACCTCTTCTCGTATTCTTTTCACCGTCTCTCCTTTCTGGGAAAGAAAATAAATGCTGTGTGTTAAAAGTACTTTGTTTGAAACAGCATTTCATTCATAGAATAAAAGAGCTTAAATTAAGCTTAGATTTCCCGTGTGAACGGCAGCTCTGCTCTGTTAAGCGGCTCTATGTTTTGGGCACGCATGATACCATTAGGACTCCTTTTATGAGGAAGGATAAAAGAGGGTGCCTGAAATCTACAGCTTGTGATTCCCTCCAGTGTGCTGCTTCATTTTACAAACCTGGAGAAATGTTCTGCTCTGCTGCATGACAGACTCATGTGTGTTTCAGCAATGAGCCATAGACTCATGTGTGTTTCAGCAATGAGCCATAACCCCTAGTCTTACAGCGGCCTGCTTTGACATCACTGCTCTCGTTATATAGTTTCGACCAAGTAAACTAGTCTTATGTGCCGGGCAGTCAGAGGATTGAGTGATCCTCCTCTTTCACACCTTCTTTTCCTTCACTGAAGAGGTGTTCTATATTTACACCCACGCCTGCAGTATTGTTGTACTGTTATCTAATACCTGTCTGAAGGGAGTGTTGGAAGGTTCTTTTTACTCTCTGTTCCTGCCCCTGGAGGCAAGACTTTCTTGGTTCAGGCAGAGGTCAGACTGCACATGTGAAACAGACCCACTTGCACACACTAGGAAGAATCTGCGGGTATCAGCGGGCAGTGACCCTGCTGTTAGCGATCCTGCTGCTAGGATCACGATACGCTTATTTAAACTCTTCACGCTTAGGGGATCCAAACGGGGGGGGGTTCACCTGCCCTCACTGGGATGTCTGCTTATCTGCTTTCGAAAGATGCGTAAAATCACATTTACAAGAGACGTTCAGTAGGTTACACCCAGTCCCTTCGGAGGTCATCTGCAGTAACAATGAAATCCACAGACAGCTCATCTGCATTGCAAAGCCCTGCTACTCTTTGGCATTAACATACCCTCACTAGCAGAGTGCTTTCTGCCTGATTACTGCCTTCAGGTACCACATATCTTTGATTTTAAAAAGGTTTAAACTTAAAAAGGTTTATTGCCAATGCTTGTTTGCTGGAACGTTTGTGAACAGGATAGTGCTTGGTTTGTGGAGACAGCATCTGTAGAAAGGGCAGCTTTATGAGAAGACACTGAATGATTGTGCAAGAGAGGAGACCAACTCGTGCAGATGAACACCAACCCTTCGGAATGACCTTAGAGTATCTTGCAGCCTTTGTTTTGGGTGTTGATTTTTTTGTGGATCGCCTGGATTTTATGCTCTAATACCCTCCCAGATTAATACCAAACATGGATAATAATAATAATAATAATAAATGATATTTAAAAACACGAAGGTACCATAATGCACCACAGAAGTCTATGTGGTTTATACTGAGGACAGCCTCTAAGACTGACTGCCATAGAGAAGTCGATAGACCCAAAAGAGCACCATTAGCACACAAGGCACAACTGGAGGAAGTAAAGGAGAGTTGCTTACCTTTCCTATAATACTGCCAACTTCCTGTGAAGATTAAAAAAATAAAAGGAACAAAGTTAATGCACTTTTCCTTGACTCTCAAAAATGCCACGAATCACGACACCATGCTGCATATTCAGAACAAATAACTTACGTACTGATATAACTACACACATCAGTAAATGGAGGCTGTTACAGTAGATATCATATTTCAAGGATTCTGTTTCCCTGAGAAACTTAAGAAATCATCCTGGCAAACGGTACCAGTTGTACATATAGCAAACTTCACGATCCTTCTTTTTTTTAAGGGTCTTCTGTAGGTGCACATGCGAGCCACGCAGCCCCCGCTTTGGCACGAACGCGTCGGTCCAGGTCACAAGCGCGCGGATGACTGTGACTTTATGAGCTCACAGTCGGGCCTACCTTTCCATGCATGAGCAGCCGTAGTGTGAGGGTCACGTTCACGCTACCCTCCCCGGAGTCTTGCTCACTGTTCATTGTGGAGAGACAGTCTGACACAGGGAGACGCATTAAAAACGGCGGGCAGCAGGCCGAACTGCAGGGGCACGGCAGGCGGTTTCCCTTCACTGCTTGTTCTGTAGACAGAGCACAGCAAAACTAGGCTCAGACCACGCAGATTTCCCCACATTCTGACGCATTAGCTATGCATGCCGATTCTGAGACGTGCTGTCATGTTTTATACTGTATGCCTGGTGGCATAATGCGGCCTATGGTCAGACATGTGCCACAGATGCGCAGCTACGAGCCTCCTGGCTGCTCAGACTACGCACTGGATGCCGTCCAGATCACTATGTCATCATTCGTATTCATGAATCAACACAGAAAAATCCACATTTCTGCTATTCTAGGCACATTTCTAAGAATGAGGTCAGGACAGGAGACATATTTTGTGGTTTTTAAGGATGTTATCTGACATGATACCCGCTAAAGCAGTAAATAACGCAGGCACTGTATCATCGCATGAATGTTTAGTCTCATCAACTGAACCACCTTCGCAGGAGGTTAATCCTGATGACCAAGCATGAAGAACGTCTGTGTGGCTAACAAAAGAGGAAAGGAAGCAACCTAAGCTAACGTGAGAGGAGAATGACCAGAAACGGACCGGACTTGCTAGAAGCAACGACATGAAGTCGGCATGCTGATCCAGATCCAGTGCAAGGTCGCGGTCACACTGTGGGCTGGCAGCTGCCGCAGTAGGATTCACACGCTGCAACGTTACGTAGAGCATGCAACACTATTTACTTCTGCTAATAAATCTGCATGCTCATATAGATTTAAGGCATACATGACAGTGTACTGACCATCGTATTTCATCTCTAGTACACAGGATTTATTGGTAAAGGTGCTCAGTAATACACAGCTTACACAGGTGTCATAAATCCCCAGTTTCTGCTTCAGCACACAAACAAGGCCAGAGCCTGCTGGTGTCGCTTCTCTAAAAGGCTAAAGGGAGGGGATGCTACAGATGTTACTGGGTGTGGGCAGTCGAATTTGAGAGCAAGGAGCCACATATTTTTCACTGCCGAAGGCGTCGTGTCGTCCACACAACTCTCGCTTTATTACAGAGAGGAAGAAAATAAGCAATCAAATACCAGGCAGAGCCTACTAAAGAAGGCAGATAGATAATTTGCTGAATTTTAGCATGTAAAATGTGGTGAGGACTAGAATGACATCAGGGGGGTACCTCAGTCTTGTGGAATAGGCTCCACCATGCCTCCCCTGATACCAGGTTAGTCAGAAGAATGACGGATGGAATATGTGAGAAGTTGATCAGTTAAATTTCCAAGTGCTGCACCAGGAAAGTTTGGTTCTGGAAACTCAAGGTATCTAATTGCATGATTTATGAATAAGAGCAAAGTATGGCTTACCCTCCAACCAATTACACACAGGAATCAGGAAGTGAGATACAGCCAAACCAGCACGCTAGGAGGCTGGTCCCCTGAGCTAGAGGATTTTATAGGAAGATTAATCTCCCAGGTTCAGGGAGTGAGACTTGTGAGGTAAATGTAGACATACTGCACATCTAGCTGGTGTTTTTTTTTTTTACAACAGATAAGTCTTTTCCAGCCCTGCTGGTCTAGTCTGTTCTACATACTGTATGAAAGAACAATGAGCTGAAATGTGGACTCCAAATATACATTGCATTTTGTATTTATAAGTCTCAATGGTGATGTAAAAAATACACAGAAATAGCAGAATTATACACACGTTACATCAATATCACCAACAATCTTATATTACCAGCAGTGAAGTCACATCACTGGCTGTCTTCTTGTACAATCATCTCCAGAAACATGCAGGCAGCATTTGCAACATGAGTAGGTGCTAGTATTATCAGATTAGTACAACAGGGCGACAAAAAACAAAATTTGATTTTACTTACAAAGTACAAAGCTTTTTCCCAAATAAAGACTAACAGCAAAAAATTACTATGCTCTATAGAGACCTAACTCTATCATATAGGCAAGACAACGTGAGTTTTTGTTTCATAACCGCTTGATAGGTTGGCCTTGAAAATGTAATGAATGCGAGTTTGGGTCAGTGAAATGCGGAGAGAATGATCTGAATTTTGCAAACAGGCTGTGGTTCAGCATCATCTGAAGTAGTGCTGGCTGGGTGGGACGTCTGGGGGGGGGGGGGGGTGGGGGGTGGGGGGGCGTAAATTTGGGCGGAATCCGAGGTAGGAAGTTCCCCTAAAAAAAAAAGGGG
>JAODKE010000114.1:10053904-10082076 GCA_026779605.1 Mormyrus hasselquistii | reverse complement strand
GGGGGGGGGGGGGTGTGGGTGGGGGTTGGGGTGGGGTTGGGGGTGTGGTGGGGGGGGGGGGGGGGGGGGGGGGGGGGGGGGGGGGGGGGGGGTGGGGGGGCCTAAACTTGCGCAGAATCCGAAGTATGAAAGTCTCCTGAAAAGAACAGAGGAGCTCTGTGACGCTTCGCTGCCTGAATTAGCATTCTGACCACAGGATGGGAACTTACTGCTGCACAAGTGACCAGCTTCATACTTGGACTCATTCAGCCTCGTGGTTTAACTTGGGAGTAAAACAGCAAAAATACTAATTGTATGTCCTGTACCTTCTTCCTGCACCTACACAACCAGTGAAGTCCACTGTTCTCACTTTTTGGATAAATATCATTATTCCTGTATACACTGAATAAACTATATCCCTCATGCATGAATTCCCTGAGATACACATTTGTTTCTCTTCTGGCCTTTCATTTTTTTAGTTCTTTTTTTTTTTTAGGTACAGAGGCTTGTTTGATTCACCTGCCAAATTCCTCTGAATTTAATTTCTTTGCTGATTTAAATTTCAAATCCAGGGCTTGGTGTGCAAGTTAAGCTGGCAGGAAGAGCAACCTGGAGTCAGACGCAGTCCCTGTGAACCTGGAGACAGGTGTGGTATCAGACCCTCGTTCTAAGAGCTGCCTTCCTGGCTGGTGGACAGCTGCTCTGCAGCACGCTGGCTATGGAGAAGGCCCCCTGCTGGTCATACTGGCTCCCCAGTTGCACCTAATATCCGAAGGGATGGGAAACAACCCCCCAGAAAGGACTTTTCTAAAATAATGGCCTTTCCTTCTTTCCTGCGGTTCTGAAATCTAGATTCTCATACACATTATATTCCCTGGTCTTTTCCTCTCCTGCTTCCATCTCATCCAAACTCCCCAGAAATTTCTGTGCCCAGCAAATCACCCCAGTCGCACAAATCACACACGCGTTATGCTACCCCCGAGCAGTGCACTGATGTGCTGGGTACGTTTCAGGTGGTTGGAGGTAATCCTGCTGCAACAGGAAGAAGCAATCTGGCCATTGCCTGAGATGTTCTCAGCCGTTAGGAGAGGACCAGCAGGGAAAGGGTCACAGCAAGCCCCCTGCCTCATGTGACATCCGGGGTCAATTTCTGCTGGACTGGATGTGTGATGACTCAGGGTCGGTGATAAATAAATCTATTCCGAGTCTCATAGAACACGGGAACGACAGGAAAAAGGAAAATCCACATTGTAACACTTTGCTGCAACTGTCTCCTTAACTGGAGGGTTAAGTCTCTGCTTTAGGGAGGAGCAATGAAGAGTGTAGACACTGCTTTAACCAGCAGGAGCAGTCAGACCCACTCAGGGTTTAATGGGCATCGCAGCTCAACTGCTGGGCTGTAATGAGATCTACGGGGACCTTTGCTTTCCATTTCCTACAAGAAGCCTCGCGCCTTACCCAGCATTCCAACCTTGGCTGCACAGATTGTTTGTAAAGCCAAGTCAAAAGAGAGCTGCTTGAAATTAGCACTGAAAGGGAAGATAATTAAAAATAATGAGCAACCTCGTTAGGGTTAATCACATGTTACCCTCGCATTAGGGATGACGAGGTCTTATAGGCTCTATATGTATTTAATATACTTACGAACTTTCAGCTTACAAACTCTCAGACGTACAAACGAAGAGGACTGTAAGTCCAAATTGTGTTTGTTGGACTCCCGTTTCCTGTCCGCAACATCAATTTTTTATTCTGCTGCTCCCGCCGCGCAGCAGCGTAGCGTTTGTACTCCCAGCATCCTACTTTGTACTTGCGTATACCCTTAAAATGATGCTGAATAACATCTCACGAACATTTCAAGTTATAAACGGCCATTCAGAACATAACTCGTTCATAAGTAGAGGAGCGTCTGTAATCGTACTCAATAGACAGACCGACACATTTTTTAATTACGACTGTGTGATCTTAAAACTAAAACCTATTTGGCAAATGGCTCTAAAATAGGACGATTTCAAGGTATTAGATTTCAGTATGTATGCCTCCATCTAGCAATTTTTAAAAATTAAATAAACCCATCACCTTCCCTGTGTCATACCAGCTGAATTTTTTGAGTTTAACTTTGAATTCTGGGCTTCAGTGCAACATCCTAAACAAGTATCAGCTGAGCCTATAAACTTGTCTCAGAATGCTCTAGGCTATCAGGTATATCTGTTTTAAACACGCTGCTAGGGGCAGTATAAGACTGTTTGTGCATTTGTGTATGCCTGCATGAATGCTCACATACACATTTAATTTACATTAATTAATTAATTTTCCTCTATAGCAAAGCAACTGTTTTTTTTTTACCTAATTTTGCTGACTAAGTTTGTCTGGTAGATCAAATCAAATAAAGAAGAGGCAGCCAGGTTCTACTTGAACGATCTTACAGTATGTGAAATAAATGATTGTATTCATCACTTGTTTGCAATGCTGAAGAAATGACATACAGTGGAACTTCTGCACTCCAGCTAGTCATATTATTACCAGCAATAGTTATCAGAAAATCTTGCCAAAGCCCACAGGCCACACAGCTAAATATTCTGTCATTGTCTTATGGAAAAATGTTACCTTCCTTCAGTTCATCTGCTTTGCTACTATCATGGGCTTAGCTTTGAATCATTAAAGGTGCCTCAGAATGAGAATTTGACTTTACCTCGGCATAGTTGAATAAGGAGAGTTCGGTAAAAGGAACCAATATACCCTGAACCTCAAACACTCTTTTTACCACTTTCAAATATAGATCCCACTTATGTGACAGAAGGTGGTAAAACGAGCTGATTTAAAAATCGTAGACTGTTACGTAATAGTCTTAACCACACCCCCAAATTTAACATACATCAGCAGGGGGGCGCCATGTTACTCAGTAGCCTAATCCTCTGTGCCTGAGATCACATGGTCAGTAGCTTAAGCTCAGCCTCAGCACATTGGGAGGTCCTTAAGCAAGGCCCTTGACCGGCAGCACATGGGCAATGTAACATGCGGCTTCCCTGCATGGCCAGCATGCTCACAACTGCAGAGGGCAAGGTGGGGGAGGCATAAACTGAATTCCCCCATAGGGATCAATATAGTATTGATTATTATACACCATGGGCTGCTCCACAAAGCTATAAGTCATGAGGATCCAATTAGAGTTTAGGTAAGGAGCATTCCTATTGGACAATCTTAACTTCTAGCTTAAGTTAACCCAGCTAACTAACCTGGGGGGTGTTCCACGAAGCAGGATTAAGAGAAAGTCTGACTTACTTCAACAAGTCTGGCTCATTTAAGTAGGAGTTCTGTTCCATCAATGTGTCTTAAATGAATCCCCGCTGAGTTACCATGGTAACTTAGGTGAGTGAACAAGTCTGTTCCAGACCAGGTTAACTGTCTTGCTTAGTTAAACACTGTCTCAAAGAACGTCCGGCGTTTGGGAACAGATTCCTTAACTGTTGAATTATGTGTCCTGATCTATCATAAAATTTTACATTACCTCACTGAATTATTTTGTTAACCTGTAAGATGTAATGTGCCAAAATGACATGTCCCTATATATTTTATTTTACAACCACGATCTTCATGTGCAAGTTTACCTACAGTGAGTTTTCTATTTTAAGTGATGTTTTTGTTTGAGTTAGCAGGAGTCTTGTATATATATACAGTCGCTCCTCTACTTACGAACGAGTTACTTTCCGAATGGCCATTCGTAACTTGAAATGTCCGTAAGTTGTTATTCAACATCATTTTAAGGGTATACGCAAGTACTAAGAATGCTGGGAGTACGACCATTACGCTGCCGCGCGGTGGGAGTAGTGGCCGGAAGTCGTACTAGGTGGAATTGGCGTGCAGAAAAAAAATTGTTGTGGACAGGAAACGGGAGCCCAATGAACAAATTCAGACTTATGTCTGAACGTAGAGGAGAATCTGTATATTAAAAAAATGGAACCCTGTAGTTGGTGCTATGAATAAAAGCAAGACGAGGAAGCAGAGAATAAAAACCATCTTTTCTGAAGTAATCCTCTGCATGATACTTCCATAATATGGAAAACAGAGCTGAGATTGCAACATAATCAATATAATAAAGCCTGTAAAAATCACGTCTCAGCATTTCAATTAATTCCAAAATAATTAAAGTGAAAGCGTACCCATATTACAAAGGTCAAACATGAAATGCAATGACTGAAATTGAAAAAAGAATCTGTTAAAATAATATGAACATAAAGATATTTTTATATTTTTTTAGTCACAGTGTACAGTACACAGTGAAAGTTTATTGGTAAAAAAAAAGATACAGTTATTTGTGCAGAACATTTCACAAGGATGTGATTGAAAGTATTTTACAGAGATCAAAGAACAACATTATGCAGTAAGAATGACACGTGAACTCAACCCAGAAGGTTCCCCGTTAGCTATTGGGGGTTGAACCAGGAACTTTAGTGGTATAAGGTGACAGCATAAACCACTGTACCACCATGCCACTGGACTAGGCTCCTGTAACATTTACATAACTTTCATATTTAGTCTGTCTGAAATTCTTTGCCAAGCAAACTTCCTGGCTTTATTTATGGCCACTGTATTGCCTTTTTAGCGATTATATCTTTATATTTTTCATACAGCTCCATCAGCTGCTTTTGTTCTGTGGCGGGGAAAAAAAAAACATGCAAGTCTGTCTTGTTTGAGCTTTGATTAATAAAAGTTGAACTGCGTTTGCGGAACTACATGAGGCTAAGTTTAGAGATGGCGCTAGCTTGAGTCTGACTTTTTTGGGAAAGTCTGCCTTTCTTTAGCTACTTTCATGGAATACGCCCCTGCTTTGTGGACCCCCCCCCTCCCTCGCCCCGGATAGTAGGGGAGGAGTAACCAAAATCTGAAGAGTCTGCAATACTGACATCGACAAGAGACTTCTGTGCTGCCTGTGAACTAGCTGATCAAATATCTAATGGAAACTGAAGGAAAATAAATAAATGGAAAACATAAAAGCAGATGTCCAATTACGGAGAGCTTCTCAGCTTGGTGTTTTAGGTTCTTGATAAAAATGACATAAGCAAGCTAGAATCATAGAATCATTACTTGAATGAGATGCGAAGTAACTACAATGTTCTTGTTACTATGTCAAACACAAAGTTATTACTGTAAATTCTTTCCTAGGCCACAGTGGGAGTATTGCAGTTGGCAATACTACATGTGGCAACGTAGAAAGAATAATGACAAAATGCAAGGCAAAGCAAGTTTATTTATATACTGTAGCACGTTATCATACACAGGGGTCATTCAATGTGCTTTACAGAAATAAAAGAAGCATACAAAAATACAGGTAAAAAAAAATAAAAAGAAGACAATAAAATACACAGAAGTGCAGAACAGAATATTATGAACAATATAGTTCTATTATAATTTTTTGGGACCACCTGTGTATATGCGCACAGAAGCATCATTATACGCCACAGAACTGGAGCGGTGTTGGTGTTTCAATACGAACCAGCCAATCGGAGCAGAAATCATCAACGTGACAACGGGAAAACTACCTATTTCCTTCTAGGGCAAAATAATACAACCACCTCGGGGCATTTTCTCGACTAAGTTCACATAGCATCTATGTAGAAACCAGAGAACAATTATAAATGCAGAAAAAATGCCTTATATGGGACCTTTAAACGCCAATATCTGTTAATGTTGGAAAAGCTGTTCTCATCATGGAGCATAAATTTCCCATGGTAGGACTTGGGTTCTAACCCAAAAGGCCAGCTCTCTTAAACGTACAAAATCTGCACACTAAAACTGTCCAGGGAGAGAGTGCTGTTTTATGATGTTTTATCTTTCAAAGATCTGTGACAGACTGCAGAGAAAGGGCTGTTCCCCGGTTTCACTCCTGGCATAAAAACACAGGCTGCATTCCAAGTTCCCAAACACAGGGGAAGCCACAACGGCGGTCCCCTACGTTCTTACCTCAATGCATCACTCCACTTCCCGTTGTCAAGCCCGTGAACGTAAAACTAAACATTCTTAACCTGGTAAATTGCTTTTATTCGCAAATAACACTTTTTTTTATCAATTACACAAAACCAGAAAACAAAAAAGCAATTTACGTTGCTCTGTGTTAGACACTGAGGAGGATAAACAGCATAATGTGTTAAGATAATTGTGCCTTGATCTCCTCGACTAAGACATCATTACATTTCTTGGCCATCTGAAACACTTACATAAACACTTATCTGTACTTGATGACTGTGATGATTTCATTTACATTCAGAGGATCTGGCAGGTGCATTTTTTACAAAATACAATACATCATGAGTGTCATGAGTACGTAATCGCAAAGTGCTCAATCGCAAAGTGCTGTGCATCGCTTTATAATATGACAGCTTCCTGAAATGGAAAGACTGTCCCTTTGTATGAAACAGAGCAGATGTCATCGGTGCAAGATGCAACTTCTGTATAGTATAGTAAGATAATTGAGGCTTCAGGAAAAAAATCCTTAATAAAATAAGATGATTTCCATTAGAGAGATCCTTGTGAAAATACTGTCACTGGAACTCTGAAATGTTAGTCATTTAATGATTAGTGAGAACACCCGAATTAATGTGGCATGACACCTTTCCACCATTTCAATTATAATGACAATCATTAAGAGAGAACTCAGTAGCTGTCTTATAAGTAGCACCATGTCCTGCTTGCCAGACGTCTGACCTGCGAGGGAAGCAGCTCCAACTCAGCACATCTGACATTCACTTGTCCTTTTCCCCACATTCGCTTCTGATCCCGCAGGAAATTAAGGTGAGGATGAGGAAGTTACCTTGCCTGGCTTTCTGTCCCAGCGTTTGATTAGCATAGCCTGCTATCCGCGCCCACGGCTAAGGAAAGAGGCTGTTTCCTTTCTTTCCTTCTGCATAGTTAATGAGGAAACACTCAGCTTGAGCAGCTGATCTCTGCGTATCTCAACAAACCAGCAACTTTCAAGACAGAAGAGACGTGCTTTGCTGAAATATATTGTTTCCCCCAGACTTTGTTCTAATAAAAAGTGAGGTTTTTGCATAGAAATCATGACAAAAAAGTTAATTAAAAATAAACCTGCCTCAGACCCTATTCTCTAACTAGAAAGCTGATGACTCAGCCCGAGTAATACGTACTGTCAGCATGCTATCATGGCAGGATTCTTCGCAGTCCACAAACCCAACAGTGTCTCTGCTGTTAGTCATTTCACCCTCTATAAATGCTAGTGGCAAACTTGCTGAAACCCAGTCCTCTAAATAAACAGAAGCATTTTTTTGTACTCATACATTTTAAGCCAACATCTAGGGTACTCTCAGCCTGCAATCCTCACTCTGGGAAAAACTGCCATGCATCTACAGCATTACAGACCCACTCATAGCTGTACCTTGGTTTAGAATATCGATACAGATGAGATCAAGTTCATGGTCTATGTTGTATTGCATGCCCTGAAAGCATTGAGAGTATCCCTATGTTAATACACATGCTTACATGCTTCAATAATTCATATTTAAAGCACTGCCTGAAAGTTTGTAAACTGATGATGCAGGTGCAGAAATACCACATTTTTACCATCAAATCCAGTTGAATACCCCTCTAAAGATCTAATGTCTTGTGTTAGAGGAATTTATGAATTAAAAAATAAGTGGACTGCAGTAGCTCAGACAAGGTAGCAACACACTGGTGACACCTGGACTTTATCAGCACATGCTGTGCATCAAGTGCTGATTGGGTCTTAATATTGTTGATCCCAAAGCACAACGAGCCTGTACTCCAGTCCTCTGCCAGTTTTCTCTGTGCATGCCCATAAGCAGTTTAGATCTTTTGGGTTTTTTGTTGTTCAGTTTCCATTCCCTGGTTTTGCTTTCTTCCTCCAGCTCTCCTATACATCCACATTTGAGTTCTCTCTCAGCATGCCTCCTTCTAGAACCTTTTGCCAAATCAGTCAAATCATGTGTCATGTTCCCGCAGTTACCTGCCTCCCATGGTGTCCTGCGTGACAGAGGGAGGAATCATCAGGGGGAAAACCTGGCAGGAAGGGTGAAACAGGTGCTTTGCATCTGTGCATATGCCTGTTCTTATGACAGTGTAACTTGTTTTACCAAACTGCTAGAATAATAGAATAAACATTGACACAAATTTTGTACCAAATCAACCAACTATTACACTGAATTCTCGGCCTGTTTTGCACAAAGGTTACAAACCTGAGCAGTTTGGTTATAACCTGTTATAGATTAGTGCAATAATCCATGATCTTAAAAGACTTCTTAGGATCTCCAGTAGACAGTTCAAAGAAAAGGTTAGAAATATATTGCTAAATGTTTTGGAAAAGACTGAAGAAAGAAGCGACATCTCACAGAATGTCCAAAGGAACTCCATAATGGCACCATTTGTGCTGAAGCGGATATCTATAGCCACAGAAAAAATTAAAAGACCACAGTACAATTTTTTGTTTCACTCATTTTTCAATTTATGGGTGTGCATTTGTGAATTAATATAATTTTTTTTTTATTATTATTTTGGAAACTGCAGCTTGGTGAAGGGCTTCTTCATTGCTTTATGGGACTTCATTCCTGCTTCTAGAAGCCTGATATGAACCGTCCTAGCAGTGCGCTTCACACCTGCACTTAATGTTTCCCATTCCTTTTGAAGGTCACTTGATGTCATCCTCTGATTCATAAGAAACTGTCCGATAAGTTGACGGTCATCTCTGGCATTAGAAAGTCGCTTCCGCCCTTCACCCGGATTGTTTCTGGTCTTTCCTGGTGTCTGCAGCTTCACTTTATTCCTGTGTACTGCCGTCAGAAATTCTGAACCTGGAAGCAGCCTGCTGCTCAGTGTAGCCTTCTGCCAGGAGAACCAGGATTAAACCAGGATTTAAAAATGCAGATGTTGTTTAACAATATAGAATGGTCTCTTAATTTTTATGTTCATTCATTAAAGTTTTGCATGTTCATTCATAAAGGTTATTATTCACGTTGGATGGCATTCATGGAAAGTTATTCTGGAGGAAAAAGCATTTTGCAAAAATATCATTGCCTAACAACATATCAAAATACTGTAGGGGGAAACACCGTGTCATTTGCCTGAGCTGAAAATGTCAGTGCTACCTCCTTCTAAACGTTACAGTACTCTGTCAGAAAAACAGCAGATAACCAGAATGTCATCAAACTGGGTAAGAGGAGCGGACCAGTGATTGACTGTCTGTTTAATTATTGCAATTATGGCTTCTTTAGAGAAATGTACATTACGAACATCTATGCTGTATATTCACATCCAATGATCCGAAACTTAAGTAAAACAGTGGTTCAAATCAAGTAAAAAAACAAAAACGTCTCACTGGAATTAGCATGCAAACTCATGTTTGTTCGACGGCCTGCCCAATTACTCATTCTGTACAGATCGCCCCTCTTGTAGAGCAGCTTGCAGGAGGTGGTGGGTTGGCAGTGAGATTACAATAGACAGCATCAGGATAAAGAAGCTCACCCTGTTCCGAGGTCCTTGTTAAATGGTTACTAGGGCTGATGTGTGTCTGTGATGCTGCTTTACTATCTGTAAGATACCAAGGTGTTTCTAGGGAAGACAAGCATGGGCTGTGCAGGCCACACGCTACTGCCATTTTTATACTGTTACTAAGACCTGAGCTGTACCTCAGCTAAACCGCGAAGAGATGGTTTTCCACTGTAAATTATGTGAGCCGTATCCTAGCCGTGCCCGCGCTGACAGAATGTCAACAAGTTAAAAATCTTACAATAAACTAAAAAGTTATAATAACTAAAATGTATACATAATATAGAGAAATACAGAACTTCTAATAAAGAAAATAAGGTTAAAACTGTACATGTGCATATTATGACAGAACTATGTATTTAAAGTGTAGGTGACACGGGTATAAATATAAATATAAGCAGTAAAGACGGATGGATGTGTAATTTACAGATTGTTAAAATAGCAAGTTGGTGGCAGGTAGAAGTTTATACAGTAGTTCTGTATATTAAGGATGTAGTGGTGGCAGGTCCTATATTATCTGAGGGATTATCTGAAGATAAAAAGGACATATTCTATATATTATTCATTATTAATATTATCACACATTGTGATGTATTGGTGCATTTCTGATAACTCAGAACTTGAAAATTTCCAACCTCTTACTTAAAAAGATACTATAGAACAGCCACACAGAATGAATTCTTAATGCAAATTTACATACAATTGATGCTATAATATCATGCCGATTTTCACAGACGTGCTCGCGGAAATAAGCGCGCGGTAAATCATGACGTACACCGTGTGAACAGTAAGGAAGCATCACTTCAGTTTTACATCACTGCGGCTCTCCAAACCTGGCAACGCATTTACGGAGCCGACCCTTCTGCAATGGAAATCCGAAGTTAGCCGGAACTGTGCAGTCACATGTGTCTCTTTGCAGTACGGCTTGGGTACAGCCTGATTCCTGTACGCCAAGGGGAAAGTGGCACTTCAGTCAGCGGTACTATCCGTGATTTCCACTCATCCTTTCCAGCAATGTTTACAACAGAGCTGTCAGTCATTGTTTCGATTGAGGTTTCAAGAAGTACAAAATAGTGAGCTTTGTTTATTGCTGTTCTTTGTACAGTTGATCATAGCATCATTCTGAAGGGTAACAATGAGAAGCAGAGGAAAGCGGAATTAGGGCTTTAGTCACATCAATTTGTTTATCACTTCTTTAGAAACAGCACAAATATTTCAGATGGGAACCATATCTAATGCTAGAAAATAGGTGTGAGCCTCGGGTAGCAGTGACCCTTCCTCTTTATGGGTTTTGTCATTTGACTGTTTCACCCTTCCTGACAGAGTAATAGAGAAAAGGGACAGGAAATACCACCGTATTGCAGGACAAATGTGCTTAAAGTTACAATGTAGAAGAATATCATATTTTTTACTTTCTTTTAAAATGTATTATTTCTCAATCTGGCATAAAAGAAGGTAAGGATGCTGGACAAAGCCTCCTTTTAATCTACCTCGGGCCGTTTCTGATTATATAACATATAGGTTTAGATTTCTTTAATATTGCTCTCTCTCCAAGGGGGTCTTTCCACTGCAATTAGACCACTTCACAGGGCCTTTCGCTGCTGACTATTAAAACACAGAGTTCCATCCAAACAGCATCAGTTTCAATGTGTTTAAACATTAGTACAGCTTCATTTATTCCACCCTGGGTGCTTCTGTTTGGATTCTGAAAATTAAATCACGGCGATAGAATTTAAAGAATGTTCAAGAAAGAAAACAATGGACTTGGTCAATACAGACAGAAGAAAGACGTCGGCTTACTGGATGATCTGAAGATCGAATGCAGAAATACCCCCCAAATGTCTGCAGTTAAGCAAAATGTTACAGAATCACTGATACAATTTGAAAGGGCCATTTCTCAAGTTATCAGTAGGTCTGTATGCTTAAAGCCTAGTACACAGGAATCTAGAGGCCTGTCACGGTAAACATTATTGCAGGAGCTCAAGTCCAGGAAGAATGTTGAGTCCATTTAATAGTTTGAGCACTCAGCTGCTGAGGAGATGAAATACTTCGGGGCGTCCTGAGAAAGGCTGCCTGAAACAGGTGGCAATTTGGCGTGTAAAAATCCAAGTATACCAAAAAGCTAAAATAATATATACTTTTTAAAAACATCTTCTTGCTTTTATGGCAATAGCCACTTTGCATACATTGAGCCTTTAGCTATCAGTGTGACTGGATTTTGAGATAATGTATTGTGTCTTGACAGCACTTCATCCAATACCCCGGGATTACAAAGGTACCAGTGTCCATTTCTCCCTCCACAAGGACTAAATGGTTGCACTGGGTGACAGACTATTTTAAAGGCTGCAGACTCGGCAAACATGGCTTCTGTGCTAAAAGAACATGACATCCAGATTGCCCGTTATTTGCTTTTTTCGAATGTCTTGGCATCAAGAAAAAATTATTTGGATTAAGGAGAAGATAATGAATAAATATAAAGATAATAAAGATAAAAATCCTACAAAGAGAGATGAGATGCAGAGGAAATCAGAGCAATTAACAATTACTGCTTTGCTGTCTGATGTAAGTTAGTATAATGCTGACCCGCATGGCTGCGTACGTGTAACCTAGATTCTCTTTTTATTTCTCCAACAGCAAACCTATTCTTATTGCGACCAGCTGCATGCGCGTGAACGGCTTCTTCCCCCAAAACTGCCACACTCCCAAAACATCTATCACTGACTGCTTCTCACAGAGAGCTATGAAAGCCAGTGCCTCTGCGTTACGAAGCCCCAGATTGCCCTCAGATCCTGGTGGCTGGTTCATTAAGTCAAAATGCCACGTCAGAAGTAAGTGCTGTTCTGCACTGGGAGTTTTTGTATGTGATCATTTTCAGTCCTGGTTTGTGGAGAAAGCTGACTCTCTGCTTCCTTAAACTTAGTTTCTCTGGAAGGAAATTCAAAATACTGCGGATTTTGAAAATTCATGGGATGGAGTATCCATGGCGTTAAAAGATCCGATCATTGCTTTTGGATCCCCCCCCCCCCCCAACGGGGATTATGCAGCCTTTTAAGAGTCGCCCTGCCTTCTCCACTGCGCATCAAAGCACAGGTGACCAGAATTTAAATTTCGCACACTACATTGGTTCTCAGTTGTGCCAAATTTGTACAAAGTTGAAAATTTCCTGAGGAAATGCTGTGACTGCCCCCAGGCACGCTCTCAAAGAAACTTACCAGCTCAGTAAGCACACAGCCTACTCAAGGCTACAAGAGCCCCCAGGGGATCCCAAGCTTTGGCCTTTTTCCTGTGATTCACGTGAAAACAAATTCTGAACTCCCTCCAACATTCCATCTTCAAGAGATGTTGTCTAGTTTTCATCACAGAACTGGCCCCTCCCCCTCTTATTTATCTGTGAATCTGAGAGCGCACTAGGAAATTAAATTTGGGCTGAGGGACTGCTGGCCGCAGCAGCTCTAACACTCACTCACTCGCCCTCCCTCGCTCACTGTTCTCCTCCCTTATTGATCCACTCCTTCTCAGCATGGCAGCAATACGTTTCTATAGTGCTACTCCACTCTTTCCGGACCAGAATTCCCCTGCCTAACCTACTCAGCTCACTGTGTCCCGGGCAATGCGTTCATCTTGCTGCACCTCCACAGAAATTGAAGAAGAAAACTTTCTTGTCAGCATGGATTAAAAAAAAAAAACTGCGAGGTTCTGTTAATGAATACATTCAACAACCATGCCCATGCACATTCTCCCACACACGGTCTCCATATTAACGAGCGTAAAAAACATTCTTCATGTTTGCGATATGTGAGTGCCTTTTGTCCTTTTACCCATTAATTAAATGTGACTCTTAAGGTCTTTGTATTTATGCTTGTCAATGCTGCTATTGTCTGAAGATGAAACATTTTTAAAACCATGGCATTACTATGCAATTGCACGCAAATGCAGAAAATTTGAACAGCTTATCCTGTTATTAGCTGGAGAAGGCTCTTTGTCAAGGGTGTAAATCAAGTGTTTAGCTGATAGTTTGCATTTCAATCAAGTAGCTGGTGTCTTCGGCTGAGTAGCAGTGGTATTTCGGGTATGGTCCCTGGGTAGACCTTAGCATTCGACCGCTCACAGCTCCAGCGGTAAAGCGACTGGCCGTTCTACCACTCTGCTCTAATTAAAACACCAAATTGATTGCTGTGTTTCTCCAGCAAAGATTAAGCTGTCATGCTCTGTTTACGACAACGGCAGCCCACCTCACCATTTGGAGGACAAAATCTCCAAGGAGCAGATAATCGATAGATTTATGGATAGAACCAAAAACTGCTTGGTGATCTAACCTCTGTTATTTTGTATAAAGCTTTGATATATAAAAGTATTTTTTTTTCTTATTTTACATTAATACTATAGAAAGCAGCACAACATACAGCAACATACAATAGAGCGAAGGGTTACAAATCATTTGATCCCACAACCTTTGTGTCTTCAGTACAGTACTCTAGCTGATGAGCTTCAGGATCTGTTGGAATTAGCATATTCCATGCACCCATAAATTTTCTACACACGCTTGTCCTGTGTAGATTCTGAGTCTGCATAGCCTATCCAGAAAACCACAGGCACAAGGCAGGGAATAACCCAGGACAGGGTGCCAACTCGCAGTGTAGATATTCCAATAAAAATTTAATTTTCTAAACAAATAACAAGAAAAATGAACAATTATATCTCAAATATATTCCCACCCCTTACACTGAAGGTGTGTCACCATCCGAGCAAGGTCTGATGGCCGGGTAGAACAGCAGAATACAGATTTCACTATCAAATTAAACATTACATTAGTATAGTATAACATTAACATTAATATTTGAAGATATTATCTATCCATCCATACTTTTCCATAACTGCTTATCTGGCATGAGGTAGTGGACACACTAGACAGGATTAGGTCCATCAGTGGCACCACATTCACCAGCACGAACACTCAGCTTCAGAGACACCAGCCCATCTAATGCGCATTTCTTTGTGCTGTGGGGAGAAGCTGGAGGAAGTCAATGTAAAAGCGCAGAACAGCATGACAACTGTGGATGCAGAGACCTAAGCAAGAAACAAACCCAGCTATGCTTTTAAGACCTCTGAAATGTTATTTATTTAGCTGTTCAACTGAGAGATTTATTTATTTGCTGGTTTATATATTTATTTAAACTGTTTGATATTTTGCTCATAGACTGTATGTCATCATTAATTCAGAGGCTTGTGCAAACACCAAAACGCAGCACTGAGACTCGTGGCTATAAAAGCGTACAGCTGAACACTGAAGGCGCAAATGAGCTGCATTTTCAACCCCATGCTATCGATGTGGCAAAGGGTGACAGCAACTCTGAGTTTCTTCAAGGTGAGTCATAGCTTCATGGGGAACACTTGGTCAGGAGTTATCTGCTCCTCACCAGAAAAGAGTCCCAGGGTGCCGGTGCTCGACAAATCTTCTTCACACCCTTCACCATTATGGATGTGGAGCAACCATATAGGTTTATCCTCGATTATTCAGCTAATGAGGTTCTAGTTTGACAATTCGATTCTTTTAGAATTTTCATCCATCCAAAGAATGGAAGCTGCCCTGGCAGATCAACTATAACAGCGAGAGCTAAACGTGTCTCCGTGTGTTCAAAGCAACAGCCAAGCAAGGTGATCGTTCATGGTAGGTGCAGAAGGATACACCGAGATTATGGCTATCCAAGACCTCAAGGGAAGAAATTCAGAAATGCGGCCCCAACCTGCAGGTTTGCCATTTTCAAACCGCATTCAATACAATTCATGGTATTGTAATCCTACTGCCACCAGTCGCATTACCCAAATGTGAAATATCATCAAATACAGATATCTTTTTGATCTTTTTGTCTTGCTCTGATCATTTTCCCACTACTTCCGAATTCTTATCCTCCTTTGAAGACCAATATACAATTCACTACACTGAGCTGACATTAAGCATTACTGCGCAATGGCAAATGCTGAATAGTTAGACATGTTCCTGAACTCTCCATATTGCTACATCCTCTCAGATCTACATAGAAATAAAAGCTATATACAACCCCGACCTGCAATCACTATATAGTTGCTACAATATTATTTCCATTAAACCAAAATTCCAATTAAGCATGCACAAATATTATATACAGAATATTTTTTTTTAATTGTGTTTAAAAATAATTGTTTTCTGTTTGTATATAAGGACACTACTATTAGGCCCATGACAGCATTTGCCACGTGCATGTACAGTATGTTATAAAATTAGACAAAAGGCCACCTTCAAAGTTAACACCGGCCAACATTTAAACATTTTTTGTTAGGTGATTTAACAAAAACAAGTGCATGTTCTACAGTTTCAGAATATGGCTTCCAATCTGCCGCCACATGCCCAGTTTTGTCACAATTTACAATTAAAGTTCAACATAAATGTTCCATTAAAGAAACAGTCCATCGTGTCTTTGCTGGTCACTTAGCACTGAGAAACTGTTTCCGGTATGATTTTCTTTTGTATGAAGCATCAGGATTTTGTCTGTACGTACTCCAACAATAATCAGCCATCATATTTACATTCTAACGTCCTCGGTATCTTCGCTCCATTTCACTAATATCTTGGTGAAATCTCTCACCATGCTCCTCACTACACTCACCCAAATTTTCAGGAAAGTAATCAAGGTGCGAGTCTAGATAATGCATCTTGACACTCATTCTACATCCAAGATCTTGAGAACGACATATCGTATCCTTGACGTGAACCTCATCGTCAAATTACTTCTTCTTGCTTCTGAGAAATCCATCAACGACTTTACGGAATTCTTCCCAGGCTTGTCTCTCCACTGTCACCATTTTGGCTGCAGATACACTGTCCTGAGTGACAGTACCGGAAGGCGGACCACAGTTCTACATAAAAAGGTGCAGCAGCAAACCTGTAAGTTTGGATAACTGCAAGCTGCCTGTAAACCCTGTTGACTAGTTTGTAAAAAAAATTAGTCTATGACAGGTTACTGGTGATTTTATATGACTGGTTTCAAAATGACATTATTATGTATACAATGCACTGTGTATGAAAAGAAGTTAAGTTGAATTGCAAAACTAAATACAGTATACTAAAAATGTTTGTTTATGAAGGGTGTTTGAAAAATATCATTTGATATTATTCACCATATTTGATGTCCGCTAGTGTAATTAACTAGACAGATATGAACTCATGATGCACTTTACTTTTAATGTGCGTCTTTCTTTAAAGTGAAAATAAAATTTGAAAATAAAATATTTAATCTAAAAATTCAAATACAAAAATGTATGAAATTGAAATGATCTAATAAGAAAAGTATGTATAAGAAAGTAGTAATGTAAAAATGTTAACAGAAATGCTTCAAACGTCACATAACATTTTAACACGTTTTTTTCAGTCAGGTACAGCCCCATAATTTGTTTCCCCGATCCAGTATTTCTGTTTTAATGCCAATAAAAACATATTAAATGATTCAGCTGTGAAATCGTGGTTGTGATACTTTGCCAGTATCAAACTGGCCACGTTCCAGGTCGTTATTCAAGTACCTGCTGAGGAAATTCGTGATCATTTCATGAAATCATCCAGCCAGACCCATAGAGGAAAGGGCAGGTTGGGGAGCATGCGCTGACAGAGGGTGCTGCCATGCCCACCACACAATGAAACACCTTTGGATCCCAGTTGGTGACCTCCCAGGCTGACATGTGGTCCAGTCCCACCCTCCAGAAACGCCCATCTATCTGCTGCAGCCAGGTGTCACGTGGGCGTCCCCTTGGCCTGGTCCAGCCGCTCAGGTCCCCAGCAATGAGGGTCCTGCGTGTCCGGGAAACACGCCACATGGCCGCAGTGCCGTGATTGACACTCCCTCACAATGCAGGTAATGAGCCTCATTCAGGACTCATCTAGCAACCAGCAGCACCCAAGGATTCTCTGAAGAGACACAGTACCGAAGGAGCCCAGTCTTCACATCAGCTCACTGGATAGCATCCATGTCTCACAGCCATACAGCAAGACAGGGAGTACCAGGACTCTAAAGAGATATCAGGAAGATCACACATCCCTTTGCACCTCGCGACACTCACATCACGCACAGATACAAGAGGTAATTAAAGGCCTGTATCTCATTTTGATCCAGGACACTCGCAAACCCAAACATTCAGACTCCTCACTGAGTCTCAAGTCGCAAGAGTCCCGATCAGAGCCTCCATTGACTCCAAGAAGATCACAGCATCATCGGCAAAGTGAAGTTTGGTGGAATGTTAAAAAGATTGCTCAAATATTGTACCTTACACAAGGTGTGTGTTCACGTACAGGATGGTTAAATTTTTGTATTTATCCATTTTTTTTTGTATAAGAGTCTGTACAATACGGCTGTTCTATCATAATCAAAACATTTAATATCTTTGCAGAGCATTCCACAGATCACGATGTATCTTGATTAGCTGTGTCACCTTTTTACCAGCTACAAACTGTTTTGGAAATGTCTATGTACTGTATCTATATGTCATTTTCCACGATGTAGATTGTTTAATTAACCCTCAGCTTCACTAGCATCTAGCATCACCGATCTTGCCTCCCATTCACAAGGCAGCACAGTAACTGCATTGCTGTGAGCTGTATGCTTAAGACCGCCTACCTGGAAGGAAGCATTACCCCTTTTATCTGGATTGCAGAACCACAAAGAGTAACAGACGAGAGCTGAGATCCCAGCTTGTCGCTGTTTTATGACTGATGGTTAATTACAGTTTAGATGCCTTTCAGAAACATCAAAATAAACACGATGACAGAATGACGAATGGGTAGCGGGGAACGACACGATGCTAAAACAAAGTTGCAACAGGTGCCTGAAGTGCGATAATAAGGCATGAAGTTTTCAAATAAGCAGTTTTCTAATTTTCTGTTCTACAGAATTATGCAATAATTCATTCTGTACACGTTGTCAAATGCATATTTGTGCATTTTTCATAGAATTGCACCTGCAGAATTTTTTCATTGCCATGGCTATCAGGGGGCAGTTATATTCATGAGGGTGGATTTACGGACTGGGAGGGGGTGGGGGACACCCCTGGCCACTCCTTAAAAGAACAGACTTTGTGTTTATGGCAGGAATTCGCCCCTCAGAGCTTCAGGACCAACTTGTACAATCCATGCACAACCACCCCACACGTACCCCCTGCCAGGACATCTAACCTTACAAAGGGAATCAGAATTAAACCAATAAATGATAAATTTGTATGTGGCTAAGGTAGTTTTAAGATTGGCAGCAATTAAAAGTCTTTCACACCCTAAAATCAAACTTCAATAACAATGTTTCACTTCTGTTCTTTTAATGTTAAACCAATTTGCATTGCAAGCAAACTCCTTCCGTCTACAGTAACTTCTTATGCAGTAATGGGTCATAATGATCCTGGATTTTACTCTTGGAAGCATAGGGCATGAAGCAGGGGTCCCCCAGGACACACACTCACACTAACAACTGCACTCTGTGGGAAATTTAAAAACACCATTTCACCCAACCACAGTTTTTTTTTAAACTGGGAGGCAACCAGAGTTGATAACGGAAAACTAAAATGGTCGTGTAGTTGGACTCCAAATGCCATGGGCTGCAATTAAACCCATAGTTTTACCAGTATTTTAAGACAGGCTTTTCTGGCTTGTTGCCTTCGTGATTCTGATTATAAATTACGTGCCACAAGACCCCTAAAGCAATTTCCCAGTCCTGCTGACTATAATGTTTTTTCTTGGCAAGACTGCACCATTCCTAAAAAAAAAAAAAAAAAAAAAAAAACTACAGCTCATCGAGCACTCCTGGTCTGTCTGTATTGTGTGGTTTGCTTATCATTTCATTAATGAGCTATGTAACCGTTTTGGGTATTGTATCCGATAGGGTTTGGAGCGTGTGTAAACACCAGCAGGGATAACGGGGCGCATACTGAACGCTTCTCCGTTTCTCTCGTCCGGAAAATATCGGTCAAACGCCGTCTACGCTGATTCTACAAATTCTCTCCGGTGACATTTTAGCAGCCGAGTTTTGCCGTTTTTCCACATCATGATGAGTCTGATCACTTGACTCCAAAACCTTGGTGAAACACTACGGATATAAGAAGACTGTATTTTGTGTTTTGTAGTTCATTCTCTGAACTTGATTGATCTTTCCATCCTGCCAAACGCGGGAGACTTGGGTCAACATAATGTAATTACGTCCTAGTGAGTGATGAGTATGTCATGCACGCAATTCGGCGCAGAGAACCCAAATCTTCGCGGCAGGCTGGCTGCGTTATCTCCCGATTATTATAAGGACACCAAGCCTTATAATGAAATAATTCTTTTCATCCCAGAACTAATGCCATTGTTTGGGGGTGGATTTTTTTCGTCTCCTAGTTTTACATCGTGGCTATCTAGTTTAAGTATAATTTTAAATATCTGACATTACGGTGAGATAAAACATTCGCAACGTGTCAAATTTAATTTAAAAAACCGCCTTTTCTCTCATATTTAATTTAAATGCATTTATTTACTGGAGTATGGCACACACACGTCAGACTGGATCCTATTTATTATTAAGAAGCAGACAAATATTGCAGAAGCACAGCCACCCCCAAGCTCCTACTGTAACGGCACTTTAGATGCGTTTTAACGATAATGGTAGTATACTTGAATATACTTGAACGATTAGTAACAAGCAATTTATATCCACAGACAAAGTTTACCCATGAAGCAGCCGTAGCGGTGATTGCCAATTGTACAGAAGCTACTTCCTTATACAATCAATCCACCTACAATGTATTTTTCGACGCAAGTGTCACCACAGGGTTTGCAAAAAAATACAAAACAAAACAACAAAAAAACGTTTCCAAGAGTTCCAAGAGACATATGTAAACAGTACGGGGTTTAGTGCATGGATAATGTTTTAAATGAAGTCCGTTCTTACCTGCTATGCTGTAGAGTATAAAATCAGTAGAGTACCAATCCTGATATATCTGTAAATCTCCGGTTGTTGTCCACAATAAAACGTCTTGACTATAACAAATAATCCTGATGTCACCGTGTCACCAGAGTAAGATGGGGAGGGGGGCAGAAAGAGGACACACAGGCGGCAGCTAGCGTGGGACTACCCTGTTGGGATCCAATTACAACAGACAAACGAGGGGCTGAATAAAAACAATGCACTCTGGGTAAGACCATCTGCCAAACTAACTGACATACCCATGTAGGGCTTCACTCCTCCGTCTTCATTTATTTCTTGCATGTAAGAAATGAAAAATCCGTCGCCGGGTTTTACCTCGCTTTATGCGAATTACTGCATCCCGATGACAACACACCAGCTCATTGGAATCTACCTTGTACACTAATACTAAGATTTAAACCCATACAGAATCGTAGACTGGAAGTTTTTTCTCTTTTTTATTACTGAAGAATTGTTCTACTGAATAACGACCAGTATCAGTACACGTATATGTTATGTGACTATACATATCGCTGACGACTGTCCAGGTCGGACTCTGACCAAGTCTGAACTCTCCCAGTGCTTGACTTCCCAATATTTGTGATGTATCGCCACCCACTGGATATTTGGGGAAAACTGTCTCCTTGAAAATATTTTTTGGACTAATTAAAATGATGAAAATCTTCAATACGGAATAATCTATTATTTATTACTATATAATTTAGGAACCATAAAACAAAATATGACGCGGAACACTGAAACAGTTTTCATGATGCTGAAGATTAAGCTCTAGATTTTTGACACTTCTTAATACAAGGAGTTATACAGTATTATAATGAAAAGCGAATCTTTCACGCACTGTGTAATGACGTGTTCGCACGACAGACTCATTGCAAACCTATTGCAGAGAGAGATATTTTTTGTTCAACCTACAACACCTACCCAACTTCTAATGTTTCACCCTGGTCTTGGGCTTGGAGCCTATGCCAGGCAGGATCGGGCACACCCTACATGAGAAGCCAGTTCACTGCAGGACCATATAGGGGTACACATTCTCGGTGGGCAGTTTTTAGAGATACCAGTTGCCCTAATTGCACAGCATTGTCGTAAACACGCCCACAAAGCAGAGGCAGTATTCCAACGCACAAACCTGGAGCTTTGACCCACGACATACAATTTAATTAGTTCCCAGAAATGCATGGTTATATGCTCGTTGTAATATTTTCATCTGTGTAGACATGGTCGGTCCGTCGATATTTGTCAATAGTTGCTGTGAAATTCGTGCGGTTTTTATTTTATGCAACTAGCAGAATGAAGAAATTAGTGTCAGCCTTGATGATTTTTTCTTCAGATGCACTTCCCATGAAAATAACGCGGAGAAGCCGCTGACACTAACATACCGAATCTCTAATCCAAGTGATAATTAGTAAATTAACTATAGTGGCTGATGCAACATGATAAGGCTACATGTTAATTGGGTATTTTTAAGTAGACTGGCCGCAGAGTGAAATATGTATAGCCCTTTTGACACTCACGTGAGCAAAATTAGTGTTTGAAATAATACTTGTTATAGAGTTAATCATTATGGAGTTGATAACACTTTTAAATGCATCGTTTTAAACTACATAAGAACATAAGAAATTTACAAATGAGAAGAGGCCATTCGGCCCAATAAGCTTGTTTGGGGAAAACTTAACTAATAGCTCAGAGTTGTTAAAATCTTATCTAGCTCTGATTTAAAGGAACCCAGGGTTTTAGCTTCCGCTACACTAGCAGGAAGACTATCCCATACTTTAATTACACACTGTGTAAAGAACTGTTTTCTCAAAATCAGTTTAAAATGTTCTCCCGCTAATTTCCATCTATGGCCACAAGTTCTAGTATTTAAACTAAAACTCAAAGGTCGTGACATTATTTAGTTGAACATTGAAGGCTAAAGAACATTAATTGTAAAAGCTAGGAGGCTACTCCTTTTCTCATCCTGGCTTGCGTAATGTTTTGAAGCCTGGCAGTGTTTCTTTATCCACCACGTCATTCATGGATTAGGTGATACAAGGAGAGAGACGGTTTGTCTGTCTGTCAAACAAAACAAGGCGAAACAAAGCAGCCACAACTTGAACAAAAACATTTTTCAATGCCTCATCCATTTTCTGCTACAAGTCTATTATTCACACATAATAAAAGGACAACCTGGTTTGAATATACTGTACATTCAAGCAATACCACAGAGACTCAAGGCTATGTTTGATCAGGTTTGCCAGGTATATGTCATTAATTTTTGTTATCCAGACAAATGAACATTAATCATTTTAATTTAAACAGAATGGCAAAGGGAGACCACACATTTTGCGTAAATTAAAATTTTTCAGGCCCTTATAAATACGGCGGTTCTCAGACCTCAAGCTTAATAAATCATAAATTCCACTCTTATGTTCATCAAATAGGCTACAGAATCTATGATGGATGAACTTTATAAAAATCAAATACTTGTACAAGTATGCACTAGATCCAAATTGATTGCATTGAGTAATTGTCGTGTAAGTGCACAAAGTTATACAAATATGGAAAACTATATAAATATGCACAATAGACAAGTAATTTCTACTTTAGTGTGGGATGTAAAGCTTTGATCAGCAGTCATTCCATCTGATGTGTGCTGTGGCTTTTCACCAGCACACCAGGAGTTCCTTCGCACGACAGACAAAGCCGGACTGAGGGGCCAGCAGTAGCACTGCAGACGCTCTGGGAGGCAGTAGGAGTCAGCCCAGCTGCAGGCCGCCAAGGCCGGCCGGCCGGCCCTCCTGTGGACTCTGTGTCCTTCTCAAGGACTGCATTAGACTGGAGTCTTAAGTGTGGTGCAACAACTCAGTGATGAGTTGAGCACCTTTCCTATGAAGGGTAGTGTCCTCAAAACCCAAAGAGGTCCAGCAGCACTCAGGAAAGCAGTTCACATGGACCAACAGGTGTTACTATTTCACACTTTTGAGTTTAGCCAATATTTACATTTTTATAATGTTTTTTTTTTTTCTTCCAGCTTGCTAGTTTGGATCAGGGTGTTAAGTTATGTGGTAAAGTGTAATAGTGATAAGTGACTGTCACAAAGTGCACAAAGTCTTATTTCTGAGCTATTGTGCTAATTTCATGGGGTTGTACTTAGATTCACATTAACATTTATTCTTTTGGCGGGTGACTTTTACCAAAGCCATTTACAAGTGGTGCATAACAAGCACTGAGCAATTCACATTTCATATTGCACATGCTGTCCTGCTGGCTGAAGCGCTACTGAATCTGTGTGCAGTCACAGTAAAGATTCACTTCTTATCCCATGTCATCAACCACTTATGTTTACTTTGCCCCCATGTCCAGTCAGTTCATATTTTCCCTTTGTTTGTAGTCATGGAGACATGGACAGATTCTTTTCATCATGCTCTGTGGCCCTAACAGTGGCAATGAAGCGGCAATGATGGGCCATATCTGTGAGATCACGACCAAGTGAAAAGTTTAGCACGATCACTTAACCTTGCACGTGATGTGTACAGCCTCGGGCTGACAAAATGTAAACCTGATAGTTCTTACTATTGTAAAAACACGGTTGGTAGAGCTTTCTATGTGACATGCCCTACTACTATGGATTTATTATTATCAAGAATAGATTAAATACTGGTCCTGAGTAGCAAAGAACATTTCCAGCATACCAGTATCGCTTGCTTGCCTACTGAATATTTTCCAGGTCTACAAGAGAAGCATAATACATTGACACTGACATGCCAATGAAAATAAATAAAATGTGATCAAAAAAACATGGTATTGTAAAGCACATTTGAAATGTGTGAGTTTCTGTAGGACAGGGGTAGCCAATCTTATCTGCAAAGGGCCGGTGTGTGTGCGGGTTTTCGCTGCAACTCCTAAACTCCTAATTAGATTACTAATTAGAGTGCTGATTGGCTGAAGAGTCCTCGCACCTGGGTTTGAACAGCTGACCTACAGGATATCCCCTAAACCTGCACACACACCGGCCCTTTGCGGCTAAGATTGGCCGCCCCTGCTGTACGGCTTTTGATGCTCCAATGCTCCACAAACATCCGCATGAATCCACTTCTCTCGATTTTGCTTTGCAGATCATGCGATCGCCCGGCGCTGGTGTTTCTGTGAGACATCTTCTCCATCTCAGGTCGCTATACAGCACGCTTTCCTGCAGCAGAGGAAGCACACTGTTCTAGTGTCATGTTTCATTTGCACTTAATTATAGGGTCATCATGCACAGAACAGCCATCTGAAGGTGCTTCTCATCTTTTGTCGTCTTTTATCTTTGGACCTTCCGCAATGTGGAACCTTTTCCCCTTTACCTTTCTTGAAAAAAGCTGGCCAAAAGACCATAAGATTTTATAAAGTGAACTAAATTAATATCACTTTATCATACTTACAGCGTGTAGATAAAACTTCGTAGAATAGCATACTTGATAGTAGACGTACAATAATAATCAGTTATGCATGAAGTAAAAAGTTCACAGACCTTTCAAAATGTAAGAAATACATAAATTTTTGCTTCTGAGTACGTTTATTTGATTGATACTTATAATAATTATCCAGTTGGTTAATCTGTTAAGGAAATAGGAATTAAGTAATTTTAGGTTTAATAAGATTTTCAAGAACCTTTTGCACTATATGTCTTGCACTATAACTGAAATGGTAATGTACACTGGTTTTTGCTGCTATACTATAATTTAAACCCATACACAACATTAATATATTTTTATGTTAGTTCCACTTATATTCTATTTCTTATTTATTTTCAATTTAGACTTTATATTGTTAAGTTTAAGTTTTTTTTCTAGTATTAACACACTCTGCTAGGCCGATGGTGAGTCAATGCAATGTAATTTCCTTTATGCTGTGCACTAATGGTATATCTTCTGAATGACAATTAAATGGCTTTTCTATTCTATTCTTAAAATTATGGGGCAGCATAGTGATGCGGTGGTTAGCATTGTTGGCGCGCGTCTCTGGGGTGCAGGTTCTGTGTGTGGAGTTTGCATGTTCTCCGCGTGTCGTTGTGGGAGTTCCTACGGGCGCTTCAGGTTCTCCCCACAGTCCAAATGACATGCTGAGGTTAAATGGCATTACCGAACTTCCCATAGGCGTATGTGGCTGACTGAGTGGTGTGTGAGTGTTCCCTGTGATGAGGTGGTGCCCCATCCATGACTGTTCCCTGCCTGATGAACGTAGCCGCTGGGACAGGCTCCGGACCCCCCACAACCCTGGATGGGACAAGCTGTTACAGAAAATAGGCTGAGGATTAATATTATGGGGTAAACCACCCACAGAAAAATCACATTTTCTGTTTAATGTTATACATACATCCAAAGGCCATAATGCATATATTAAATCACAATATATATAAATTCATGAAAGTTTCCATATTTAAATCAGTTAATACCAGCTAACTATGAAATATGTCTTGTTTTTACTTTGTCATAGTCTACATTAACAAAAAAATAGGACAAGAGTGCTTGAATCATTTCTTTTATTTTAATTTTTAATTTGTTTTTGGTGGTTTGGAATAAAATATCGGCTAGAAACAGTAGTTGTAGGTTTTTAAAAGCAGCCGGAGAGAAATTTAATTAGCAACCAAAAGCCTCCTTTTCATGCCTCCCCACTGTGGCACCAGATTATTCCTGCTCTTTTGTCGCCATGCTTTTATTCTTCTGATGTTCTGCTAGCATGTGACCACCACATGTAACAGTCCAGATAGCAATTTTGCCCCATTATTTTCATTCTGAACTTTAAGCATTTGTCGAGATGTGTTTAATTTAATTTTCTTTCTACATCTTTGGTTTCAGTACCAATCCAAGACTTGCCATCTGCAGAAGATCTCAAATGGGCTGTAATGAGGAAGGGTGGAGAACACAGGAGCCTCGTGAGGAACCTCATGTGCAGCGCAGGAAGACTGAGCAAATTGTGGGTGACTTTTGGCAGACAAAGTCTCCTCAGTCACCATCCAAATTGAAGATGTGCTGTAAGCCTTCTGGTACCTACAGTAGGAGATACACCTGGATGACAGTGAGGGGTGGGGCTTCAAACCTGGGCACCCTCTGCTCCAGTGTTTCCCAGCTCCCTGCCAGACAGTCCACATTTTGCTCCCTCCCAGCTCCCTGCCTGACGGTCCACATTGCTAAACCTGCTCCTTCCTACCACTGTTTGTAAAACTGCTCTAGGATAAACCAGCTGGCCATTATGTTTTGTCTGTATGTAGTATTTGTTACATTGTAACACAGACACATTATAATTTCTCATATGTTTGCACATCTGTACATTTATTTTTTACCTTTAACTATATTCTTATTTATTCTGCCCCTCTTCCTATTTCAGTTCCTGTTTTTGCTGCTGTGCTGCTGTAACATCCTAATTTCCCTCTGGGGATCAATAAAGTACCATCTAATCTCTCTGTCTCTCATCTCTAATTTAAAAAATGTGTCTCTGTATCACACAAGCATGTAAATGAGTTTTGAGTTTGTTTTACTGATGCTACAACAAAACACCAGTGTTGAATTATGTTCAACATCTGGTGTTCCTGGAAGTTTCCAAAATCCAAAGTAAATTCAAATCCAGAACAGAAATCAGGAAGCGGTTGGGTTGACATTGAAGATTGCAAGTGCCCTTTGCTTCTGGCAGTATCATGATATGCCAGAATATGCTCAGTGTTTGGCTGCAGTTGTGGTCTGTCTCTGCTTAATATTGCCTTTGACAGCATGTTTCCAGTGATATTGGTGTCTATTTCTTGCATAAGAGGCCTCATTTTGAAGGCTGGTAAGTCTGATTTGAAAAATCACTGATGTGTCCAATTACAGAAACATAAAAAAAAGATGCCAAGAAGATGAATGAGCTTAGGAAGGTGTGCTGCCTGTGTAATGGTGCAACCTTCAGAGGAAAAGCACAAGGGCTCGTGTGTAGAGGAGAGGGAGGGAGCGAGAGGGATCCGAGTTTTTGGTGAGAATAAAACTATGAGATTTGCTTTAGCCAGAGAAAGACATGAAGGATTGGAAAACAAGAAAAAATGTGTTAGTGAGTTATGAGCAGAAGCCCCAGAGGAGCGTCTGAGAAATACAGCTGACGCATTGCCCATATTCCGGAGTCCACAGGAAACTGTCCAGAAATTCAGTCTCTGAGCATCCATGGCACCTTTTTCCATCTCATATCTGCAAATGTCTAAGATTTACACATGCATACATACACACACACACATACATACATACATACACACATACATACATACATATGCATACATACATATACACATACAGTACATATATACATAGATATACACATACATACATACATACACACACACACATAACATACATACACACACACATACAGTACATATACTGTATACATAGATATACACATACATACATACATAATACATGCACACATACATACATACATACACACACATACATATATTATTTATATATATATGTGTGTGTGTGTATGTGTGTGTCTGTGTTTCTTTGTTTGTTTTTGTAATTGTTACATTGTGGGGACCAGATTTCCAATTGTTTAAATATCTCATTCATGTTTGATAGTCCCAAAGGTAGTTACTGGTTAGAAACATGACTTTTCTGCATTTCCTTCATTAGTGATCAACCAATCTGGGACCGGGATCGAAATGCTGGACCCCTGCCCTGCGCTCATCTCGCAGTCTTCACTGAGAATCCCACAGCCGGGACC
>JAODKE010000114.1:10018545-10053804 GCA_026779605.1 Mormyrus hasselquistii | reverse complement strand
CATCTCGCAGTCTTCACTGAGAATCCCACAGCCGGGACCGGGATCGAAATGCTGGACCCCTGCCCTGCGCTCATCTCTCAGTCTTCACTGAGAATCCCACAGCCGGGACCGGGATCGGAATGCCGGACCCCTGCCCTGCGCTCATCTCGCAGTCTTCACTGAGAATCCCACAGCCGGGACCAGGATCGAAATGCCGGACCCCTGCCCTGCGCTCATCTCTCAGTCTTCACTGAGAATCCCACAGCCGGGACCGGGATCGTAATGCTGGACCCCTGCCCTGCGCTCATCTCGCAGTCTTCGCTGAGAATCCCACAGCCGGGACCGGGATCGGAATGCTGGACCCCTGCCCTGCGCTCATCTCGCAGTCTTCACTGAGAATCCCACAGCCGGGGCAGCCTCTCCTCTACTCATTATTTTCCCCACAGGTGATTTAGGATGCAACTTCAGCCTCATTTGCTCCAGTTATTGTCATGTTACTGTCACCATTATTCTGTCTGTATAGCAGCCAGCAGCCACTCCAGAAAGTGGAACACCATACAGTCATACCACAGTATAGATATTTTTGCTTAATACAGTTTGATGAAGGAGCAGAGAGGATCAGCTTCTCTCATGTGACTTTTGGTTTTAGTCCTGCTGCTGACCCTTGTTGACTAGATATGAACTATTGTTATGCTGCATCACAGCAAAAACCCTCAGGCCCATAACCTGTTATTCTTAGCATTAATAATCATGTCTGATAAAAAGCTAAAAGACATGATGCCAAACCCTTTATTCTGTATGGTGTTCATGCAATGATCACTTAGTAAATCAATTACTCATCTTGAAGCTAACTTTATGTAAACACATCTGTCTTCTAAGATCCCTGTCAGTTTTGCACAGCAGGATGATGTGGTTGTTTACTGTAATAGCTGCAGCTGCAGGTCAATGAGATTACTGATGGACAATAAATGTTCGAAAGCTGTCGCAAATTTTACCGGCGTGTTATTCTAACCTGTCGCTCCTAACAAGCTACACAGCTCTTGTTGCAAAGCAGACTGAGCCTTTGCCTTGCTGACTGCAGTGACTTTGCTCTGTACTGGATTTTCATAGGATCTGACTCTTTGTCTTTTGGCCAAAAGGGTTTGTCTCATTAGACCTTTTTTTTCCAAATGCGGTGTTTTCAGATTTAACTGCTTTATAACAAACTCCAGGATGGGAAAACATTCTTCCTTGTTACATGACCTTATTTTTTGCAGTCAACAGAATCTGGTCTTTTTTCACGAATTAGCAAAAAAAAATTAAAAAGTATTGATTTTAGCTGCGTGGCAGAATCTTTAACCTGTCGTCTCTTTGACAAAATGTTTACTTTGGCAGGACTGGCAGATCTTTTCATCTTCTGAGTAATTTGATACAACTCGAAAAATTTAGTGACAGACTTACTTTTTTAACGTTTAATACTCTCTTTCAGAGAGTTAAACGGCTTATTACAAGATTTGGAATTGGCATTAAATGTTAGAGACCTCAAGGACTGATGCTTTTGTTACGAAATTGTAAGATTCACAATTGCTTACAGTTGCTTATGTATTTGTGCGGCTAATCCAGATTTCAGAATCCAGTGAAGAATACATACACAATCATAGATATTATTATTTATGTACTATAAATGTATTTTCCTTGGGAAATTGTATAGAGCCACATTTCAATCATGTTACTTTGATCCGAATCTGATATTCTTGCATATGCCTTTCATAGAAAAAAAAATAACTACAAAACCTTGTAAGACCTCAGATTACTTTTTACACTGCCTTTACTTTCATGCTAAGTGCTCAACCATGACTCGACACACAACAACAAGTGAAGCATATTTTTTTGTGAATCCACTGCCACTAGTATGCTATAGAATGCTTTATTATGATGAGGTAATGTGTAGCTGTGGAGGTTAGGACTCTGTGGGTCTGAATAGAAGGTCACTGCTTCAAATTATCTGGCCATTCCAGTAATACCACCATTGGGTCCCTGAGAAAAGCCTTCAAATCCAGTTGGTCCAGGGATACTTCCTCACAATGCTTTGAATATACGCATCTGCTAAACAACCACAAAACAAAATCCTGCCTCCCTTCCTTTCAGTCATTTTTAGTATTTAAAATGTTTTCACAGATGGCTCAAGGTCAGTTTTGGAGCGACACTAACCTAAGCAACAGTTCATGGACTAGTATGAGTTACATACACAATTCTAACATGAGTACAATGAGCCTAATCAAACAAGGTGGACAAGCTTGGACGTGATGTTGTCAAGACAACTGAACTATGATGCCTGAATTGTAGAGGGAAATAAAAGATAAAAGGAGTTTGCCACATAAACTGCTACATAGTTGAGGAACCAGTTTAGACAATACAAAAAATGAAGTCCTTTACTCAGGGACTCTCACTGAAAGAGTGACGTAATGTGTATTGCATTAACTTTCTATTGCTTGAAATGTTTTGATATCATTTGAAATATATGCATGCATGATATCAAATGGCATGAAGTGTTAAGACACAGTGGCAATGTAATACTTCTTTTGCATTTTCATGTTGATTTGATGGCTATGTATTGACAAGGTTTCTCAGGTGTCTCAAACCTTGAAGACCATAATTGTATGTCCTCTAGTCCTAATGCAGAATTCTTTCTACTGCTCTCTACATTAGATATCAAGATCTTATACAACGGAAAAAAATCTGAGAATTTAAAGATGGAGACTTACCAAGACTGCCATGACCTGCTCATCTACCTCGTGTGAATTCCCGATTGTGATCACCTGTGTCCTGTTATTTCGGCTTGTCTAGTGTATGTCAGTCCATGTCTTCCTCTGTTGCCCAGATCAGCCATTGATGTTTAGTTGCCGTTTTTCCTGTGTCTCCCCAATAAACCCGTGTCTGGGATTTTCGCCTGCCCGCCTGCCTCGTCCTTACCCGCTTCCTGCTTGTTCGCCGAACCGCGGTCTTAACAAAGACCAATCAAAAGTGACTTTCAAGAATTTTGAACCACCTTGATTTATATACAGACATTCCCCCCTTTTCATTGATATGAAAGTCAATAAAATCACGTCATTTTTACTAATGTTCAGCTGCCCATAAAATGTCCACTGCCTTAGTGCGCATTTTCTCCGACGAATTGCGGAGCCCAATTAGCAGATCCAGCCCTTTGTTTTCTCTCTGAATCACATGCCATGTACATGCATTAGCACTGGATTGTCTCTGGAGTTCTGAACCTTTGAATGCATTCAGGCGGAATCTGCAGCACTGGCTTTGAATGCTCAATTAGGGGTGCCTGCTTTTTTCACGTGAATTCAGGCCCTCTACATTGACCTATTTGCAACACAGACCTTGGGGCCTCCTGACTGGTAGAGTAATGGAAAATCTCTCTGTAATCACTGGCTTCACTGGCTTCTAATTAGTTTCCATCTTTTCCTTATCATTTTGCTATTAATTGAACCCCATATAAAACTATTGGTTGGCACATGTTGCTGGTCATAGTCTGGAGAATCGACTAATTGGTCTTCAAAAAACATACGTAATGGCATATAATGATGATAGCTGTGGCCTAGACATCACTATGATAATACTTTTCACAATTTTCTATTGTACTGTTATTAATTCAATTCCAAATTTCCAGCCTTACACACAGAACGTTAAAGGTTGCCAACCTAAGCAAATGGTCTCTATAATTCCATCTTTTTCTAAAAGGCTTTCTTCAGCAATGTAAGCCTTTCATCTTTTAAATTTGAGTAAAACATTAAAACATTTTCCAAAAAAATATATTTATCAAAGTATATAATTGTTTGATGTAATATATTAATTTTCACAACGTTTTCAAGGAACGCGACTGTCGCCATATCGGTCTGATAATTTTTCTTTCTTTCAAAAGCATAGCAGCCCAAAAATTTTCATTCAAGATGTTTTTTTTTAGTAAAGCATGAGGATATTATGATTTTCTTCATTTAAACTACTTGCAAGACGCGCATCATGCTGGGTGACGCTTTTTTTTTTTAATTTACATATTTACTGAAGTGTTTCGTGCCTAAAGGGACACATTCTGAGGGACGACATTTCTTGCTTCTGCATATATAAACCCTTGGCTGTGAATAGCAATGCATAATGGGTAATTGTTAACTAAGAAAACTGGCAGCAGCAGTGGGCCTACAGAGCCAGGGCGCCCTTCAGGGCTGCTTGACCTCCCCACGGGGCAGGGGGGTTACGTGACACTAGTGGAAAAGGCATACCGATCTCTTTCGCTAAGTGATTCAGGTTTATCCTCAAAGTCCCCTCTCTCCTTGTCCTAACTTAACACAATACCTCTTAAGAAATTAATGGTTTAATAAAGAATACACCTCACCTCAGATTGCACTCACAGACTCATCCAGAACTCCCCAGTCAAGGTGAAACAAACCTTGTTGTGAAACTTGATGAGTAAACAGACACATTTATTTAAGAATACACTGTAATGGCAGCAGCGCTGTGAAGGGGGGAAGCTAGGATGATACCTCAGGGGCCCTTAAATATTTAGAACATAATTGGACTGCTTTGGGTTGGGGTCCCAATGTGATAACAATTCATGGGGCCCAAAATCTGTAGCACCCCTGATTAACAGTATGTCCAATAATCGAATTTTATTTAGTAAAAATAGTCCAACATTTTCAGTATCTAACATATACTATACAATAGACCATAAATTCAGATGAAGTACATGACAAAAACATTGCCAAAAACTGTATCCTTTATTTTTTATTTTCAATAACAAGCCGTCTGTTACCTAGTCTGTCACTTGCAGTGATCATTTCATTTCGGGTATCTGAGCATCTAAAGAAACCTCAGGGAAAAACAGCTGAGTGCTAACAATCAACTCACAACTCAATTCTTGCATTAATGTCTTTTTCAGTGATTAGGACATTATCATTAAATTTCACCTCAAGTTTTAATCCCCAAGAATTTGCACTCATTACAGTATGAAGAATAGAACCTTTTAGAATTTGCACTCATTGTGAAGAATAGAACCTTATAGAATGGTTTTGCGCCACAGGTCTTAAGGTGGTGAGGTAATCTTTCACATCTGCGGGTTAAAAATTTAAAAAGCACCTACATGGTTTGGGTGAGAGAGAAACTGAGATTTAAAAAGGTTCAAACAGAAAATGAGCTCTAATCTATAATAAAGGTTTCCAGTAGCTCAGTGCCACTCTTGCACCATTTAATGATGTGATAACTTGCATATGCACCGGTACCTGTGTTCCTGTGTATATCATGATAATCAGCGTACACAGACTTTCAGTTATACACATATATTGCCCTTTTTTACTTCTTGCTCCAAACTCCAACATACTATTTAAAATCCCCATGCAAAGATAAAAGATAATTTATTCTTCCAAAAGGGTGGGCCTACAACTTTTATTGACATTAGTTATGTGCACACAGCAGTTTACCACTCCAATTTGCGTGCGCATGTAGTTAATGACTGCTGTTGAATTATAGTTTTGAGTAGTCAGTAGCACTGTCCATGGTGTACCTGTCACAACCTGCGTGTCCAGTCCTCGTGTGTGCCACGCCCCCTCATCATCCACGTGTGCTTCCCCGATTGTGCGCAGCTGTTCCCTGCTAATTCGGCTTGTTTTCATGTATATCAGTCCACGACTAAGCTAATTGGGTGTCCGTCATTGCGGTTATGTGCGTCGTTGTCTGCCCCGGCTCCCTGAATAAACCCTCGTTTCCCGCACTCCTGCCTGCCTGCCACGTCCATCGCAGCTTCTTGCTTGCTTGCTTGCTCGCCCGCCTCGTATCCTAACGGTATCGTTCATAGTCTGCAGTGTGGATCATTACCAGGTTACAAAGACGTACCCATGCGGTTAGTGATGGACGAAGTGCAGCGTGGAACTGGGGAACTACAACTCGGTTTGTGTGCTTTAGTTGGTTTCTTGCAGTATTTTAAGTCTTGGGATTATTGCAAGTTTCTTTTACAAAGTTGTCTTAACGCTGTAAGACACATTGCGAGTATTTAGCGGTTTCAACGATCTGTAGTCCAAGCTCATTCCTGCGGGTATGTTGCTGATAGAGAGTCAGGGCTGTAGCAGCCAAGGAGTGTCTGAGCTACATTTTTTATTAAGTGTTTTGTCCTCAGGTTTGCAGTGCATTCAAATAAACAAAGCTAATGACTTGCTACTAACTTTTTTACTGGATTCCCGCCTCTATTGTTGCACAGAGGGTTTTTTTTTTTTTTTTTTCTTTTTTTTTTGGGTAACATGTAGTTTCAAAGAATACTGTAAACAAGGTCTGCATGTGAGCTTGTGCAAGTGATGCAAAAAATCTAATAACTATATTAATGCAGCTGTAAAGCAAGCCACTTTGAGATAAGCATACTATCCACTGATGTAGATTTACAATCAAGCATTAATACTTTTCTTACATTTGCTGAACGTGTCCAACAGATTGGTAAAAGTTTGAAATGACTTCGGCTCATCTCTACAGGAGCCATCATGGAAAGTACAGCACTTTGATGCACCTCCTGTTCTATGTCCTCCACAAAGCCATGAAGAGGTGATATAATGGAAATAAGAAGTCAATAAAATATGCATCAAACATCGGGAATTATTTCCCATTAGGAGAATCAGCAGGACTGTACTGCATGATGTCAGGTCACAGAATGATGTTTAGATGTTAGATGAAAGAAATCAAATTGTTGTACATGACATTTCTATGAACATAACTCTGTTGTAGCCTTAGATCTGTATTAAGGGGAATATGATAGACTTTGCAAGCCTCGCTAGTTCTGCTCCATCACTTAAAGGTCACTTTCCTGCACCTCGGGCTGCAGCAGGAATGCTGAGTTCAACACAACAGGCTTTAATAGTTTATTGGCCTTGTTGTATTTAATGGTCATAAATCGATAGCAGCCTTGTGTGACTGAATCGGTCTTGCAAGGTTGGCAAACTGCCGCTATTGGAGATCTCGGGCTTTCAGCTTCTCCGTTCAGCCCCATTCCTCGGTACGTTTCATTGCGTTTATGATCTGAAGGCACGGGGGACCACAGGTGCCCGGTCCACTTTCAGGCAGCCGCCGTCGTGACATTGCTGTCCTGGTCTCAGCCGAGTGGTTTTAAATGGGATTGTGCTTGACAGTGTTGGATATGGTGGCTCCGGCATCTGAGAAACGGCCGCCTTCCGGGGATTTTCAGACGCTTCTCAGGGTCTGGAGTTTACATTCAGCAGCACTTCTCTTGCTAAAGACATCTCGTTAATGAGAGATCAGAGAAGAATGGACAATGGACTAAGCTAACAGGACGTCCTGAAGTACAAAAACAAGAGCGTAACACAACAGTGGTGCACAGAATTTCTTCGCCAAATGCACAACTTTCAAAGCTGTTCTAGGGGCAAAAGTTTGTCCCACTGTGTACCAACTAGGTGTACTAATATATTGGCCACTGAGTAAATGTGATCACATGTTGTCATGATGATCTCTACCTTTTCAGTTTTGCTAGGATTTTTCACTGTGGCTATTGCTATTAATTACATTTTAGGAGGCTCTGCTGTGAATTCTGTATGGAAGCATTTTGTGTAGGGTGGCGCTGAACAGGCTGACCACTCTTTACCTTTTAATAAAAGCCAGCAGTACAGCAGGAAGCGGTGATGTTTTTGGGTGTTTCCTCTGCTCTGTTATACAAAGTAATCATGCTGAGCACTGGAGAAACAAGGCATTTTGGAAAACAGTGTTCACATAATAATGTGTAGGAAAAAATCTGTAGACCTAACATAAGTCTGTGGTTTTTGTTTTATGATTGTTACATTAAAGGATTTAGTTTCATTGTTATATTTTATCTCCTGTGGTTATTGGTTTTCTAATTCCAGTAGAGTAGATAAAAGACAATATTACTGCATTAACCAAAAAACACAAGTAAAACAAAGATCTCTCCTCTATTTTGTGGAGTGATCTTTCCTAGTAAATCCCACAAATATTATTTAACGGCCGATATATCTTTAAAATAATTCTGAAAACATGAATAAATGAACAGTGCTCAGAGGAATGCACTGTTGCCATTTATCCCCTGGGCTGAGGATTCAAAGCCTGCTTTTGTGTGTATGTGTGCAGAGATTCAATGCTTCTCTCACAGTTCAATGACATGCAGCTTGGCACCTCTAAACTGCCCATGGTGTGTGATTATGTGTTTGTGTACAGTGACGGACTGGCATCCCATACAGGTACCTTGTGCTGACTGGAATGCATTTCAAAGATGAATTCAAAGATTGAAAGATGGATGGATGGATGGCTTTTCAAATTTGGGTGATCCTTTCCCTAGTGATTTTTCAATAAAAACTAAATCATCCATCCATCCATTTTCCAACCCGCTTTATCCTATTGGGTCGCAGGGGGTCCAGAGCCTATCCCAGAAGCAATAGGCACGAGGCAGAGAACCACCCTGGACAGGGGGCCAGCCCATCGCAGGGCACACTCACACACTATCACCATTCACTCACACATGCGGCAATCTATTAACTCCAATTAGCCTCAGCATGTCTTTGGACTGTGGGGGGAAACCGGAGGAAATCGCACGACGACACAGGGAGAACAGGCAAACTCCAGACACGTAACCCACCGGAGACTCGAACCCAGGTCCCAGAGGTGTGAGGCAACAGTGCTAACACTGCACCACCATGTCACCTGTCCCATTTACAATTGGCACTAAATGCTGCTGCTTGTCTTCTTATTGATAGTGAGAAGAGGGATCCTATCTCTCCAGTTTTAGCTTCGCTTTATTGGCTTCATGTGATATTCAGGATTCTTCTGTTTGTGTTTAAAGCTCTTAATGGGTTCACCTCATCATACATTGCACAGTTACTTCAATTCCAAACTAGCAGTAGATCACTGCGGTCTTCCAGTCAGCTCATTTTAGCCAAAGCACAAACTCCGCTAAAGGTGACCTTGTTATTGCAGTATGCGCTCCAATGCTGTGGAATGCACTACCAATGTATAATACATCGACACCATCACTACTTTTAAAACAAGATTGAAAACATCTTTTTACTCAACAGCAACTGAAGCACCTGATGGTCACAATGTGATTTTTATCTATCTGTTTTATTCTATTGGTTCTGTCACGCCCTGCTCGTCCGATCCTCCTGTGTGCCACGCCCCCTTATTAACCTCGTGTGAAATTCCGATTGTTACCAGCTGTTTTGTATTATTTCCATTAAGTTCTCTGTATTTAAGTTCGCGTTCAAATATGTTTCCCCAGTCCTGTCGTTGAAGCCGTCATCGTATTGTGCTTCGCTTTGTTGGTTTTCGCCGCGAAACCCAGCGTTCCTCATTCTTCGGTCCGTGCTCACGCTACGGCGTGACAGATTCATTGGTGTATACTGTACAGAACTTTGATACGTGATGTCGTTAAATGCTCTTTATAAATGGTGATTGATTGATGTAATCCCTGTGTCTTATCTTCTGTTTTTTAAAATTCTTCTCGGAAAGCTAACTGGCGACCCGGCTTCCTGTTCTGTACTGTAGGTGCTGTATTGGGAGCCCAGCATTGAGTTTTGGTCCTTCTAGTGTTAATAGGATCCAGGAGGACAGACCCCTGGTCTCCTCTATTACCTTCTGTCACATCCAGGGCTGCAGACAGCAGTTATTACATCTCTAGGGCAGACGGGGGAAAAAAGGTTCATATACAAGAGAAATTTCAACTCGACAGCAGCAACATTATGAAGTTTACGTCACACCTCTTGGACTTTAGGAAAAAAACAACCCAGGATATTGACACAGAACACTGTGTGTGTGTGTATATATTAGAAAATTTATAAAAAATCTTTAATTTGTCTAACATTTGTTTTTAGCAGATTTTGTCCAAAATGATGTACATCTTTGAAACCAGGGTCAGTAACTGATGAGAGCTTTGCTTGATGTCCTTGACCCCTTCCCCTGTAAGGTAAGCTGTAGACATTTTTCATTAACTCACTCACTACCTTTAAAGTATTTAATATTATTGCCCCAATGAGGGCTGGACACTCTGTCAAAGCCTTATTGTTTCCATGGGTGTAAATCATTTCTCATGTACTGTCATCACTTTATGTATCAACTTCCTTGGAGAAATTCAATGCAAGATTTTTTTCTAATACTTTTTGAAGGTATTTCTTAGACTTCATTATTTGCAAATCGCTTCCCTTATCAGCGTGTGATACGTTCCAAGCCAGTGTTGGGTTGGCTCTGGACCCCCTATGACCCTGAACGGGATAAGCGGTTTCAGAGGATGGATGGATGGATGAATACATTCCAAGACCTACTGAGTAAATCATCCGTCGACCCCATATAACATGATTTTCATGTACAAGATGAAGTGCAATAGATATATTATGCACAGTAAAACATTGTTAGCATTAAATACAATAAAAGTACATTGTGTATTATGCACTACTGTTCTGTCAGAGGTGTAAAGTACAAATACTTTTTAAGTACTTAAATGCTTTTGCACTTAGTGCTTTAAGTTGCTGTAACATTTACTTTCACTATGCTACATTTCTAAGCCAAGTAATTTTCATTCTGATACATTTTGCAGCACTGTCATTACTCACCCAATCATGATTCTTGAGCAAATTCTTTAGTAATTTATTTTATTTAATTCTGGGATATCACCATGACTATGTCCTGTAAAATTTTCGTGTAGTCCATGTGGGATGATGCCTGTGCTGGACAGAACAATGGTGACAAAGCCAGAGGCGACGTTTCGTGTGGCAGATCTGTGTATTCACATATTTTATCTGTTTGTCCTTTAGGATGTGTGTGTGTGTATGTGGCTGATATGTCTATCATATGTGGTTTTGTACTTTTTGTTGATCAGTGTGATGTCAGGTCTGTTATGGTGGTTCTGTCTGTTAATATGGTTCTGTTGTAGTCCTTTCATGAAATTTCCTCTCTACTAAATATTCCATGGTCAACTGTTAATGGTATTATAATAAATGGATGCAGTGGTGTAAAGCATGCCGCCAATGGACTCTAGAGCAGTGGAGATGTGTGCTCTGGAGTGATGAATCCAGGAGAATAATACTTCCCTGACTGCATTGTGCCAAGTGTAAAGTTTGGTGACGGGGGGGGATTATGGTGTGGGGTTGTTTTTCAGAGGTTGGGCTTAGCTCCTTAGTTCCAGTGAAAGGAACTCAATGCTGCAGCATTCAAAGCCATTTTGGAGAATTTCATGCTCCCAACCTTTTGGAAACAGTTTGGTGACGGCCCCTTCCTGGTTCAACATGACTGCTCTCCAGTGCACAAAGCAAGGTCCATAAGGACATGGATGAGTAATTTTGATGTGGAGGAGCTTGACTGGGCTGCCCAGAGTCCTGACCTCAACCTGACAGAACACCTTTGGGATGAATTAGAGCGGAGACTGTGAGCCAGGCTTTCTCATCCAACATTAGTGCCTGACCTCACAAATGCTCTCCCAGAAGAATGGTCAAAAATTCCCATGAACATGCTCCTAAACCTCGTGAACAGCCTTCCCGGAAGAGTTGAAGCTGTTATAGCTGCAAAGGGTGGGCCGAATCCATATTAAACCTATTTATTAAGAATCAGATGTCAGTAAAGTTCATGTGTGAAAGGCAGGCGTCCCAGTACATTTGGAAATATAGTACTGGTTTGGTGCATAATGTGAAACTTAGGAACTGTTTCTGGAATTATTTTTTTTTGCACAGCAGTAAACTGGGCATACCTGAAACCATGGTTACTGAAATTGGAATAGTGGCGGTCACACTGTATTGGTAAGGGGTACATTTCCCTAAAGAATAGTCGCTAATAATGATAGCAACTTATATAGGTGGAACCATGCAACTGAATGGAGTTTTTGGGAAACATACCTGTGATTAGTCATTTTAGTTTGCATTGGATGTAGCGCTCTAATTTTTCCGGTTTTAACCAGTGATGGAAGCACCTAAATAGCTTATGGCTAAATGTATTGCATCACAAGCTTGTACAGTACTCCTGAGTTCCAAAAATGTTTTAGTAATTTTTATTAATCTAATCTCTTGAAATGATGAGGGGAAACAATTTCCAACAGCACAAGCACCTTATCAGTTTTACTTACTCTGTTATAATTAATTTATCGCTAAAGTGTGTTCTGCTGATGCTGGCTCCGTATCCTAGAATTTATTAATCGTCTTTCTTTCATTCAGCTAATTATTGCCTTGTCGACACCTTTGTCCAGATCTATCCTTTTTAAGTTTTTTCATGTTGGCACAAGAAAAACATTAGAAAATGAAGTTTTACCATATTCAAAGTCAAGGTTTAAAAATAAATAATTGTGCCACTCGTGGCTGTGACCAGGTATCACCTTCTCATTTCCCTTTATTTTGTTTATTATGAAATATGTTGATGTGTAGCTGTATATCACATCTTGTACTTCTGATACTGCAATTGTGTGCATATATTTAACATACAGAAATATCATGGCAAAAAGTATGTGAATCTTTCATGTTACAGTAATGAACAAACACGATCCGTTTAGCTAATAACACGCAAATTAATGTATTGTACCTGTTTATATCACCATTCAAACATTCAAAGTGTGGGCTGGAAAATCTGTTAACCCCATTGCTAATGGCTGCAACAAAAGCTAAATGGAGTCAGGAGTTAGCAAACCTGGTGTCCAGTAATTAAATGAGATTGCAGGTGTGTGTTACAGCTTCTTATTTAAACACTCAAACATTTTGAGTTTGCTACTCACGAGAAGCATCTGCCGATGTGAACCATGCCTCCCAAAGAAGGCATCTCCAAAGTTCTATGATCAAGAATTGTTGATTGCCATAAACCTAGAATCAAAGCACTAGAAAATGTGTGTTATTGGCACGAACCTGTTACAAAGAAGTCTAAAAGAATTTAGATATTCATCAGCTCAGATTGTTTATAGACAAATTGTCTATAAATGGAAGCAGTTTAATGCTATGGCAGGGCTGCCAACTCTCACGCATCTGGCGTGACACTCATGCTTTCAGACACTCACACTCACACAAGTAATCTTACAGTAAATATATATTATTCCATTATAAACCTAAAATTAGCTATGTTTGAAGTGTTGGGGCTGTTTGCAAACCCTAGACTGTTTACAAATTAATGAAACTTACATGCATGTAAATGCATGGACTTATCCCAACTTGAAATTCTCACGCCAAATTGGTGATGCGGCTATGGTGAGTTTCCCTAGAAGTGGGTCCTTACAGTAGCTAAGATGACTCCACGGACACGGCGTAGAATGCTCGTTGAGGTAAAGAAGAACCACAGGGTAACAGCTACTTTGAAGGAATCAGTAAAACTGCTTAACTTCCCTGTTCATGAGTCTAAAAAACATTTAACATGCAAAACATTTAACAAGCCTTCCAAGAAAAAAAAAATCAGTTTGCCAAGGAAATGTTCTGTGCACTGATGAAACTAAGGATGAATTATTTTGGAAGAATACACAGCACTATGTCAGGGGAAGCTGTCCACCAGCTGACGCTCAGGAGAAGCTCCGTGATGCAGCAAGACAATGATCCTAAACGTTGAAGTAAATCTACTACAAAAGTGCCTTTAGGAGTGGTCCAGCCAAAGCCCGAACCCCCAACAGAGATGCTATGAAATGACATCCAGAGCAGCGTTATAGATTAACAGCAGCATTCCCACCAGACCTCCTAAGAGCATGAGTCTGCTGCTTCACTTCTATAAGGAAGAATGGTCCCAAATTTCTCCTGAACCTTGTACACATCTGATCCACAGTTACCGGCTGCACTTGTTTGAGGTTATTGCTGCCAATAGAGGTTTGACCAGTTATTATACCCACAGGTTCAGCGTGTGTTCGATGAAGATGCGCAATATAGATCAGAATTGTTTGCTATTAGTTTATGCACATCGTGTTTGTCTGTACTTGTGGCTTCGCTGAAGACCAGATCACATTATTTGACCAATTAATGCAGAAAACCAGGTAATCCCAAAGGATTCACATACTGTATGTTTTCTTGCCGCTGTAAACAAAAAAGTTTAGTTGGAAAATAAACTATTGAAGGGGGGTTGCTGTCAATTAACATTCATGGATAGGATATTTAGTGAATGGTCTTGATTCGGCTGTAACTGTGTGTCTCTGGTGTTCAGTCATCAAACTGCTACATCACTCAGATCACCTTAAATTCACAGTGATCCCTCTGCTTTCTTCCTGAGCTGACATCTTCTGAACTCACATTAAAGCTGGTGACATTTCCGTTTAAAACAGCAAAATAAAAAAAAAATCACAAACAAAATACTATCTCTATGTACTCTCACAAACTACCTGAGACGGAAAAAAAATCCACAATTTCCTTCCCTTCTAAAATAATTCTAGTAAAGGACCCTGTTTGTTGAATGGATGAATAAAATTTTATAGCACCTTTATCACTGAAAGAAATAAAATGTATCCTCAGATCAAGTTCAAAAATGATTGCACAAAATAAACAATCAATTGGTTTAGAACCTGTGCCACAGAGTTCACTGGGAGGGAGCTTGAATTAACTGGAAAAGCAATAGGATGAAAATCCTGTTTCCTTTTAAAGATAAATATGTCATAGTGTGCAATACAATAGTCCATCGTCAACGTATCTAATGAACAAAAACTTTTGTACAAGTGGTTCCCCTTAAGCTGTTATTATTTTTAAAAACTGTAGACCAGTTGGGCAGCTGTTTCATCTTCACAGCCAAGTTCATCAACTAAGATTCATTTCGGCTGCGGCCCCTTTGGTAACTCCGCCTCTTTCAGTGTGGGAGCACGATGGTTGATTCTCACCCCAGGTCATCCTCTGGGAAAGTCACTACAGTCTGTTAAACAAACATAATGATGCACTTTGCTATTGCAAGGATGTTTCTGTACCAGGAGTGGAGTGATTGCTATTAGAGGGGTATTTGTTATTCGATGGATATCTCCATAGCAGGAGTGGCTCTCCATGTGCTTCTTATTAATGAAACATTTCCATTGTAGGAGTGAAGGACTGTGCTTGTTATTAGCATGGTATTGCTACAGAAGAACTGAAGGTAAAGTGTTTGTTATTAATGGGATATTTGTACAGCAGGAATGGAGTCCTGCATGTTTCCTATTATAGCCACTTTTTACTGCATGTGGTATTATGTCTGCATGACCGCTTCAGTGGACACTTCAAAGCGATTCTGCTCCGCACTTCTGTAATTACTTATCAGTTTTATTCTCGGTTGCTTTCCGGCCAACCCACAGATAATTAGTCTGTTTTTAAATTCATTAATACCATGCAAACAATTAATAAGTCATGTTTAACTGGTGTTCCACAAACAGCTGTAAAATCTTTCTGCTTGTAAATGCTACTCGGATCACAGTCCATCAGGTCTGTGTGAAACTTCAGAAACCCGCACTGTGTTTATGATGAAGACGCGATATGTTAAACCTCGTCCTTGCTGCTTCAACTGCTACTGTCATCTGAGAATCCCACTGAATTCCAGATCCCATGGTACAAAATTAAAAATATGCACCACATCTCTGCAAAGAGTTAATAACTGATGAAACCATCTATCTAATCCATGTAATCACAATTATTATTTATGTTCTGCAGTGGTTCAATTTGCATAATATTTTTTACTCAAAGTTTATATATCACTAATTGATGTTACTACATTTTAAATCTAACTATTGTACACCACAGAAGAGACGTCAGACGACCTGTATAATTAATGTGATACTGTTTCTGGAATCTTATTGATTCTTAATGAGTGGGTAATACAACAAAAAACTGAGACTCTGCAAGAACAAGCAGCAGCTTAGTAAGTATAACTTACTGGTACTTATAGGCTAGCAACAGAATGATTAAACTAAATCTAGATACAGTCAGGACCATAAATATTTGGACAGAGACAAAGTTTTTTAATTTTTAAGTTCTGTACGTTACCAGAATAGATTTTAAAAGGAACAAGTCAGATGCAGTTGAAGCGCAGACTTTCAGCTTTAATTCAGTGGGTAAAACAAAAACATTGCATAAAAATGTGGGGAACTTTCTACACAATCCCCTCCTTTCAGGGGCTCATACTGTAAGTAACTGGATAAATTAATATAAGTGCAAATAAAATGTTCAGTTCTAATGACTGCCTGAAGTCCTGAACTCATGTACATGACCAGACGCTGGGTTTCATCCTCTGAAATGCTCTACCAGACCTTTACTGCAGCAGCATTCAGTTGCTGTTTGTTTGAGTGTCTTTCTGTCCGTAGTTAATCTTTAGCAAGTGAAATTCATGCTCAATGGGGTTAAGATCAAGTGACTGACTTGGCCATTCGAGAATATTCCACTTCTTTGCTTTCTTCTGGGTTGCTTTTGCTGTGTGTTTTGGGTCATTGTCCATCTGTACTATGAAATGCCGCCCAATCAATTTGACTGCATTTGGCTATTTGAGCAGACATGGTGTCTCTGAACACCTCAGCATTCATTCGGCTGCTTCCGTCCTGGGTCACATTATCAAGAAACACTAAAGACGCAGTGCCACTGGCAGCCTTGCACACCCAAAGCCTTCACACTGCTTTACTGTTTTACAGATGATGCAGTGTTCTTGGCATCATAAGCTGTTCCAGCGTTTCTCCATACTTTTTTCTTTCCATCCTTCAAATACCGGTTGATCTCTTCACCATGGAAATGATTCTGTGATCATCCACCACTGTTGTCGTCCGTGGACGTCCAGGCCTTTTTGCATTGCTGAGTTCACCAATGCTTCCATTCTTTCTCAGGATGTACCAAACTGGATTTTGCCACTCCTGATGTTGTGGCAATTTCTCAAATTGTTTTTGTTCTGTTTTCCCAGCCTCACGATGGCCTGTTTCACCTGCATACTGAGTTCCTTTGACCACATGTTGTATGTCCACACCTCAATCTTCCAAATGCAAACAAGACACCTCAAATCAACTCCAGGCCTTTTATCTGCGTAATTGACAAAGACAGAACAAAGGAATTGCCCACACCTGTGCATGAAATGGCTTTTAAGTGAACTGTCCGATTACTTTTGGTCCCTTTAAAAAGAGGGCAGCACATATTAATGAGCTGAAACTCCTAAACCCTTCATCCAATTTGAATGCTGATACCCTAAAATGAAATCTGAGAGTCTGCACTTTATGTCCATGCCAATTGTATAACTTCAATTGGAATATATTTTTGTAAATTCCTTATGTTCTTACGAAGAGACTAACCCTGGGCTCAGCTTAAGAAATCCTCTTTGCTCACCGCGCCATTCAATATTCAGTTCCTAGGTGCAAAAATATATATATTGTGGTTATCCATCCTCTTTGAATTCCCATGTTGGCACATAGAAATGAGTTTTCCGCTGTGATATTGCCAGAGGAGTGACTCTATATAGGTGGGAGGATGCATGAGAATGCAGAGTGTCACATCAATTACCTTGTCTTTCCAAAAGTGTGGAGCCTCTTCATTTATTAAATAGTGTCAAAGGGCAAGACAGGTACAAGCTGATGAACTTTAGGTAAAAGAAACTTTCTGGGTCTTTACTTAGAAGTGAACCCTAAAACAGGAAAACACATGATAATTCAGAACATAGCATGAACATTTATGCTTATCTGCCAAGCTGAGTACCAGTGTACCAAATGTCCCTATAATGTGGCAACCATTTTCTGTCCCCACAAGGGGAAACTCAATTTTATAAAAATCTGTAACTACAATCAAAAAACTAAAAATGCCAAAAGTCTTGTATTTTGTTTGGTTACTTATGGTTAAGGTTGGTAGGGGTTAAGGGTGTCAAAATTGGATCATAAAAATATGAATCTGTGGACTGTGTGTGTGTGTGTGTGTGTGTGCATGCTCATGTGTGTAATTCTGATTTACCTTACTTTGTTGGGACCAAATGTCCCCACAACGCATGGATGTGTGTGTGTGTGTGTGTGTGTGAGGGTGCTGTTGCTTGCCAGATAGATACATTTTAATCTATAAAGAGAGATTCAAGTGAAAAGAAAAAGTGAAACATTATAGAGGTCCTGCACATGTTTTTTTCTTCACTTGTGTACCTTCACCATTCAAGAGTCAAAACACACACACACACATGCATAGACACACACACGCGCACAGAGACACACACATGCACAGACACACACACAAACACACATACATACACATACACACACGCTCACACATACATTCACAGACACACACATACACAGACACAATACACACACATGCACAAACACGTTGTGCACACATATACACACACACACACATGCACAGACACACACACACATGCACCACAGACACATGCACACGCAAACACACACACACACACACTTGCATAGACACACACCAGTGCACACGCACACACATACTTGCACAGACACACACAAACATGCACACACACATACACACACAGATGCATATGAGCTAATTTACAAGCCCGATGAAATGGTGGCATCTCATGATGCCTTTTGGGAGATGAAAGCCCCCTTTCGGTTGGGGGCAAGATGCAGGTGCTGCACCCATGTCAGTCCACTCTTCCTGTGCGCATAGAGCAGGCTCTCTGATGCATGGCCATGTAGCAGAGCAGAACAATGCTATATTTAGCAAACATGAACACATGATTTAACTAAGGCTCATAGCAGCTCTGGGCATACAGCAACTGAAATGCCAGGGTGAAGCGCATCCTCTAACCCAAATGCAGATTCTGCAGGGAGGAAGCCTTATGTCTGCCTTAGCCTCTGACTGCTGTTGTGAATAATTTAATGTGCTTAAAATATGGTAATTTTCTCCAGCCTTGGTTCCATACATTCAAAATCCCTTTCTCATTGTCCTGAATCCGCACTAGCTGCTATCAGTGTATAATCCTGTCCCAGGCCTGGCTATATTTATAAATGAGCAGTGTAAAAATGAATCATTGGGCTAACAGTTCTGTCAACAGGCCACTGTCCATTCTGGGCTGTTTTGCTTTGCATCCCCGGTTTGTTTCTAGGGGACATGGTACAGGATTGCTGAGCTGTTGAGTTTATGTCACCATAGTAAATCTCCATCATGACGCCTAACTTAAGGCATTTGATCCTTGAAGTACTTTGGAATTCAAGTGTCATGTTCTTGTTCATGTGTGAAAATACTTTCATACATTATTGGGAGCAAGAAAAACTAGGTAAGGCTTGCTGACAAATACAATACTGAATACTGGAATATAGATCTTGGGGTAGGATTATTACCCCACTAATGAGAAGACACAATCTATATAATTTATTGCCTGAAGTGCAATCAGCCAAGAGGTCTGCAGACAGTAAGATATGTTGACGATAGGAGGTGTAAGCGGACTGTTGCTTCCAGAAGAGGTCAGAGCTTCGGCAGCAGCAGACTGTGTGTTAGCTTGAGAGCATCGTGACATATTTTTAACTAGTGACATTCCTATATCTGCCCTGGTGTTGGTTCAGGAAAAACAAAAGTTTGTTTTTGCTCATGTCCATCCTGAATGGAAATTTCCTTTAACTAATATTTCTATTTCCCATAAAAATACCTAAAAACTAATTGTAACTTAAAGTACTCTGAAGGCATTCGGAAAGAAGATGGCATAATTGTAATTGGCAATTGATCATGAAGATCACCTACTTTGCTTGAAGCAAAATTACAAAACAAGGTCCTTAATTACCTGTTTGGGATGATTTCTGGATGCTAATTTTCTTCAAAACAGAGCTTCAGATATCAGCTCTGGTACAGGGTGACAGGGTGTATGTTAGCGTCTCTAAGTCTGAAACCAAGCAAAAAAATAACAAATTTAACAGTGACATACAATCCAATAAAAAAAAAAAAAATCATCTTTTCCATTTTTGACTGGGTTGTCGGGTTCTGTGAATCTCTACAGTTCATATCTTAATTTTCATAGCAACCATTACAACACTTGGCATACCTATCATTCAAAATACAAAGCTCTTCATACAGTAGATGATGTATGCATGAGTAAAGCCTCCCTTCTACTTTACGCAGCAATGGACACTGTAAGGTACTTTTGACACTAATGAGCTCTACAGTCTGCAAACTTCAGCATCGTTCATGGGGTCTGACTGCTTTGGTTCAGTGTGCTGGGCACTTCTAAGTTAACACAGGCTTCTTTGACTGGGCACATACAAAAACAGCAATGTGTGCACACAGAAACAGACATGCACACACATTCTGGTGCCTTTAACCTGCCGGATTTTGACTGGCTATGACTAGATTCAGTGAGAGCTGCTTTATGAAAGATCATTATTTACATACAAGATATGTATGATAGAATAAACAGTGAAGCGTAAAGAAGGTTCTCGCAGAGTGCACAAGCATTCTTCACCGCCACTTAAATGTGTCCCCTGAATAACACTGGCCTACTCTTGCTGCTGAATTAAATGATACAGAGTGAAATTTCAGCAACATTTGTTTTTTAGTTTTATTGAAAATGCTGCTATTGCTGACAGGTAAAAATGTTGCAGTATTACTTGGAAAGCGAATAAAAGTCAAAACAGCTCACATTTAAATCTTATAAGTTAATTAAGGGGCATGGTTACCCATTAGCTATGTTTCATTGTGATTGTATGATCATGGTCCTTTTTATCCATGATATTCCTACCTTAAAAAAATCAAAAGGCTACTCCTTACCCTTCCTTATGCTCGCTGCTTTTCACATTCCTCACCCGGAGAAGACAGCAGGCCAAGCTGAAGAGGCTGTGGGCTGACTGGCATTTCATGCATGTAAATTACAGTGTCGCACTTTCATGCAGTTCGTTTCACGCAAAATACCATGTTGACAGGAACTTATACATTACTGGTCCAAGCTTATAAAATGTTGGGTTGCTTATACTGTATATTGAATAGAATTACTGCTGTAAGTCGTCATTACTGTGAAAGGCAGAAGGTTGGCGAGAGGGCAGTGACAGAAACCTGGATGAGGGTGCCTGGTAAGTCTACTGATCATGGTCTAGTAGCTACTTTCCAGCTCATTGTGATTCAAGCCCTTGTCTGCTTGTTAATAACCATGTGTCTCGTGAAGGGAGCAAAGGATGGCATGACAGTTCAAAGATAATCATGACAGAATCACAATTAATGGATGGAAAAGCTACGCCGGGAGCGTGCTATGAAATTAGGAGGGACCGCATGTCTATCAAAACAAGAGGCGAATAAATTCTGCTAAAAGCCTCGCTATGACTGTCAGTGGGAAGATGAGGTTAAAACGTTCATTTCAGTCAAGACACTGGGATATTACAGCCCTTTCACTGCCCCATTTTGGAAACCTGTCAATAACACAGCCCACACAGAACTCAAAAATAAGTGAACCAAAGCAGCGTACGACCAAAATGCAGACACCAGCACAAGCCTCCGAGGAATAAGAAGGAGGATTATTTATGTGGAAACGCCATGGAGGCAGAGCCTCAGTGGCAGATTATTATAACCAGAAAAAAAAGTAAAATAGCTGTGCAGGTAATATTTCATCATACGTTATGGATGCAGTTGTGAAAATTGAAAATAACTATGTATGAATTGCAATGTAACCAACTACACACACACACACACACACACACACACATACTGTATAGAGAACCTAGAGAGGGATTCCATGAGGGGATCGAAGGACGACATACAACCCTGGAAGTGTGTGCACATTAGTACAACAAACATGCCACCAATGATGTGAATGAGTAATATCCCTGGAATCTCTGTATATAAAACAAAATTGTTACATTGACATTCTTCAGCAGCAATAGTTATTTTTTCCAAACAAACTACACGACCCAATACTGCAGCTGTGCCACTGCATCATAGTACCAGGGTTGTGGGGTCAAAGCAAAACTCAGACCTTCAGCTCTGGCTGTGCGGCTCATATTTTCAAGGATTTTATCAATACGGTGCGCACGCATGATGAATCTGCTTTTAACAAGCAAAAGTGTACATGTGCAAATGCATCACAATGGACACAATAATTCCTGTCCTTAATAAGTCCTACCCTTGTTTAATCATGGTGTGTTAATGTAGTTCATAGTAACTGACAATCAGCTAAACCTTCAATTCATAATTATTAACCATTGTAATATTCCTTTAACACTTGATTTTCACATTTAATTGCAATTATGACATTATTATGACCATTAGATAAAAGAGGAATATTTCTCTAATTTGGAACGTGTCTACTGCATTCTTCTGTAGTGGTGAAGTCTTTCTGCAGGCTGTTCCAGGGAGTGACATGAGAGTTTAGTTCGCCCGTGATTCTGCTCCAGCTATTTTGATACGAGTTTTGTGGAGTTTGTGCGATGAAAAGGGCCACTCCAGCCATACTTCTTCTGGCCCTGCTCTTTCAAATATTAATTAAACGTGATTACTCCAACAAGTCCTGCCCACTGCTGCATGGGCAAGAGGCTGAGCTGCGTTCTGGAATTTTCCATGACTCTGCAGCGCTTGCAGAGACAGGGGCAAATCTTCAAAGGCACTGCAGCTCACAGCTCAGCTTGAATGGAGGCTCAAGGCGTCTTACATTCCATAGATTAGTGCCTCGTTAGTGCAACTGCATTAACTCTGTCATTTCAGAATGATTTATATTCCTGTCTGTGACTTGACTGCATAATCGTGTGCATAATAAATAATGTGCATAGTTTTCTATATTAAATCATGTGTATACATGTAAGATTTCTATTTTCCAGTGACCATCTGTGGGATAAGCAGTTATGTATGTATGCATGGATGGATGGATGAATGGACAGACAGCTAAAAGATTTCTGTTAGTTCGGCTTATGACCGTCTAATGCTCATTGAAATCCTTCTTTAACTTTTAGTACTTTATGGCAACAAATCTGTTGTTTATTTGCTTGTTTGTGTGTTTTCTTTACCAGATTTCCTTTCCTTTGGCTGGAAGTTTTTATTAACATTATTGCTGAGGTTTAAACACATATGCAAATAACCTGGCATGTTTCAGGAAAAGTGAGTTAAGAGGAATAAAGAGGGCGACTGGCGGAATGAGGGATATCAAGACAGTAACGGTCTTTGTCACTTCTTGCCTTTGTTGGATTTAAGTTTCACGCAGAAGCACTTCTGAAGAATGAAGCCATTGAACAGAGAAGACCAAAGAATGCAGCTTTCTGCTCTTTTTAAGGAGTGGCTGCCGTCTCTTAGCTCACGTTATTCAGCGAGTTCTATAGGACAGCATGGTCTTTGGGATAGGTGGTAGCTTCCTTACATACTGTCTATTTTGTCAGTCTTTGTCCACTGTAATGCAACAGATAAGTAATGCGTGGACTTTGTGTGGCCTAGAAACGTCCAACTCTGAAATGTGATCTGAATCTCTACGGTTTGAGTGAAAGAGGTGTGCGATGGGTCTTAGGGCTGAGACACGCACGGTGGTAGTACCATCTCACAGAAACTGCTTTCATGCAGACTGCGAGAGTTCTGGCAGAAAGGGTGCGGTTCATTTGCTTTTAATGAGAGGAAGCACAGGTCAGCTACTGGGGTGGGGGGGGGGGGGGGAGAAAAAAAAAAAATAAAAACTGGTGCGGAAGGTTGGGCAGGGGAGCTGCTCAATTTTGGAACCTTTATTTTACTCTAATAATGAAATTAACTGGCATATTGGCATCCAATTTTGTCCGGGGAAAACTTTATCTGGTGTGTGCCAACACACGACAAAAAACATGGAATGACACGACACTGTCAGTGAATAGATCTGGCCCTGTCTACATCTTACCTAAGGCCAATGTCATAGAAAGCCAGGTGCTCTTGGAAAAAAAGATGGAAAAAACAATACTCAGATGTAAATTAACTTAGTCTGCCTGAACATGAACCAAAACACAATTAATTACCTTAATTTTCTCAATCATTTTGTTTCTCAATGTGTTAGTAATAGGCAAATTAAATGACAATACAATTATGAGATATTTGGTGTCAGAGTTATATTAAAAATTATATCAAAGCTTTTGAAAAATCTACACTCATTTGTCTCCCACAGTCAATAATAAAGGCAAATAGAGAAAATCCAGAACATTTTATTATTTTCTTTGAGGCTTTAATACAGTAGATTTCATACATCGTATATACATGCAGTATTATAAGGAACATGAATGCGGGTATTCATTTTCTCGATCCTGTTATTGGCAATTCTAACTAGAATGTATGTATTTTCCTGTTTTATAAATAGAATGCTTAAGTGATGGTATTTACTGAGAATTTACATCTGCTGTGGTTTTATGGTTGTCATTTAAAAGACGACACATGGTAATTACTTCCCGTACAAAAATGAACCCACGTGTCAAACTTAGGAGGCAGCTGTACAAAATGCTAGTTTGAGGAACACTGTACTTCTGTACTGCATGTTAAATCACAGTCAGTGTCCCTCTTGTATTCTTAGGTTTAGAAAACAATAGCAGGCAGCATTTTAGAATGTAATCTGCTGCAGTTGCACACTGATGCCACAGAAACACTATTATCTTGGGCAAAAACGAATATTTCACCGTCTTCCTAATGATGGCAAACATTAATGATATACAGACGTCTTCATCCGCAGAACGCAGGCACAGAGTTCCACAGGGGTTTCCAGAGTATAAATTTCAGGACTATTTTGTGCATGACTGCCAGAACTAATAATCAAGACAGTGATCATTAAGCTTGCTTCATGTTTTAATTAACCATTTAAAAATTTAGATAATGATGCAATATAAGAAATTTGCCTGTTAAGAAGTGGAATAACGTTCATTCTTAGAAAAGAATGGTGGATTCTCCTGCTCATCCACTATACAAAACAAAATAAAAAAAAAACATACTGATTTAAAATACAGTTAAAATATACAAAATATATTGAGACTATAGAATATAATGAAACAATCTTGTAGCAGTTTGGACTATGCTATAGGACTATGTATGGTCACTGTGAGACTGGTCCCTTTCTCTTAACGGTTGCTAAATTTAAGCATCATCCCTGCTGTCAAGCACAGTTTTACAGGGTGCGGGTCCATGTGTGCAGCTGCTTCATGGTTCAGGTTTCAGCTGTTTAAAACTGGCGTCAAGTAAATATTGCGCATGGACAGACTTCAAAGAGCAATGCTTGTGGATCGACCTGTTTGTTTATTAAAATAACAAAAGCAGGTTCAGGGTGTCAGGTTGTGCGAACTATTATAGCAAAAATACTCTTCTCTCCCTCCCCTAAAGCAGTCAGTTATAATGAGAGATTGCAGGCAGAAGCAGGCATCATCCACTGAGGGAGGGTCGACCGGCTTACAGACGCAGACAGAATGGCCAACGGGGATGTCACGTTTTGGAAGAGAACCAGAGGACCCAAGGGCATGCAAAGTACATGCGGAGAGATTACACAAACTGACACTTGCAGGGACTACAAGCTGACGCTCAGTCAGTTACCTTGACAGTATGATCCAGCAGCACTAATTGCTGCACCGGCCCACTAATTCTGCTGCCAAATTAAATCACCAGCCGTTGTGCACCACCACCAGAATTACATTGACTACACTTTGGGGTGGATTTGCCAATTTGCCCTATCCATCACAGAAAACAGATTGCATTTGTGATGGTGAAATCCTAAAAGCAATGTTATATATGTGTGTTCACACTGCACACCCTGAATCATCTTTGTAAAGCTGGAAATTCTGGGATTGAATCATTTCCTAATACAATACACTTTACATATTTTAATGAAATTACATGACCTTTAAACATTGGCCCATTTTTCAAAACATCCTAATTGCCCCCTAGAAAAAAAGATTTTAACATCTTAACATAAATGGTGTTTTGCAGCATGCCTTCCTATATTTTACATCAGCTGCTTTGAAGTAAAAGTGTCCTTTTACAAAACCTTACAAAACAATTCCTTTGGCAGACAATGAAATGCAGTGCAGTGTTGCAGAAAATTCAGTGTTGAACAGTCACTGCATTACAATGTTGCAAAGGTGGGTCAGCAAAAGGCCTTGTTACCTGGTATAAATCCCACAGAGTACATCTGCCCTGTTCACTACTAAAGGTTTTAATATCTGTCTGCTTAATCATTAATACCCTCCTGTTTGATTCTGAGAAGGGTATATTGTATCTTTACAATACTCCGGATTCATTTCTTACTCCATGACTGAACTGAAATTAGACAGAAAGGCAATGTGATTTCCATAGAGGTGTTAACCCAAGTAAAATTGTATCTGCTTGCTGTCTTAAAGTGCACAACATGACAAATATCTACAATGAAAAGAGGCAAAAAAGTATGAGAAATGAGAAAAACAGGATGAGTGTAGCTATGGGATCATTTTCTGTTTTGTGTTGACGGAGCCAGTGATGTCGCTGCTTAGAATAATCTCTTATATTGAAAGCACACAGTGTTTATTGGGAGACAGGCTTCAGTAAGGCTTTTACTTCCTGCCAAATGAGTCCACAATCTGCCCTTCCTTTTGATCACAGTGAACAAAGTGTCAGGGAGTCAGGTGATTCCTAATCTGCTTCTCTTTCCTGTTCTATGCTCTCACCAAAAGAGCCTGTCTGATTGGGCCAATCAAACGGAAGGCTGTCCTCATTAGGCGGCCAGGGCCCTTAAGGCAGGGTATTTCTGAGTGTGTGACTGAACAAAAACTCAGCTTGATTTGTTGTGCACGCAAAGGGTGGGGCTGGCAGGGGGAATCAATAAGCACCATGACACACACTGCCCCAGGCGTTTGGACTAATAGAATTTTTTAAGAGTTTAAAGGGAGATGTCAGGCTTACAATATTGTTTTTAGCCTTCGACCACAATAACAGATCCTGCATACGGCTGTTCTCAGCAGAGCCACAAAAAGCTCCTGAAAGGTAATAATTTGATGAACTAAACAAAACTTCTTATGAATCTTTCATAATTAATCTGTAGTGACATACAAGTGGAACTTAAGGGCAACGATATAATAGCAATAATAGTAATTACAACAATACTAAAAATACTAATAGGATCACCATTGCGATCTTAATCACTTTTATCAGAGGTTATGCTATACAAATTAATACATAAACCAAAGCAAGTAAGATAATTAGTAATCAATGAATCAAAATAAACATGTACAACGAGCTACAGGAATCAATTAAAATGAAAACTTTGAGAAGGTTGAAGGACAATAGAGGTGAAGGAGGCTTGTATGCTGGTAGAGTGGCAGTGTGTTATAAGATGTGTTTGTACTGGATTGAAGAGTAAGAACACAATGGAGCCTGAGCCTGAGCCTGGGACAGGAGCTACGGTATATAAATCCAGAAAATGAGAAACATAAAAAAGGTTTGATTTCAATTTGGGACTAATTTTATCACTTTAACTTATTTCACTGGTATCATGGCAATATACATTCATATCTGAGGACTCACTGTGAGGTACGTGTAAAGCAGGCATGAAGAAATGTGGTCCACCGAGGGCCATGTACTGCATCTTTCTATTTCAGCCTTGAATTTCTAAACCATTTCATGTGTAAATCTTTAATCTCTAATGGAAATGCAACTTAAAAACCTGGAGACTCCTTAAACCTGGAGAGTTCTGCTTGGAAAAGGTTTCCCAGACGGCTAAATAAATAAATACATACTACAGTATTTTCTTTGCTCAACAATATACTACCAACCATACATGGGAGAAATAAACACTGCCTGTGTCCTACCTGCCTATATGAATATATTGCATGGTAGCGCGATGTTTTAATATGGTATAAGACATACAAACTGCATATTTCTTAAATTACGCAGTATTTCATTATCAAATGAAAAATGGCCAGTATAGCGTCTATCTCTCGACTGATACGTGTTTTACATCTAACTGGGAGGAGAGTCGATATTATGGCATTAATGATACATGCGGGGGTGCTGTTGCAACAGAGAACTTTCAACAGTTTGAGTGTTTGATGTGCCTGTTGCTCTTCAATGAATTTAACTTTTGCTTTAAAAAAATCTTACTCAGTTTGTACGGCTCGGAGGTTTCTGTGTTTCTCGCTAACTTCTGAAACGAACTTTTCCCATAAAAAATGTTAATATTATTTACTTTCCTTTTCTATATTGTACTTTCCATTAATTTACGAAAATGTTGCTTTTTAATTTTATTTTTATAACAGAATTTAAAAGGTACTGGATGACGTGGCGTGACACTGAATTTATTTAATGCTAAAAGTGGTCTGTATGAAAACTAACTGGTATCCAGGTCGCGTTGAAGGATGCAGAATAGAATTATGTTCCACTGGTTCATTTCAAGAAGGGCTTTATATTGTAGACATGGAACCCGAAACATTTTTTTTAGTTCCAGTGAACATTCCAGTGAACTATTCTACTCATTGGAAGACATATGTCGACTGAAAATAAAAACCAATGGGGGGAAAAAAACAAGCAGAATACCCAGTTCATTCAAACAGACCAACTTTTCAAGAAATTCACCGGCTGTGCTCCCCCCAAATAATGAAAGTAGGTTATTTTCAATATTCACCTATCCATTTTTACTGCACTCAAAAGGAAAGATTGGCGGTAGTTCAATATTAAAAAAAAATCTCGTTTTGAGTTAAAAGGGATAATAATCGTCTTCTGAATTTTATTACTCTGTTCGTCATTTTAAATGAAAAGTAGTATGTGCGCGGTCATAAATAAGTGGTACTGGGCTAGGAAAAAGTCAGTGAAGAGCTTTTAGATATTGCCTAAAAATGTATTAATGCACCATAGCTGCAGGATACAAAGCTGCTTAAAAATGATCGGTGGCGCAATTAAATAATGGCGGTGCTCATGTAGTGGCGCCCCATACAACGGATAGCACCCTCTTTAGGAAGTGGCGCTGCTAATAAAAACACGCAGCCTTAGTAATTCATTAATTAACCAGATGTAGCCGAACTCCAACTAATCAAATTATATTTCACTTTTTTCGCAGGAGAAAATCCGCGAATATTTTGATTGATTTTAATGCGATAATAACATGCATGTTGAGTTATCGACTACATACTAAAACGACACATCGGATTTCAGCATTTACCTAAAAATTAGTACCTTGGTTAGTCACCTTAGTGCCTTATTAAAAGACATTAAACGACGACGGGGTAAACGATTTTGTTTAATCGTCATGGCAACCCGCGTGGGTACTGAACTGACTCCATCATCCCGGCGAGAGGGAGGGCAAAGTGTGCGTTTGTGTTCTTGGAAAATGTTTCTGCTAGGAGTCAAACGGAATAAAGAGGCTGGGGGGGGCGTAAGGAAAGGAGGGGTGCTGCCGCTCTTCCGCTTTTGCGGAGCGCAGTCTGGTTATTTTCTCCCTATTTCATTCTCATACAATAATATTCATGCCAGCCGTATAGTTTAAACAGACAAAACTAGCCGAATAGAAGGGAGAAGGTAGAGGGGACGCGAAATGGGCCGATGTTATTAAAAGACTCCCCTTCTTGAGAAGCGCAGAAAGGGAGGAGTCACGGACTGACAGCGCCGGCACCCTCGGCGGCTCGCTGGCCGTATCGAATCGCTGGTATGGAGGGGAGTCAGAGCCGGGGAAGCGACGTGTAGACTGTGGCAGACGCTTATTGGGGAATAATCCGCAGCCACGGCTGCTTTACCGTTAACACACATGGCCTGGTGTATATATCGTGCTGACTTTTATTAGTTCTTTAATCTGACTTATTTTGCAATTTAAGCACAAGGAACGAAGGATTCTCGCTGAGGCCCCGTACTCGCACCGTGGGATCCATCAGCAGAGGCATAGTTGATGGAGATAGAGCCTGTGTACCCGGCAGACCATCGCCACCGACCGGGACCTGGCACCACCGCGGGCCGATGAGGGTCAACGCGAAGGGAAATAAAAGTTACCTTACCGTCGGCTGGGCTCGGCTGTGTTCTGCTCGGTTCTTTATTTCACACGGCCTTGACAGTAGACGGCAATTAAAGGTAAAGAATCTTATACAAGTCAAAGTCAAGTTTTTTTTTTTCTTTTTTTTAATCGGTTCTTTTTTATCTGTTTATTTTTGTGTGTTTTTCTTTATTTCCTTTGTGGCGGTGCTAGGTCATGCGTTGACTAGTCGGCTCTGTTAGCTACCTGTCCGTTTTCTTTCGGCTAAAAGTATCCCGGTTTTTAGGCGGACCGGAGCATTGTCATCGGTTACCAGCCATCGCTGGCAAAGTCGCTGGCCCGTAACTAGCGCTTTTAACGCTGCCTTGTATTTAGGCAGCAGCGTAAACGGTTAAGATTAAACGCGAGTAGGGCTGCTTGAGCGAGGCGGCTCTGGGTGTTTTTCGCGTTAGCCGGAACAGGTGCATCGGGAGCCTCCATGATATACGATTAATTAAATCGGGCCGTTTTTATTGGCGAGTAAACGTCTTGCATTAAATATAGATAGCTAGCGGGTCAGTGGTCTGCATAGATAGCTGGATCGCTAACTAAATAATGGGGAAATGTCCTCCCGGTTCATTCAGCCTACTTGGATACCTAGCTGTGTGGTTAATGTGTTAGCGGGGATTTTTTTATTATTATTATGATCATTTTTAATTTTCAGCCAAGGCCTGTGGAAGGCCCCCGTCCGGCAAACAACATTTTTGGGCTGTTAGATTAAAAAAAAATAACATCTCTAACGTCTCCGGTGAGTATTTGCCCGGCATAGTGTGGTCTCTAAAATGGATCGTACATTCCGATGGGTGGGTTTATTGGCTAAGCTGTTATGACCACTATCATCGACGATTATCCGTTAGCATTAACTGCTGTTATGTGGATGTGTAGCTGGTTCGCTTATAGGGAGTGACTTCGGTTAACAGGACGAAATGGTAACGAACTACAGGACTTTAAGGTATTCGTTTTCTAAAAAAGTAAACGGAAGGTACTTAATGTTGTTTCCTACGTTTGTGGCCAATGTTGGGTGGTGAGACGATGTAATATACTACCTTTTTTTCTTTTTTTAAAGTTGACCTCGGCTTTTATAACCGGTGATAGAAGTGAACGTTACTTTGAAACAAGCTAAGCAGCCAGAATGCTAATGTAATATTTTTTGTTTTAGATGTTGGGGAAAATGCGCCAAAACCATGTTTTCCACGTTATTTTCTGTATTACGAACGTACTGAATGTCTAAATAGGGTGATATGTAGCCTTTTGATTCTCTAAATAGTTCGTACCAAGCAACAAAAAAATAGATGCTGGTGTTTAATGACACGAAAAAAATGAAAATTCTAAAAGCACGTTTATATTGGTAAAGAAGACGTTGGTCTTAAGTTCCTAATCGGAAATTTGGAACAGTCTTAAGTGGGCTTCTCAAAGAAGGGTAAGTGTGCAGACAGTGCTGTGCGTTTGGACAGGTCCTTCCCACAGACAGTAGATCCGGGAATGTCAGTGCATGTCATTCTGTCAGTGTGTCCTTTTAGGCGGAGAGCTTACCTGCATCAAAATTTTTGCGTGTTCATCATTTTGCTTCATTTTAATGAACTGCATAAGGTGGAAATGAGAGTAGTTCAGCATTGAATTTTCTGCGTTACAAAGTGCATGTTTATGGTAGGCTTTTTGGAGTTTTTTTTTTTTCTTTAAAGCTTTGTTTTGTTTTCTGTAAAATGTCTTCTGAACCCATTCTCCTGGCAGGCAGAACTTGGTGTGCGCACTCATGCCTTCTGAAAGTCTGGTGGTTCTGAGAAATTCTGGATGGGTCCATTGTAAAGTAGCTTAGGGTTATGCAGGCGGTGGTTTTCTTGGAAAATCTGTTATTCAAGGCTGGGCCTGGGTGTGTTAGGCTAGCCAATTTGTTTTGGAAAGCCGGTTCGTCAGAATGTCAGCATGACACATACGGAGCTTAATGCATCAATCCCTCGGCTAATGTGTTTTCTCAGAAGGTACTAATCTTTTAATAATAAATACAACTCTTGTAATCTTATGAATGAACCCCTTTAAAACTGATGATTTAGACAAGTAGAAATGGTAAATGCAGAAAATGGACACTCAGGGTACAGTGTAATTTGCATAGAACAGGGTTATTATAATAATAATAATTGCTATTATTATTATTGTCAATAATTGTTTTTATTGTGTAGACTTATTATGCTAATGCTTTTTCAGATTGGCCGCTGGGATTTTTTTGGATGAATGCCTTCTGTAGTTGTAGTTAGGGTTGGTGCAGGGTCTAAATTCACTTCAGTCCTTGGTGCTAAACAGATCTTTCCATGCTGCTCTTTGGCTTATGGTAACACATGGCAGTTTATGGTTAATTGTTCTTTCTGGTCCCTCCACAGGTTTGGCAGTTGTCTTGCAAACATTTCTTGATCTTGTTCCCTTCAGGCTGTTTGGATTAGCTCAAATAGTGGTGTCTGTCTTTAGCCATTATCAAACTGTATTGTGCAAGCTTTGCCTATTTAGTTGTGATACGTGTATTGAAGACCATGGATTTTATATATGGATACAGTTTGGTCTTGTAAATTTGAAAGTATTCATTGTTCATATCTACACTTAAAATATTTATATGGTTTATATGGCAATTGTGAAATTTTGAAAAATTTCTCCAGTGTCCAATAAATTAATAAGATTAGCATGGGAAATAATCACAGATCTTCCTTTCGAGATGCAAGAAGGGAGTTTACAAAAAAAATCATTGACTAAATTTAAGCTTCACTTGCTATGCCTATGAATTATTGCTACTTAATATAATCTAGTTAAATGAGTCTGTCCTACGAAACACAGATTTTCCAGAAAGTTGCAAACACAAAAAAAAAAACCTTTTTTATAAGAATGTATGTAAGATTTTGTACACAGTAGCATGTTAAGGACACTTTATGGTAACCTATTTGTCTAAGTTATATTTGTTTCAACTACAGGTGGAAAACTTTCATGATCGATACTCTGGCAGATGTGAATGTGCTTTTGAGTGAAAGAGAACTTAAAAATGGAGCTGTCACGATTACTTGGTTAAACTTGAGTATTTGAATACTTAGAAGCATCAGTTTTTCCTTCTCGATTTACTTGCCAATATGGCAGAAGGGAGATGGCACATATGAATGAGTTAATGAAAATACAGTCGTCTGTCAGTATTGCAAAGCAGAACTTAAATATCACCACAGTTCAAATGCAGTGCAAATGCATCTTAAAGATTTCCAGGTTTGAAGGACTTACTATTAGTTGTGCTAACGGACACAAAGCAGTGACGGCAAATTGCTTGCTTTTCCTCAATGTCGTCTCTATGAAATTCAAGATATTTCCATACAGCGGAAGACTGATGTCTTTTGGTAACCAGTTCTTGTTTGCTTTCTCCTCTTCACTCATTTTCGTTTCGTTTCATACACATTCGCCACAAGATTTGTGTGTGGAGTTTGCATGTTCACCCTGTGTGGATGTGGCTTTTTTGGCAGTCTTCAGTTTCCTTCCACTGTCCTTAAAAAAATGCATCTTAAATGCCTTAAGTAGACTATATTTGTGACCCTGCGATTGTTGGTTGGTTCCTGTTTGCACCAAGTGCAATGGATCCTTTATATTATAACTGATTACTGGAATTGTCAGATTGGTAGATTACTCGATTATTGATATAATTGATAGTCACAGCACTATATAAAACTTGTAAAACATTCTAGGCTACGCATGTACTTTTTCTTATACTGCATCCTGTTTTGATTAATATTCTTGACTGTTTGTTTCAACTTTTCATCCTCCCACTAATAGTTTTTCAAGGAAAAAAATGAGTAACCTTTATAGCTATATTTGGATTTACATACAGTATCCTACTTGGGTTCAGATAGGAAAAATTCTTACCAATTATGTTGCCTCCTGGATGATGCCCTGCCATTTGGCAATAGCCTCCAGCATGCAGAAACAGCTGACCAGAGGCTTTTGGAAATGCTTAAGCGGTGTAAAGTGTTGATAGTATTTCATTTTCTGGACTGTAGTTTTTGAGTAATATGCAAGGTAAGTATATGGTTTTAATAATACAGACATTATTAGCATTTTATTCATTCATTACACAATGATATTGGGCAGGGTCACAGTTAGCCTGTAGCCTGGGGCACCCTGGATAGAATGATGGTCCTTCACAGGCTACATGTGCTGTAGGACATTTAGAGATGCAAGTTTGCCTTGTCCACATATTTGGGCTTTGGGAGGAAACCTGCAAGTACGTGGACAATACCACACATTAAAATGGGACCAAGTCAAACCTGCAACCCTGGTCGTGTGAGGCAACCGTAGAGCCATCTCTTGGCTTTTGAGGTTTGTTTGTTTGCCTTTTAAAGTCATAAATGGGGAAATACAGCCCCCCTCCCCAGAGGTCTCAATTATTTTTGGATGCATTGTCTGCTTATTAATCATTTATTGATTTAAACTGTAAAGGAGACATGAGGTTGATGTTTCGTTTGAGACATGAGAGCTTTTTCTAGGTAGATCTTTGGGTGTTCTTTAGATTCTGTTAAATCTAAGGTTTTTTTTTTATTCATTCAGATAGACATATTAGCATTCTGGAGAGAATTTTTCAGTGAAATACTAAAACGGTTAAAGCTCGTAATCCTACTTTAAAGGATAAACAGGTGTGAAAAATTACCAACACTTAGTATTTAGTCTGGCTTCGGTCAGCAGTGGAATGAAAATTGTAGCAATAACAATTTTGGATTAATCTTGTGATTTCATGTATTTCATTCCATAGGAATGAAAGTGGAAACACTGGCCAGTGATAAGATGAGAATAAAGGTGGGGACACGTTTACATTTGCACTGATAGCAAGGGCTAAAATAAATTGTGTATTTAAGCACTAACTATGCCCTGAACTACTCTCTGATATCATCAGAACACATCTGACCTGAATTCTTAGCTTCAACTAACTTGATTGGGCTTTGCATTTTAGTGCGGTTAAGGTAACCCTGCTTGACTTATGACCAGCTTTCACACCAACGATCATGAACATATATGGAGAGACTTTATTTTGCAGAAAATGTATTTCAGAGATGTCCCCTTAAATTGATTCCCAGCCTACTGACAAATACATGCAACTACTTTGCAAAAGTCAGCCAGTGTATATGATGGTAGCTGACTCTAGTGCTAGTCAGTTTAAGCAATGCATAAACTTATTGTCTTATTTTAAATAATAAAATGAGATTGGTAAACTTTTTTGATAATGAACACTGCTTGATAGCACCCAAGAGAAAATGGTAGATTACCTGGACTCGAATAACATTTTGAGGGATAGCCAGCATGCATTTAGGAGAGGTAGATCCTGTTTAACAAATCTGTTATAGTTTTTTGAGGAAGCTACTCAGGAAGTTGATGATGATAAGGCCTATGATGTCATCTACTTAGATTTCCAAAAGGCTTTTGATGTCCCCCACAAGAGGCTCCTACTTAAACTCAAAGCGACAGGTATTTTAGGAACTGTAGCGACCTGGATTGATAACT